>BTPG01000005.1:94500234-94565234 GCA_036245525.1 Semisulcospira habei | reverse complement strand
GGGATAGTAGGGGGGATCTCTCTTCTAGATTACACACTACGTACTCTCTGGCAGTAGGGTAATGGAGTCACACACACACATATGGGGCAGCGAGTGGTAGGCTGGAATTAAGGAGTTAGAATAGTACATTTCGCGCGCGTGGTTCTGCGTGTAGATCAACACACACACAAGACGGGGGGTATACACAGGGAGCTAGTACATTTGATTTTGAGAGAGAGTGCATGGTGTTGGTTGAGGTTTTGTTAGGGGGAGGGAGGAGAGGGGAGAGGTGGGAGGGGGTTTTTGTGATATACACACAGAGGTGTCCGGTTACATATTGGATGTAACACACAGTACAGTATTTGTTAACGACATCACCATGTAGACACAGAACAAATACACACAAGGAGGAGTTTCAGAAAAGTGAATAGGAGTGGTGATTTGACGGCAGGAAATTTTTGATGTATATCTATAGAGACTGTAATTTGAGGGCGCGAGAGGACACGGCGCAATGGTTTTAAGTACGAAGAATAGGACACGTGCGAGATACATATGGTGTGAAGGACGGGGTAAACACAACAACAGATTGGTATCTATGACAATGAGTACACACACACACAACGATAGTGGTACGAACGGGGGGGGGCGACACACACACACACTATCACAGGGAGGAATACAATAGGGCGAGAGAGAGCGAGCGTTACTTTTATTGGAACCAGAGGCACTACAAGGGTATGTGTTTGTATGAGATGATTGAGAGAGCTTCGATTTGGTTGGTTTGGTAGAGATTTTAGATTAAATAGGGGGGTTAGGTTTAGTGGTGCGTGTGTTTGTCTACACAACACACACACACGACATTCTTTGGACGGGAGTTATGTGCAGGAGGTGTGGACACACAAGTCGACACAGGTATGGGGGTGCTGACTTATATGAAAGGGAGAAATGGTGGTTTGTTTTTTGTTGTGTTCTTTGTGGGGGGGGAGGGTGATCCACATTTGATGTTATATAAGGAGATGGATTAGTGTGAGGGAGGGTGGGATTTCTCAACACACACACAAATAAATTAGGATTGTGGGATACAAGTAATTGGGATATGGGATGAACACACAATTTATTAGGGCACGGTTAAACATATCAACACGACACACACACACACTGAGCGGACACAACACACAGTGGGGAGGTATGATAGTGCGCAGAGACGATGGATGGATAATTGAAAGGGGGAAGGGGTGGGGGGGTGGTGGGGTTGGGGAAAGATGGGTTATGTTGGATTTGGGGGAGGGATGGTATGAGGGGGGGTGATGGGGTTTTTTTGTTTTTTTTTTGGTTTTGTTTTTTTGATTGAGTATTAAGTGTGGAATATAGGAATGGAGAGATGGGAGATGGGAAAGATAGGGTTTTGGTTGGTGTGGGGGGTGTTTTTATGGGGTGGTGGTGGTAGGGGTAGTGGGTGGTGTGGGAGGGTGGGGGGGAGGGTAGGGGGGGTGGAGGGGAGGGGGGGGGGGGTGGGTTGGGGGTGGGGCTGTTTACAGCTAGTTTCTCTACCTAACAAGTAGTTTTCAAGGCGAGACACGTCGAATGTTGACTTGTTTGAACACTGCGACAGCTGGTATGCGTCGAAAAAACTCTGTTGAAGTTTGATTTTTGTACGCACTGTAACATTAACTCATTGTGCCCGAGGTACGAAATAGCTACATTTTGGAGTTATTCCCCGATGACTGCTTACAATTCAGGAGACAGACCGACCATGATAGTTCAAGGGTGGTGGTAGAATAGCTTGGCGCCTTGAACTATCATGGTCGAGCCATATCTTGCTGTGGTGTGTCGCCGGCAGAGTGAGTTAAAACGACCCACTCCGGGCAGTAATAATAAAGGTTTAATAGTTCGCAATATTTCCTTTATAAATTTGTGTCCATCATTATTATGACATACTAAGAACATTAACCCTTTCAGTCCCAAGGTCCCATTTATCAAATTTTGGAGGTGTTTCCTAACGACTATATACCAGTTGTAGGAGATGGATTGATCATAATAATTCAAGGGTAGTGCCTGAAGGCGCCAAGCTCATCTGGCACTACCCTTGAATTATCATGATCAATCCATCACCTGCGGCAGGGTCCCGAGGCTAAATAGTACGTCTTACAATAATGATGGACAAAAAGGCTGAGTTGAAATTTGAAGTTTAAATGTCTTGAAATAATAGTCTTGTCTGCTCTTCCTCTCCTTTGTACATTAGAGTTCCTTCCGGCCGTTACGCTCAAAAGGCACACTGTCATGGATAGTAAAAGGAAGGGCAGATAGTCTTAGTTGAGGCAAGACAACATAGATAACCCGTTGTATCGCCGAATAGCAATCAAAGCCCGCCATGGAGCAGCTCGCTTTAACCTGTTTACTGCCAGTGACCACAAATTGTTTTTGAAATCAAAAGCCTCCCTCTATCTCTCGTGCACCCCCCCCCCCCCCCCCCCCCGTCTCCAGAGCAGACCCCTTGCCCCTTGCTTCACAAAAATCAAGACCAACTGAAACCCCTAACAAAACTTTGACAACGCATTTCGCATCACAATGACACAAATAATGTATTTGGTGGGACATCGATATACATTATGCTTTTCTAAAAACGGGAGGAGGCGTCTGGGGTTGGGGCGAGCAGGGTTGGGGTTGGGGGCAGGGGCAGATCGGGGGGGGGGGGGGGGGTTCCAAGGGTTCCGGACACCACCCCCCCCCCCGCCCCCCCCCCCCAAGGTCCCAAACAAAAAGTTGGACCCCCCCCCCTTCTCGAGGTAACTGATCCGCCACGGGGGGGGGGGGGGGGGTGTGGGGGTGTGTGGGGGTGGGGGTGGGTGGTGGGTGGGGGTGGGGGTGTGTTGATTTGTACCACTGAGAGCGATCCGAATATTAAAAGCAAAAAACCCCAAAACTGTGACTCGTATCGGCGGAGATCTTGCGGCGCGTCTTTTCATCTTTATTACGAATGTTTGCGCAAGACATGTGTTTTACATCATTCCCATAATTCCCGGCCTCGAAAACTATCACGGTCCATCAATCTCAAGCTATTAATGTCTGCAAGAAAACTGATAGCCATAAATCATTGTTCTTGGCGACAAGTGGTACGGACACGTTGCATGTGTTTGAGAATCGATAAAACGGCGCAGAAATCCCGACACTAAAAAGGCTTTTCCTGCGGCGATAGGCGATAGTCTTCTCAGAGACTACATCGGATACAGTGGATGATGGATTGGTCATGAAACTTCAAGGGTAGTGCCAGATTAGCTTGGCGCCTGGAAGGCACTACCCTTAAACTATCATGACAGATCCGTCTCATACCGCTGGCACACAGTCTTATAGACGTCCCTCAAAATTATTATAAGTCGAATCAGGAGTGAAATAGCCTTCCAAACGCTAGGTTAATCTGGCACTACCCTTCAACTATCATGACCGATTCGTCTTATACCGCAGGCACGCACAGTCTTATATACATAACTCAAAAGTCGAAATTAGGAGTGAAACACACTCTCCTTATTCAAATCATTTCTCAAAACCCACCTCTACAACGCTGCCTTTTACTAGTTCATTTCCCCAGCCATGCACAATTCATCACCACTGTCACATGTATGTGTGTGTGTGTGTGTGTGTGTGTGTGTGTGTGTGTGTGTGTGTGTGTGTGTGCGTGCGTGCGTGCGCGTGCGTGTGTGTGTGTGTGTGTGTGTGTGTGTGTGTGTGTGTGTGTGTGTGTGTGTGTGTGTGTGTGCGCGCGCGTGCGTATTTTGTGTGTGTGTGTGTGTGGGTGTTAGCTGTTAGCCTTTTCATTGTATCAGCGCTTTGAGTTACTTTTAGAATAACAAATCTACTTTATTATTATTATTATTATTATTATTAAACAGTCACAGATTCTACCGTGAGAATTCATGCATCTGAACACTGTTATATAACACAAAACTACTACGATGCACAGCCTACGATGCTGAGATAATGTTGAGACGATGTTGACATTTCGTGAGCGAATATTCTTAAAAACTACGTAAATAAAACTTCTCAAGAAAATTATGAAAACAAGCGCACGATTGAAGTGGACTCGGGATTCAATTGCAGCGGAAAAGAAACCCCCCAAAACACACGACGGTATCCAGACCAAAAAGGTGACTGCCAAGCGTGTAAAATGCATAAAAGAACCCAATGGAGAAAGAAACACGCGTAATAAACAATAGTTACAACACAATTTATTAATATTTAGGGTAAATACCCTTTTTCAAAAGAGACAAAAAAAAAAAAAATAATAAAATAAAATAAAATATATATATATATATATATATATATATATATATATATATATATATATATATATATATATATATATATATATATATATATATATAAGTAAAAGTAAAATAAAAATGACGACAACGAATATATATATATATATATATATATATATATATATATATATATATATATATATATATATATATATATATATATATATATATTTTTTTTTTTTTTTTTTTTATTTTATTTTATTATTTTTTTTTTTTTTGTCTCTTTTGAAAAAGTAAAAGTAAAATAAAAATGACGACAACGAAAAAAACATAAGAGAGAGACTGAGAGAAAGTGATCACGAGCTACAAGAGTGCGCGTGCGCGAGCAAGCCGTGCGCGTGAATCGGCGTGTGCGTGAAGCCAGACGGAAAGAAAGAAAGGCCATCTGGCCGATACAGCACTGAGCAGTCGGTCAGCGCGGCCCGATGGACTTTTGCGCATTGGGTGGGTAAGTTGATGCCGGAATACTTTTGACTGAAGAGTGGACGGATGCGAGCACCTAGGAAATGTGAAGCAATGTTGATAAGACTCAGTGTAATCTTGTTGGGCAGACCCGAGTGCTTTAACTCATTCTACCCCAGACACTCCTCAGCAAAATAAGGATCGACCATGATAGTTCAAGGGTGATGCCAGAATAGCTTGGCGCCTATGGGCGCCAAGCTATTCTGGCATCACCCTTGAACTATCATGGTCGATCTGTGTCCTGCACTAGAGTGCAGTCTTCAGAGGACAACAGCAAAATTTGGGGACTTCAGTGATGGGGTAGAATGAGTTAAGGATCGTTCTGCCGAGTCAGCCGGTTTGGAGAAACCACGTTCGCACCTTTCTGGTGACCGTACAAAGTACCAAGCCTTGTAGTGGAGCTGCTCTAGTGCCCAGTTCCGCATGTGTGTGCTGGTCTGTGATTAGGGACCACCCCGGTCAGTCGCAGGCCAGCACTGACACACGCAGGCTAAGCAGAAAGTCGGTCTTTCGAAGACCGCAAGAGACACCCATGTATTACAATGAAAATCTCGCTTTTCACAAAATGGACACACCACCGCCTTTGTGTCTTCACATGGCAGACGGGTAAAGAAACACAAATAACGAGGCAAGCAGATGGGCATTTATAATTGTACTCTCTCTCTCTCTCTCTCTCTCTCTCTCTCTCTCTCTCTCTCTCTCTCTCTCTCTCTCTCTCTCTCTCTCTCTCTCTCTCGACCTATCAGTCTGTCTGCCTTCCTGTCTGTCTGCCTGTCTGTCGATCGATCTATCGATCGACCTATCAGTCTGTCTGCCTTCCTGCCTGTCTGCCCGCCTGTCTGTCGATCAATCGATCTACCTCAATCCATCATCGTCGTCAGCGTTACTGATCATCATCATCATCATCAACAACAACAACAACAACAACAAAGATGCTACAGCCACGAACACCACCCACCTGCAAATGACATAGATCCTCATAACCGCTCAGGGCCGTGGGGGTCATGAAGATCTATTCCCAGTTATGATCATTTTCAGCCTAACTGTGCATGAGATGCGATATGAGATGCAATAACATTGGCTCTACTGGATTTTTTCCCCTGGTTGTTTGTTCTATAGATAACGGGAGTCCCCTTGTCGCATGTTACCACGGTAACATGTGATAAGTAGGCTCTCTTATTACATGTTACGATGACAACGTTATTCGCTGAGCAAAGTGTTCTCCCCCAAATAAATCTTTGGCCAATCACATGTCTCGGTACAAACATACCCTAATCTTCATTCAGTCATACCTCTTAAAAAATTAAAATAAAAATAAAAGCCAATAAATAAATAATTTCGGGGGCTATACAACAAAAAGAACTATATGTAGGTGTTCTGTGATACCCCTGATAACAGTTCCACACAAGACATAACTGAATAATTGGATAAGTACACAACAAAATAACTATATGCGCGCGTTGTGTTCGATCTATATTACCAATTTCATACAAAACAAGATGGGATGACCCACAAAGTCCCTTCTATTTGAGAGCTGTCTTCGCTATCAAGGGTCTCTACCTTTTTTGTCTTTGACTTGATTCTAATGTTGAAATATCTCCTTTTGAAAAAGCCTTGCAGATGTGCCAATGCGTCATAGTGAACTCTATAAGGGGCGCGCAGAGTGCATACGCGTCATTGCTTTGTCAAACGTCATTTGTCATGACGTATTTTTTTGTTTTTACGTAATTTTATATTTGACGTGATATGAGATTCGCTTTTGCTTCAAGACTTGGGAAAATGGTGACAAAACTAGAATTTCACGGTACAATTTCAGTCTTGCTATAATTTGTGTGAAATCAGGTTGACTTTACCTACATGCTATACTAAGTACACCTGCATGCTCTTCTGAAAGCGCGTCGATGTGTGTGTATGCGTGTGCGTTTGCGTCAGTGAGTGCATGCGCGCGCTTCAAACATCCTCAAGAGGCATAGATGTTCATGCGCCCTCCGGGCACATGAGGATCTATGCCTATTGGAGATGCGCGCATATGTGTGAGAAAGAGCGAGCGAGAGAAATGAAATGAAACTTTATTTCTCAACGGATGATGTAATTAGCACGTGTGCCATTTTTCATACTTGCCGTTGCTATTCTACAAACACAGGGTAATAATTGTAATAGTACCATATTACATAAAGAAAAGATTAGGAGACATTGAACATGATGAGACATTAAATAAAATTAATTCATTCATTCGGTCATACATTAAAAAAACAACAACAACAAACAAACAAACAAAAAGCAACAATACGAGTACACGCAACGCGCGCAAACACATACACGCGCGCGCGCGCGCGTACGCACGCACACACAGACACGCGCTAATGATAACCTATATACTAAGCAAATCATTCGAATCATAGTGAAAATTCACTTAAGACAGCAAAAATTATTTATATTATAATAGAAACATGAATTATGAAATTAGGCGATTGTTTATTAGTATGGACGGCAGCATGCACTGATTACGATAAGCACATGTTCCATACGGATTCTTGTGGTAGATCATGTATCAGAGAACAACAAGTACTTGAGGAGGCATTCCTTGAAAGAGGAGAGGGAGCTAACGTGTGTTAAACATGTAGGCAGTTTGTTCCAGAAAGATGCGCCTGAGAAAGATACACTGATTTTTAATGAAGTTTCGTCTTGAAGTAGAATAACCTGAACTTGCCTTAGTAAAGAGCTTACAAAGATATTTTGGGTGAATCTCATTCCAGATTTTATACATAACCACACACACCCTTGTTCAAAAGGTGATGCTTGTTAAGAGGAAGCATTTTCAGTTTTTCAACGTTTTCTTCAGTTGTCAGGGCTGAATCAGGCTGGATATGTTTTGCTGCTCTCCGATGCAGGGAGTGTACGTCACCGCTGCCATCCCATATCGTGGACGCATAATCGATGTGGGATTTGACATGTGCATTGTAAAATAACTTGCGGGCATCAACATCGATAATGTACTTCGACTTTGAAAGCATAAAAACATTTCTGGCAACAGTTTTACATACAGCATTTATGTGCGATTGCCACTTCATCTGGTCATCGACAATTACACCAAGCCGTAATCGGTGTTCCGTGACCTGAGTAACGGTGTCATTATGGATAATCCGGCTGAGTGTAAGTGGATTGAGCTGATGTTTTCGACGGGTTGCTATCGTCATGCATTCTGTTTTGGAAAGATTTAAAATCATTTTATTGTTTGCGCACCAAGTGGAAATTTCGCATAAACCCTGCTGCAAACGGCCATTTAAAGAATCAATACTCTTGTCCGGGGTGTGAATTGTGGCGTCATCAGCGAATAAATCACACGACATTTTGTAGCTAGTCAAATGTAGCGGCAGGTCATTTAACAAAGAGGCAAAACAGAAGAGGCCCTAGGACTGAGCCCTGTGGCACTCCCCGTGTCGCTAATCCGCTTGAGGAGTATGATCCATTGACCATGACGCGCTGCTGTCTGTCGCTAAAATAGAAGGCGAAAAGTGGAGTTGCACCATGGTGGTAAAGAGATTTCTGGCTATAATTATTTGAGGAAAAAATGCATTTATTGCCAAAAGAACTACCGAAGTACACATTTAGCTTGGAAAGTAGAAGTTTATGGTCCACAAGATCAAAAGCTTTCCGTAAGTCAATGAATACGGCGCCGGTAAATTCTCCCTGATTCATTGAGCGTAGCCACACATCAGTTAGACGTGGTAGGGCCGTGACAGGTGTGCTTCGGTTTAAATCCCGACTGAAGGGGATAGATTAACGTATGCTCTTCTAGATATTCCAAGAGATGTTTATGGATATGCCGTTCAAGTGGTTTGCTAAGGATGGACAATAGTGAGATGGGGCGATAGTTCTTAACATCAGTCATATCTCTTGTTTTCGGGAAGGGTACAACCTTAGCTTTTTTAAGTTCCTTTGGGAAAATATTCGTTTGAATGCCGCACAAGTTATAAATATATGTTATTGTTTCATAACATAAGGAATAGATAATTTAAGTATTTTGGGGCTGATTTCATCTGGCCCGGACGATTTCTATTCAGTCTTCATTGAACTAATTGTTCTACCGACTTCGTGCACTGCCAGTGGTGGAATCACGAAAGGATCAGATTCTGCAGTTCGCGTTCTACAAAAGTCAACTACTCTGTCTGGGCAGGAATAGGGCTGAGAACTTGCTTCTGAAGGGACAAGAGACTCGGCAGCTGAGAGGAAATGGTCGTTAAAGATGTCGTGCCAGTCAGGTCAGAAGGGATTAAAGGAGATTTGTTACACTTGCCTCCAGTCAATACGGCCATAGCGCGCCAGAGCGTGGACATGTCATTTTTTTGTCTTGTTTACTAATCAAGCGACCAATGAAAGATTTTTTTAGCCTGACGCACTCGAGATTTCACGCGATTACGCTCACGCTTAAATTCAGTGAAACGCTTCTGCTGTCTCAGATCATCTCTCACCCTCATGGCCTGAAATATGTCTTGAGTCAGCCACGGCGGGAGTGATGCGTGTTTGACGCGTCTCCGCCGCAGGGGCGCATGTTTATTTAAGATCTTAAAGAAAGATGTTATACCAAACAGACAGAGCACTGTCAGGGTCAGATTTACTAAATACTTCATCAAAAGGTGCGTTGTTAAGATCAAACAGAAACTCGCTTTCATTAAAACGTTTAAAGGAGCGATAGGTGATATACGTATGACATCCTTTCTTTGCTTTAGGGAACTTTTAGTAGACCACGTACAGCTGATAGGAAAGTGGTCGCTGAGACTAAGGTTATCGACAGGCACATTATGAACAGACTCTGGCTTGGTTGTGTGTATATGATCTATGAGTGTGGATGTTGTTTCAGTGTGTGATCCGTGTCGGTGAAGTGACTAACGGAGTGTTGAAGACCCAACAACGTTATCGTAGAGTCAGACGCATGGTGAGGCTTTCGCATGTCTATTTTAAAGTCTCCCATGAGGACGACATTGTAGTTGGGTTTACAAGCTTTATCACACATACTAAGGAAATCATCATACCACTCAAAGTTTGCAGCAGGGTTGCGGTACAGAAAGCCGATAAGAAATGATGGAGATTGGGAGGCCTTCAGCTCAAGACACACACACTCAACATCTTTGGTTTCTGAATCACGTGTAAAGTCTTGAATAGACGTGTGAACATAAGCAACTAATCATGTCTGTCCATGGGCCGTAGGATCACGTCTCATGACAGAAAACCCAGGAACTTGAATGGATATATCTGATACATTTGAATTGAGACGTGTTGGAGACACTCCCAAAATATGAATTCGGGGTCTGCTCCATTTAGATAAACACAGATGTCAGGCAACTTATTGCAAAGATGGTAAATATTGAGATGACTAATGCGGAGATCTTTCGTCTTGAGTTTTACGCCACTCATTACACCCAAAGCCAGTGTGTTTGTGGGGAAAAAAGAATAAGAAAATCAACAGAACATATCTGTAACAGAATATATATATATATATATATATATATATATATATATATATATATATATATATATATATATATATATATATATATATATATATATATATATATATATATATATATATATATATATATATATATATATAGTTATTGGTCGGAGGGGTTTGCTACATGGATCTTTGTAGGCCTGATGAAGGTCAAAGGAATCATTGTACCCCTCAGGCCAAAGGCCTTCGGGGGTACAATGATTCCTTTGACCTCCCGAAGGCCTACAAGGGTCCGTGCAGCGAACCCCTCTGACCAATAACGTATATGTTTTAATTCCTCCACTATTTTCGTAAAAGAAATCAAGAAGACATCTTCCGACCTGGATCACGCCAGACATGACTGACGTCAAAGGAATATACATTTATACATAATAGACTGATTACGTAATTTAAAATATTTCATGACGTTGCCGTCTCCAGTACTGAGTGTTTGTTGTTTCGAACAACACTATGCAACATTTTACTTTAGAACGTTTTGGTGATCTTTTATAGAACAAAACACGCATCCAAGATGCGTCATCGAGAGGGCTACAAAACGTCCGCCATTTTTCGCTACAGAGGTTTTTATATCACGGTCACAAGGTACGGTTTGCGCTAACGTGACTGGTCGTGTGACGTAGGGAGGAAAACAAATATATAATCGGGAGGTCAAAGGAATCATTGTACCCCTCAGGCCTTCGGGGTACAATGATTCCTTTGACCTCCCTCAGGCCTACAAAGGTCCGTGTAGCGTCCCCCTCCGACCAATAACTTATAATATATATATATATATTAAAACTTACGGACTCTAATCAGGGTCAATCGACTTCCTATAAACGGTTGTTTATGTCTTAAATGAGACATTCAATTACAATTATGCTCGAAGACTCTCTTCGCCACCCACTTAAGAAGGTATTTCGCCAAGTTTCAAGCTTGTGTGTACAGAAATATCGGAAATATCTCGTGTACATACATACGCACACACATACATACATACACATATACATACGCACATACGGCGCTTCGCGCCAAATGTACGTTCAGCAGCGCTAGCGAGGTTAGCTTAACTAGACATGACGTAATTTTAATCTTGTTACTTCAATTGTTAGAGGTTTAGCCTGCCAGCCTTTGACATCATGGACATGCTATTAAATTCGCCCCACCGCGACTCGTCCTAAAAAGTCCCTTCTATAAATAGAAGGGACTTAAAAATGACTGAAAATGTGTTAAATTTAAAATAATACCTGAGAGAGAAATTCCAGCCGAATGCAGTTAGCGTGAGCTTGTTGACTGATAGTCGGAAGTATGGAGATTTACGTCCCCTGAATCTCTACGTCACACGTAAAGTTAAGGGTCCTTTCAATGGGTATAATTTGCGCTTATACGTTTTACAATAGAATAACTTGACAAAATCGTTGTATTACGAGTTAGGCTTTGCCAGTGGTTCTTGTCGCTTCTCGGGACCGGTCGGGGGAGGGGTGGGTGGGTGGGGGGTGGGAGGTGGAGGAGGAAGGGGTGTCAATGTCGGAGGTAAGAGTCTGTGGGGGTGGGTGGGGGGGGGGAAGGGGGGGTGGGCAGGGGTGGGGGGAGGTGTCAATGTTGGAGGTAAGAGTCTCTACATGTACATTTGTAACAAGTGTAGACTGCTATGGCCGAAAACTGCACCCCATAACTATCTTCTCTACACCGTACGATAAACTTTTGCAAATTAAATTGCATTGATTGATTACATGCGATCGTTAACTCCTTAAACAGCCGGGGCAATGTGAACGCCACCCAGCCGCAAGAAACATAAACCCTCAAGAGCCCCTCCTCCCTCCCCCGGCATTATGAGGGGTTAACAGTGCTCGTGAGGATTTGTTGGCGAGTTATAGGCCTTGGTGCCCACGACTCTATTATAAGAGGCTATACATGTCGTGTGACTCTGGCGTCACTGACTATACTTGTTTTAACTCCTTTTATCCCCCCTCCCCCTCTTTTTTTCCCCACCATGCCAAACCCGTTAGTCCCCCATACCCTCGTAGGTCGTGGGGACAGTAAATTGGAAATAATGAATGAATGAATGAGGATTTGACTGTTTGTTAGTCCAGTATTCCTTATGTCCGTTTTTCAATCCCATTCAGAGCCGTGTTTCTAACGCGATTGTCGATCAGTCGGCGTGTAAAGGTTTCAGACGCGCAGCCTGCGAAGGGGTTAACGTTCTTGTGTGCAGGTCTGTGATTTTAGACGTTGGAAGGCTCCACAGAATCGTTGAATGCGACATAAAACTGTCATTCGCCTATTTTTGACGGATTTGACGCCTGCGGCTTACCATATCCTGGACATTGTTATGCACTTTCTGGTTTCCGATGCAATAAACTGGCCCCGAAAATTGAAAACACCGCGCTAGTAAAATTTAATGATACGCAATCTGAATTTGATTAATAAACCTTCGTCTACACATTTGAACCATTTAATCCGCGCTTCACGATACGTTTACGTACAGATACCGATTAATAGCCTTTACAAAAACCGAACAGTGGATACTCACTTCGAGACGAACGGCATCCCACGCGGCTGAATCATTTAAAATGAAGAAACAGACAATAATAAAATAATAATACAATACAATAATACAATGCATTACCTACCTCCCTCAGGCGATACGTACAACTCGCTTTGGCAATCACCTTTTTGGGTCAGGAGTTTGGAATCAAAAGACATTTATTTAACTCATTCTAGCCCAACACCAAAATCCTTAAATTTTGCCCCTGTCCTCTCAAGACTGCATTGCAGTGCAGGACACAGATCGACCATGATAGTTCAAGGGTGATGCCAGAATAGCTTGGCGCCCGTAGGCGCCAAGCTATTCTGGCATCACCCTTGAACTATCATGGTGGATCCTTATCGTGCTGTGGTGTGTCTGGGGTAGAATGAGTTAAGCAAGATTTCACTAAATCTGCAAGTTGCAAACCACGGAAATGCATACCCCAAATTCTTCTATTTCCATAAAGTCCCCACGGTGTACTGGCCTTTAAATCTAAAGGCATGCAGCATCAGTGATCTTCACTACGTCACCAAGTTGTAAGCCACAAAAATGCACACCTCATAGTTTAAATGTGGGTCACGGGCGACACATTTGAACGCTTCAATGACATACTTGATTTGTTCTTATTCTCACATCGCCTGCGGGACATTTTCTGTTTGTTTTCCCACAGTCGAGGAAGCTGGGATACCGCATGCCCCAGTGCGCAGGAGTTCCTCGGCCCTGTGCACTGGCCGCCGGCGGCTGACGCGACCCGAGGCCCTTCAGTTTTGCGCACTGAAGTGGGATATTAACCCTTTAAGCCCCGACGCACCACAGCAGGAGATGGATCGACCAAGATAATTTATCTCATGCAACAGGTACGTAGACGATACTGAGGTGGCACCATCCGGAATTTGGGGAAATGCGGCCTTGGGGTGAAAGGGGTTAACTCATTCGCGGCCAGCCGCATCCGGATGGGCGGCACTGATAAGCCGCGCATCCGGATGCGGCTGGCCGCAAATGAGTTAAGATATACATTTCAGGCTCAGGCACAGTAATAATTTTATATACAGCAAATGATATCTAGTACGAATATCCACCGTGAGATGGCTTTAGTCGCCTATTCAGTGTTAAACCCCAATAACTAACTAGTACGAACATAGTCATAGGCCGAATACCTGCCATCTAGTTTCTTACAAAGAGTTAGTTCGTTAGTTAGTTAGTTAGTTAGTTGGTTATTTGGGCCGGTTTAGCGCCGAGCAGGCAACTAAGGCTATAAATCACGGCGGTTCTTAGAAAGAGCAACAAGGGAACTGGAATGTTGTGCTTTCAGTCGTGGGGTCCAAAATCACAGACCACCACACAAATCGGGAAATTTGTGAAAGGGAAAAAAAAGAATTAAATGGCCAGATTGCATGTCAAAACTGTGCGGTAATTTTCATCTAGAACTGAATAGTTCATACACAAGCTGTACGTAGTGCAACGACTGTTAAAAGGGTTCAGCCTTCAACTAATTCAGTCCCGACACACCACAGCATGCAAGACATGGATCGAGCATGATAGTTCAAGGGTGGCGCCAGAATAGTTTGGCGCCCGGCATAGGCATCTAGCATTATAACAGTTTTTCAGAGGGCAACTTCAAAATTTGAGGATTTCGGTCCTGGGGCGGCTGTCTCCCTCGATTGTTGCACTGAAGCAGTTACTGAGCGAATGGAGGCAGATAACCAGAGTGCGCACATCTACGAGCCCCGAACGGCGGAAGTGATGGAAAAAAAAGCGTGTGATTGCGTGGCCGTGGTAACTCTTAAGTCAATGTATTATGCATCTTCAGGATTACACACGGACTTGCACCGCGCAGTTTTTTTTGTTTTGCGTGGGAAATCTTGACTGAGCGTTTCGCCGCTCGGATACATCAGTTACATGCGGGAATCGTTCGTAGATTTGCTTAGCAATATAGCAAGCAAACAAAACAAACGAGGGTAGGAACGAGCGAACAAAATGTCCAACCAACCGATCAACAAACAAACAAACAAACAAACAAACAAACAAACAAACAAACAAATAGGATTTGTATTGATTATATGCGTAAACCTGCTTTTTATGCTTGTGTGCTCGACTGAGCGGGTTTGTGAATGAGTGTGCGGGCATCTCAGTGAGCACGTGTGCGTGTGTATGCGTGCCTATGTGTGTGCCTATATGTGTGTGTGTGTGTATGCCGTGTGCCTACGAGTGTGTGTGTGTGTGTGTGTGCGCGTGCGTACCTCTGTGTGTATATCGTGCCTACGAGTGTGTTTGTGTGTGCGTGCCTTACAGGTTTACAGTTCTAATTACTTGAGGCATTTTGTTGTTGTTGCCAGTCAGCCACTCAGCACTCGAGCTTATTAGAACAACAGAACTCTAATCCTTTTACTGTCGGTAGTGTTCTCCTGAAGGAATCACCTCGACGAAAAGCGCTACCGACAGTCAAAGGGTTAACTTACCTTTTGTTTTCCCACTCAATCAAGTAGGTAGACCCACTTGCGACGCACAATCACTCTGATCACATAAACCACCTCCAAGCGGAGTTGTATTACACCTTGTTTCAAGTCAACATGGGAGACAGTCAGTACACTCCATTCCTTCGTTTGGGTGGACACAGGAGAGAGAAGCCGGGAGGAGGGTTGCGCGATGGGTCATCGAGCATTCAAAAGAGGTGTGTGTGTGGGGGGGGGGGGGAGGGGGGTGGGGATGTGGGGGACGCTTAAAGGTAGGGGGCCGGGTGTGCTTCGGGTGGGGCGGAGGAAAGAGGGTATATAGTTTCCAATGGAGTTTCAAGTGCAGTCTCTCTGTTCAGTTCAGTTATTTATTTCATTTTCAGTTCAGTACAGTTGATTTTGGTGGCATAAGTTGAGCCGGCTGATTTCAGTTTAGTCACTTCTGTTGAGCCGATTGCGATAAAGCGCATATGCTGTTATATTATTATTATTATTATTATTATTATTATTATTATTATTATTATTATTATTATTATTATTATTATTATTATTATTATTATTATTATTATTATTATTATTATCTTCTATGTTCAGTTCGGTTCGGTACGGTTCATCCGGTTCACTTCGACGAGTTCGAGACGTTATCTAGGTATTCGGACAAAACACTACACGCTTCATTGATTTAAATATGTAAGAAGTCTCTCGTCTCTTCAGGCGTGACCAGCGTTTCTCTGTCTTCATCTGCGTACTGGACTGTGATTTTAGACCTTACGTCCCTATCAGTGTCGTCCCAAAATCATATAGACCAGCACTGACACAATGTAGTACGCGCTATGCATGCTGGGACGAACAAACGAGGATGATACATTCATACATGTCACAGCACACCCACAACCTGACGGTACCCTTGGCCTTCAGGGGCGCGGAGTTCAATGGGGTCAGCGTACTTACTCATCCCCGCCTGACCCACCCCTACACACACACACACACCCCTTCCCCCGTCCGGCATCAAGACGATATACGTCGTTATAATACGTATGAAGACGATTCGATCAATAACAGACGTACAGAAATAATCTCCCCTCACCCCTAACACACATACACAAACAAACACCTCTCCTATGAAATAAGGTATGAGTACCGTACACCCGAATATCTCATCATCGTACATTATTTTATTTCAACGGTTCACGCCATAAAATTGCAATGATTCGAAGAACTTTTATTATGTTTCAGGACTTTCATAGAGTGTCTTCATAAAAGAAACACTGACATTGTCTCAGTGCGCAAAGGCCATCGGGCCGACATCGGCCCCATGGCCTTTTGCGCAATGGGTTATTTCAGCAGGTTTCACATTTAAAACCGTTTGGCTGTCGGTAGCGGTGTTTGTCGCGATGATTCCTTCAGGACGTGAGGGATGTTGTTATTCCGTCAGGACGTGAGGGATGTTGTTATTCCGTCAGGACGTGAGGGATGTTGTTATTCCGTCAGGACGTGAGGGATGTTGTTATTCCGTCAGGACGTGAGGGATGTTGTTATCCGTCAGGACGTGAGGGATGTTGTTATTCCGTCAGGACGTGAGGGATGTTGTTATTCCGTCAGGACGTGAGGGATGTTGTTATTCCGTCAGGACGTGAGGGATGTTGTTATTCCGCCAGGACGTGAGGGATGTTGTTATTCCGCCAGGACGTGGGGGACGTTGTTATTCCGCCAGGACGTGAGGGATGTTGTTATTCCGCCAGGACGTGAGGGATGTTGTTATTCCGCCAGGACGTGAGAGATGTTGTTATTCCGTCAGGACGTGAGGGATGTTGTTATTCTGCCAGGACGTGAGGGATGTTGTTATTCCGCCAGGACGTGAGGGATGTTGTTATTCCGCCAGGACGTGAGGGATGTTGTTATTCCGCCAAGACGTGAGGGATGTTGTTATTCCGCCAGGACGTGGGGGATGTTGTTATTCCACCAGGACGCGAGGGATGTTGTTATTCCGCCAGGACGTGAGGGATGTTGTTATTCCGCCAGGACGTGAGGGATGTTGTTATTCAGCCAGGACGTGAGGGATGTTGTTATTCCGTCAGGACGTGAGGGATGTTGTTATTCCGTCAGGACGTGAGGGATGTTGTTATTCCGTCAGGACGTGAGGGATGTTGTTATTCCGTCAGGACGTGAGGGATGTTGTTATTCCGTCAGGACGTGAGGGATGTTGTTATTCCGTCAGGACGTGAGGGATGTTGTTATTCCGCCAGGATGTGAGGGATGTTGTTATTCCGTCAGGACGTGAGGGATGTTGTTATTCCTTCAGGAATCATCGCGACAAAAACCGCTACCGACAGCCAAGGGTTTAAAACAGGCGTCAGTTATTGTTTGTTCCGCTTGGCCATTTTGTCTTTTGCGTTGATATGATCGACATAGTCCTTGAGGTATTGATTCTCATGATCCCCTGGGACTGCAGGCGTTCTGGAGGATTAATGTATACCACTTGCAGGTCCTTGGTATCTGGTTGTGACAGTAACCATTACACTTTTGAACTTTCACCTGAAACGCCAGAAAATACTCAAACAGCGAAAGGCTTCTATCTGTTGACTGCCACAGATGCTATGAGTCGCTGAATATCGTATGATTCACGGCTGATGGTCAGCTGCTCTTGTTAGCCTCATTTGTAGGCACAATAGTGAGTCCATTTTTGGCCAAGTAAGTTTTGCTTTTCACAAAAATGGACTGATAATTCGTTTGTTTTTTGTCTTCAAAGGGAAGTGCTGGACTGTGATTTTGGACCATACCCCCTACAGACCAGTATGCATACCATTTCGTCGAAGTATGTGTTCTTTGACCTCAGCCGCTCGCGGAGTAAGTCAACATGAGTTCAGTCAATGACTGAAGCAAGTGAAAACTAAAGTGCCACAGTATGACACTTTGTAATGGTTATTAACATTATATACGAGAACTGACGACAGCCGATTGTGTGTGCTGGTCTATGATTTTGGACTTACGGCCCTGAGGCTGTAATGTCCAAAATCACAGACCAGCACACAAAAAAATGCTGACAGTCAAAGTGTTCTAGGTAAGTGTCTATTGTTCCTTCTATGGCCTTAGATAGGTAGTCGCCCATGGGCGAAATGTCGGGAAGTCCATCTCAAGACAATGGAGGAACGCCCTGTCAAGTTTAAATTTGTCGGAAGTCCGGTGCTTGCTGGGCATGGTAGTCTTGCTGGGCATGCGCGTCTTTTAAAAGCAGGGTATTGTAAACAGGACGCGGAATTGACAAGAACCAGCCTATGTAAAGTTGCAAACAGCCATAATAATAATAATACCGGCATTATATAGGCTCTTTTTCTCAATTTTTGGATGAATCGACTCAAAGCGCCGCGAACTGAAACCCAACACGCACACTCACGTGACAGACACGGATTTACACCGAAGACAAACACAGTACAAGACAGACGAAGGGCCAGTTCAGCTACTGAAGTTACAGACATTTTCGATCGCTTGTATTTGAAATTTGTTTGTAAAGTGGCCTGAAACCGGTACCAAAGTGTGGGGGTTGGGGGTGGGGGGGGTGGGTGGGTGGCAGGGGTGTGGAAGAACCGGAGTACCCGGAGAAAGAACCCCCAATAATAATAATAATAATAATAATAATAATAATAATAATAATAATAATAATAATAATAATAATAACACACTACTACTACTAACATTATGATACAATGATGATGTTGCCTATAATAATAATAATAATATGACATGCATGCATGTGACAATCATCGTCATCAGCACCATAATAGTAACAATAAAGATCATAATTACATTGATTCATGTCCCATAATAAAGCGGCCTTGTCCAAACAGATCTAGAAAGGGATAATAGTTCACTGTGCGATGGCCTTTGCTTGCTTGAAAGCCCGGTCGGGTAATACCAATTGCGTCTTATTTAACTCATTCTACCCCAGACACGCCACAGCAAGATAAGGATCGACCATGATAGTTCAAGGGTGATGCCAGAATAGCTTGGCGCCTATGGGCGCCAAGCTATTCTGGCATCACCCTTGAACTATCGTGGTCGATGTGTGTCCTGCACTGCGATGCAGTCTTCAGAGGACAAGGGCAAAATTTAAGGATTTCGGTGTTGGGGTAGAATGAGTTAACTGGATACAAGGGAGGTCACGCACTAGACCCGGCCCTTGAAACCTTTCTGCTTGAAGAGCGGGAGGCCAGGCCCAATGCGCAAAAGGCCATCGGGCCGACGTCGGCCGCCAAGTCCGCGCACAGCCGTGCGCGGACCAAAAGCATCCGACGTCCTCCAAATGGCATTTGCGCATTGGGGGAAGGGGAGGTGGGTGCTGAGAGAGGTTGACAGCAGCCTACAAGGACGTTATCATTAGGAATATTTATATTCGAAAAATACACCAGTAACAACAAAGCCGAAAAAGAAAAGTCACTGTGCTAAACAAGAAAGTCATGGTCACCTCCCCCCCCCCCCCACTCCCTTTTCATTTCCCGTCGAGTTGTAATTGTATAATTTTCTTTTTATGTGTGTTACACGAGGTCTCTGATGACAACAGGCGCTGAAAATAAAAAGCAACAACAAAACAACATCAAACAAACAAGCAACGACAACGATAACAACAGATTCATTGGTCATACTTTTTGAGAATCAAACACACAAATTCAGCACACACACTCATACCAATTTAGCAGACACACACACGCACGCACGGCACACACACACACACACATAGAGAAACACACATACACAAACACACGTAGTCAAACACACACACACACACCCCTCAACCCTCACCCACACGTGTTCGCAGCAACTCGCAATCCCCCCCCCCCCCCCTCCTCACACACTCACTCACACACTGTGACCGATCAAATATGTGCATTGATCACCAAGCTTAATCGACCCATGATCCAAACATCGTGAGAATACATGCATCTTCACGCTGACCTGCCGTTGACAAAGCAACGTAGTTAATCGATGTGACCCACTTCATTGGTTGGTTGGTTGTGCATTAACGTCCCGACAGCAACAAGTCTTTCAAAGGACGTACTTGTGAAAAAGGGGAGCTGGACAGCTCAGTTGGTAGAGCGTTCGACTCTCTTCCGGAAGGTCGTGGGTTCAAACCCAGCTGGGATTAAAATTTGTTCAGACCTTTTTTCGGTGCCCCGTCTTTGAAATCACCTTCGTGGTGGACAAAAGACGTTAAGCCTTACACGTTTTTTACTTGTGAAAAACAAAACAACAAAGTAGAATATTGAATGTATGTCGACAGCCGGTCGAAAAATAAACAGAAGACATGCTAGGGACGCTTCATCGGCTAAGTTATGGACCCCTAGTTTACAAAAAAGAGTAGAAATCATTACAATTACGAAGTATGTAAAGTTCGCATAAGATAACTTATCATCTCTTACGGTGAAGGTCAATCACTTTGCAGCGTTCATACCTCGAGCCCGCCCTCCCCCCTCCCCCACCAAAAAAAAAAAAAAAAAAAAAAAGCCAAACAAACAAACAAACAAACAAACAAAAAAACCAAAATTTTTTTGGACTGACCTAGTCGGTCCAGAGCGGCCATATAATATATTCCATTGTCATTTCCTGTTATATCAATCGTTTTAGTGTGGCGACACACTGCACCCCTAAACCTCAAAGCCATTTTCGATGAATGAATAGTGAATATTACAGAGCGGTCTAACCATGCGCCAAGAAAAACCCACTGCATTCCATCTACAGGAGGGAATCCCTCATACAAGAGTGAATACCCTCTTAGCGCCATAGGCGCATTTCCGGAATTTTGGAAGTGTTACTTAACACTTGCAGGAGGTGGATTGACCATGATAATTCACAAGAATAGTGCCAGATTAGCTTGGCTACCCTTGAATTATCATGGTCAATCCACCTCCTGCTGTAGGGTGTGGGCGCTAAAAGTGTTAACTCTTTTGTTTCATTGTGTTTTTTTTCTCTTCTAACATTTAAAAAAAAAAAAACAACAAACAAAAAAAAAACAAACAAACAAACACACACAAAAAAAACCAGCACAGGAGCACACCGTACGATACAAAGAAACATCAACCGCACTTTAACTTTGTGTATGCATGCTTTTCTTGACCTGCTTGAAAACTTGGATGCTGTTTCCCCTCGTTATCTTGTAGACTCGGGCAAACATGCATGATTGTTATCATGAAACACTTGTCCTAATTTAATGTGTTTGAAGTGCTGTAGCAACCGCCTCACTCCATCAACCACTCGCCCGCCAGGGGCATAGATCCTCATCAGCCTCGGCAGGCTGCGGGGGCTATGAGGATCTATGCATCAGCCTTGCTGGTCCCAATTTACTTTTCTGTCAAAGAGGGAGGTATCGTTAGAGGTTCAAGTTACGATGCTTTGAAAGATCAACCCCTCCATATTCTCAATTTAAAAAAAAAAGGTTTATTGCGGTGTGGTTAACCCCTTCACTGCCGAGACAATCTTTACGCGATCCAACTGCAAGAGACATAGATCCTCATGAGCCCCCGCGGTCGCGGGGGCTCATGAGGATCTATGCCTCTTGCTGAAACTGTGCGTCCATGTTAACTGGACGGCGTTCAGTGCCGACTGTGATTTCAGAAACAAGATTTGCATCCACTGCCACTGAAGGGGTTCATCAACACAGAAAGCAAGTTTAACCCTTTGGTTGTCGCTGGCGCGTTTCTCAGTCGAGTTGGTTGCTACCGACAGCCAAAGCCCTGCACTACTCGGCAGTGACGATCATGAGTATACAAGTGACGTCAAGCGCTGGAACAGCTGAAATGCACACGTGTGAGAAACTCCCAATGCGCAAAGGCCATCGGGCCGACGTCGGCCGAAGTTGGTCCTCGCACAACATCGGGCCAACAACGGCCGCTGTCCGCATTCAGTTTCGACCACCAACATACCCCCCCCCCCCCCCCCCCCCACACACACACACACACTTAATTTTGAAGTTCACTCTCGGTCAGCCATCACCATCACGACAAATATCCGCATGACACAAATTAATAACCATGCACCAGAGGACTTAACCCCCTGTTAGTCGCAACTTTTTCAGTCACATCCGCAACATTCTTTCACAAACACAACCAGCTGTGGAAGAGAGAGAGCGACTACATTTTGCGCATCGGGCACTACTGCTTGGAAATTACTTGGTCCCGCAAGATTTTACGTAGCGTCTAGCTTCTTGACAAAAGTGTGTTTGCATGTGTCTATGTTTACACGTTGTGTGTGCCAGTGTGTTGTCATTGCGTTTGTCAGCGTCATTTAGTGAGTGTGTGCGTGCGTGCGTGCACTCGGAACAGTGTGTGTGTGTATGTGCGCGCGCGCGAGTCAGTGTGTGTGTGTGCGCGCGCGTGTTGCTTGCGTGCATGTGTATGATCATGCGTTTGAATTTCATAATGAATCGCGGGTCCTGTTACGGAATCGATTCATCCGCGTAATGTGTAATGTGTTCACCAGATTGCGAAGACGCACACACAGATGCACACTGCATACTTCAACCTGAAAGAGGCATAGATTCTCATGAGACCCTGCAGACGCAGGGGCTCATGAGAATATATGCCTCTTGCTCGCTCGGATCGTCCCGTTGTTGTCCTCAGACGGAGCGGCAAAATCGCTGGGCCAGATTCTGTAACTGCAAAGAGGCACAGAACGATTTAAGCTGTGCGATGACGGATTAGACCTTCGTACCGACAGCAGCTGTGTTTGACGTGTATACAAGCCGTGGTGGAATTTGATTTGTGAGCGGTTTCTGTCCTGCGTGATTAACTAACCCTTTGTTTCTGACACACACCCCCCCCCCCCACCCCCCTCAACACCCCACCCCCAGCGCCAAATGACACAGATTTTCGAGCTGTCGAATAAATAACGGGGATAGCTCAAGGTGAGTATTAAATAACGAGATTTTAAGGAATCGTGGCTGATCTAGTCTGTTTAATCGTTCGCACGATCATGCCTTCCCTACCCCGCCCCCGCCCCCCCCCCCCCCCCCCCCCCCCCCGTTCCCCCTATAAGCAAGCAATTTACAAACAATGTGGCCGTCCAGTACAGCAAGAAAAGAGTTTGACATTATTAACCCCTGAACAGCCGGGACAAGTCGAACGCTACCCATCTGCAAGAGACATAAACCCTCATGAGCCCCCGCTGTTGCGGGGGCTCATGAGGATTTATGTCTCTTGTTCATACTATGCTGTTCTTTTGTCTCCCATTTGCTTACGTCTGTGTTCTTAACGCGAATTTCGGTCCGTGTGTGGACGTTTAAGGTGCGAAATTTGTGATCATTGGAAGCGAAGGGCCGGTTGCTGAAACGTCAAAGCATCAAGTTTGACATAGTTGTACTTGATCATTTGCGCGCTCTGCAATAGTTCAGGGCCAACGTTCGACGTGTGACATCTTTTGGCAGAGGTAGTAATGAATAATTCACATTGGAATAGTTTTGGGGGCGTGGATGGTGTGTTGGCAGGGGCTGTGAAGCTAGTCAGGCACGCCTCTTCAGCTGCCGCGGTCGGTCTAGAATCAAACATAGTGTCCTGTCCATCGTCCTCAGTTGTCGCACACCACTTTGAAGTCATGCAGTCAGCAGTCTAGAGGCCACAGTGACATGCTAGCAACAATCAGGCTTTTGCCGAGCGAGCCCTCTGCTTAAAACAAAACGACACCCTTAGTTGAGGAAAGTGGCTGCAGCTGTCCCGTTCAACAAAAGGCATATATTCTCATGAGCCCATGCAGTCTGCAGGGGCCCATGAGAATCTATGCCTCTCGCACATTTGCGGCACCAGGTCGTTGCTGTTGCTAAGCATGCGTTTCCTGCAGACAACTTCAGTCTAATTTCGTTCTTCCTGTTGCAGGAAGTGTCGACGGTAAAGCGCTTTGCGCGATGACATAACATAGCAACGGAGCTTTTATCGGGCGTTGAACGAAAGCCGCGATGAAATGTGTGCAGGTCTGTGATTTTGGAAGGTCCACAGTCACAGACTAGCACACCAAAACGACGTCTGTCGCAACTACAATGTACGTGATTCTGTGTAAGGGTGTGGACTGACGCAGAAGTGTTTCGCAGGATCTGCAAGGACGTTAGATAACAAGCGAAAGAAGAAGTAAATTGGTGAGAGGTTCCGTGGGCAAGTTCCGTCGTCTTGTACGTCCTTATCGAAAGCACTTAACTCATTCTACCCCATCACCGAAATCCCCAAATGTTGCCGTTGTCCTCTGAAGACTGCATTGTAGTGCAGGACACAGATCGACCATGATAGTTCAAGGGTGATGCCAGAATAGCTTGGCGCCCATAGGCGCCAAGCTATTCTGGCATCACCCTTGAACTATCATGGTCGATCAATATCTTGCTGTGGTGTGTCTGGGGTAGAATGAGTTAAGGCGCTCAAACGAAAACAAATTTGGCATGCCGCCATTTCCTATTACGAAGGAAAATTAAAAGTTTTCAAAATCGTACGTATCACGAGGATGTTTGCGAAAGCAAAAGCACGATTTTCATTGTATTTTTTACAATTAAAATTGTTTTCCACCTCACACAAATGGACTTACTGTCTTCTGCCTTTACGAGGCAAAATGTATAGTGAACTAGGCTAAATAACAAAATTCGCATACATACTGACGACCAAAAGAAATGCGACATTTTTGGAATCATCCGAAACACTTTAGTGTTACCGATGATTCCAAAAATGTTACGGTTCGGGCTTTTGCTCGTCAGTATATCCCAATATTTTGGGGGAAGGGGGGGGGGGAAGGGGGGTCAGAGTTGCGGACTGCGCTCTTTCCATGCAATTTATTATAATGAACTTGGGGTCTAACAACAAATGTAGGTCCAACGGCACTGATTTCTTGTATATCTGAAGATTAAAGCTGCGTTTCCATAAGCACAAATCCGATACGAATACGATCCGAACCCGATGCGGTGGTGCAATTTTCCTTCAAAAATTGCGTCATTTTAGTTCGAAGCCGGATTCGTGTACCGCATCGGGCATATGGAAACACACAAACATGACAAGGACTTGCACGAAATTCGTGTACCGCATCGGGCATATGGAAACACACAAACATGACAAGGACTTGCACGAACTTCGTGTACCGCATCGGGCATATGGAAACACACAAACATGACAAGGACTTGCACGAAATTCGTGTACCGCATCGGGCATATGGAAACACACAAGTTGAACATGACAAGGACTTGCGCGAACTTCGTGTACCGCATCGGGCATATGGAAACACACAAACATGACAAGGACTTGCACGAAATTCGTGTACCGCATCGGGCATATGGAAACACACAAACATGACAAGGACTTGCACGAACTTTTCTGTTTCGGACCCGCTTGGGATGCGGGTCGAGTTGGTTGCGGATTCGTGTTTATGGGTCGCACGCCGGTTTCACATGTAGAATGGTGTTCAGGAATATTATTAGGCTGGTTAATTAGTTCTGGGTGTTAATTAGTTCTGGGTGTTAATTAGTTCTGGGTTTAAACCGTTCAGTGCCACTTCACGCAATCTTCATTAACTCCTTTTACCCCAGACACACCACAGCAAGATAATGATCGACCATGATAGTTCAAGGGTGATGCCAGAATAGCTTGGCGCCTATGGGCGCCAAGCTATTCTGGCATCACCCTTGAACTATCATGGTCGATCTGTGTCATGCACTGCAATGCAGTCTTCAGAGGACAACAGCAAAATTTGGGGTTTTCGTTGTTGGGGTAGAATGAGTTAATTAAAAAGCAAGCAAACAAACAAACAAAAGACAACAACAACCTGGCTGTCCCAGGAACATGAATTGGAAGTGGTGTCAGCAAGAGGCATAGATCCTCATGAGCCCCGTAATGCTTTGCTTTCTATTAAAATAAAAATAAAAATAAGTACCCAACGGAGAAAGAAACACGCGTAGAAAAGACGGGTACAACACAATTTATTAATATTTCGGGTAAATACCCTTTGTCAAAATAGACAAACAAACAGAGAGATCAGCCGGCTACTTATCTTCATTCGCAGAAGGACTGTGCCACATTCCTTCTGCGAATGAAGATAAGTAGCGGCTGATCTTTCTGTTTTGTCTGTTTTGACAAAGGGTATTTACCCGAAATAGTAAAAATTGTGTTGTACCCGTCTTTTCTAAGCGTGTTTCTTTCTCCGTTGGGTACTTATTTGCATTGTGCACGCTTGGCAGTCACCTTTTTGGCCTGATTTGCTTTCTATTGTCGCATACAGACAGTGGGCGTTGATTTCGCTGGGACGTGATTGAAAAAAAACACTTCGCCCGCTTGTTTGGCTTTGGTGAATAAAGTACAGTTATCTTTAGAATATTAACCCCTTCTCTGCTAAGTACATTTTGTTTCTGAAATCTTGTTGTTTTTTCAACGATCCAATGCCACAACCCTCCTAGGAATATGGACACCAACTGGTATCAGCAAAGACATAGATTCTCATGAGCCCCCGCGACTGCGGGGGCTCATGAGGATCTATGTCTCTTGCAGTCGGGTTGCGTTCAGTTTTTCTCGGCAGTGAAGGGGTCAAATGTCATCCTCGTTCTTGCACGCCTCTGCGCAAACAAACCGGTTCTTCAATAAGATTCAGTCGCTGATCTTGGAGTACTGATTTATTTTTCATTGTTAACTCTTTCTACCCGCGATACACCACAGCATGATATGGCCCTTGAACTATCATGGTCGACTGATCTGTCTCCTGAATTGTAATGCAGTCCTCAGAGGATAGCTATAACATGTGAGTATTTTGTACCTCGGGCACAACTAGTTAAAGAACGCAGCGCTTGAGTACAGCTTTGTTAGAACTCACTCCATAATTTGTGTATGTGTGTAATTTGTGTGTGTGTAGTCACATAACATGCAACAGGCTCAGTACTTCTTATTCCGTAATTAGGCTACTTGGTACACATGAACTGACGCACATTCACCTATTTAAAAATGCCAGCGCCGATTGCGTAAAGTACCATTACGCCTAAATTTGACTGAAGACACATTTCAGCAACCTTTGTGTTTATTATGCCTTGTCGACACACCTAATGAGCTTTAACAGCAGTTGGGACATGCAGCAAACGCACACGCGTAATCGCATTTATTTATTCCGCGCAACCGTCAGCGTGTCAATCTATTTTTAGCAGTTTCTCGTACTGATAGCGTTGTATTTATAGAACTAAGTGGAGTCATTGTCAGGTTACTTGACATACAGACGATGTGTGCTTGGCTGGATTGTCCTGTGTCTAAATGAACCATAATTAGACCTGTGTCAGTAGCGTTTCGTAACCATCTGTTACAGAAGTGTATCTTTAAACAGTTGTGGTGGTAGTGGGCCCTTAATGTAGACATCAGACATTTTTTTTTTCAACTTATTGATTGTCTGTTAGTAAACTTCACGAATCAGATCCCCCCCCCCCCCTCCCCAAACACACAAACACAATTAAAGGGTGCGCAAGTACTCCTACTAAAACCAGTGTTTTTATTACACACCATCTATTTATTTATACACAGAAAACAAACACAGCTTGCACCTCAAAGTATCACAGCCGTGTACGACCTCTTTTAGAAAATGGAACCACAAGCGGCTGTGTTTGTAGAACGCAGCTGAAATAACCAACACAGGTTTTCGTGTGCCTGTGTGCCTTTGTTTTTCCAAAGAAACACGCTAAGACAAAACTGTTCACTTCGTATTCATTCTTCTCGGGAGGCAAAACTGAACTTCCTTCTCAAAGTTGAACGCATGAAGAGAAGACAAGTGCATACCCAGTGCGCAAAGGCCATAGGACCGACGTCGGCCGACTTTGGCCCTCGCACAGCTGTACGTGGGCCAAGGCGGCCGATGTCGGCCCAATGGCCCTTTGCGCTTCGGTGATGTACTTCTACGCTTTCCGGCGCCGACAACGAGACTTACTTTACAAGGGGAGCAACTGCAAAAAAAAGTAATACATGTGCGTCCCTTACGTCACTTATAGATGAAATTGGCCAGTGGGGCGAGTGGTTCATCAGATTGGTTCATTGTTTGCATGAGGCCAACGTCGACAGCACACCCCAAAAACCGACATCAAACTCAGTGGGCCCACTGCGGACTAGGAAAGGACCAAACGCCAATACTTCTCCCACGCCAGATCGACTCGGGGTCACGGCTTTGGCGTACGCCAAATTAGATTGACCCCGCCGGAGTCGAGTCTGGCGTCAGAGTCATTTTGACGTGTTCCTCTCCTCCGGGCACGAACGCCACGGTGACACACCCGCCCCTGAGTCCCCCGACTAACATGAAAAGAGTTATTTTGAAGCGTTACTTGCTCACGGAGCGCCATAGTGGCCCAGGGTCAATCTGGCGTATGCAAAATTGACCCAGATTCAATCTAAACTGAGAGACATTTCGACGTGTGACGCCGCGGCTTACGAGCGCCATGATGACCACGAGTCGATCTGGCGCGAGAACCATTCTCACACGCTGTTCCCCGCACGGACGCACGCCGTACACGTTCCAAATACGCGCCTCAGCAGTCTGGCGTACTCTCGTCTGAACGATCGGTTCATGACCCCGTAGACAATCCAGTTCACTGAGCAGTTGAGGAGTAGCAGAATATTCAGGGAAATGCCAGCTTCGGCTGAAAGCCTGGAGTCAGCCTCCAACATTTTTGAGATCGGAAAGGGAATGCAGCATATGACCATAAGCAAAGAGACCACCGCGAGGGACCTGACGAAAGCGTGTTCCCTGGACTGCTGTTTTTGTTTTCGACGTGCGGCACGTGCTCTCGCTTGCTGGCGACAGGTGTTGGGCTGCCTGGTGGAACATCTCTGCGTCTTTCTGGCCTCTGTTTTAAGCCTTTCACGTGTCTCCACCTCCTCACGCGTCTGATCTGCGTCTTCTGTGGAGACTATCTTGGAGTATCGAGACGAAGCTTGGGTCCTCGGGCCGACGTCGGCCGCAGTTGGCCCGCGCATTGTCATGCGCGGGCCAACTGCGGCAGACGTCGGCCCGAGGACTCGCCGCGCAATGGGAGATTTTTTGTGGCTGGTTCTTTCGTCGTCACGGACTCCTTTCGCGTGGTGTGCCGCTGTCCCATCTGTCACAAAGTGCGAGTCAGAGCTCTCGTCCAAGTTCTTAAAAGGTATTTCAGTTGAATCGAAAACAAAGACATGCAGGTCCGTGTGGACGACGTCTTTTTCATCCGAGTGTTCATTTTCGTATCCTGCGACAGACTGTTTATGTTTATCTCCTTCGACAAAGTGTTCATTTTCATCTTCTTCGGCAGAGTGTTCGTTTTCGTCTCCTGTGACAAACTGTTCATTTTCGTCTCCTGTGACAGAATGTTCATTTTCATCTCCTCCAGCAGAGCATTCATTTTCATCTGCTTCGGCAGAGTGTTCATTTTCATCTGCTTCGTCATAGTTTTCATTGTCAGCTTCTTCGGCAGAGTGTTCATTTTCATATCGCTCGGCTGAGAGTTCGTTTTTATATCTTTCGGCAGACTGTTCATTTTCATCTCCTTCGGCAGACTGTTCATTTTTATATCCCTCGGCAGAATGTTTATTTTTAAGTCGTTCGGCAGAGTGTTCATTTTTAAGTCGTTCGGCAGAGTGTTCATTTTTAAGTCGTTCGGCAGAGTGTTCATTATTAAGTCGTTGGGCAGAGTGTTCATTATTAAGTCGTTCGGCGGTGTTTTCATTTTCATCTTCTTCGGCATGGTGACTTGAATTCGGGTCGCTGCAGTCTTCTGATTTAGTATCTGCTGAGACAATCACGCTCGTGCTCTTTTTGCAGTGAGCCAATGCTTCTGTTTCATTGCCCGTTTCTTCAAGAAAACTCGTGTTTTTCCAAGAGGTGTTGAGCGCTAGAGGTGAAGCATTAGTGGTTGTGGCTTTAGGTTCGTTTTTATTGTCTGTATTGTCAAGAGATTTTCTATCTTCGCGTTCTTGCGACTCAGAGCCTTCGGTGCATGGTCTCTGGTAACGTGGACAGAAACGGTTCAGAAATGATTGTCGAAATTTTCCTGCAGAATGACCCTGTAAATCTCGGCGGAGGTTTAGCTTTGCACGTCTCCAGTATTGAAATATTGCCAGATTAAAATACCCAATCAGGAGAGTTGAGGACACCGTGGAGACAATGACAACTGTTTTCGTGTACACGTGCAGTCTAAACGTGCAGATGTGCAAGGCTTTTTTATAATAGTAGGTTCCAAATCCAAACAGAGGAGGCGTCGCCAATATCGCTGCAATAACCCAGATGAGCAGACTGTAGGCCACTGTAGCTCTCTTGTTGAAGATGCTGGGGTACAGGCGGTTGTTACACACGTGTATAAAGCGATTTAGGGATATGCATACCAGCGACAGCAACGACACCTGAAAATGAAACAAGGACCGTACCCAGTGCGCAAAGGCCATTGGGCACAGCTGTGCGCAGGCCCACTAAGACCGTCGTCGGCCCGATGACTTTGGCACACTGGGTGGATATATTGTCACAAAGCTATTTACCGACAGGCTAATGAGGTGTTGTTTAAGGATCTCGTCTATAAATTACCATTCCAGGACCATTTTTATATACGAGGGGGTGGGTGTGTGGGGGGAGGGGGGGGGGGCGGGGGTGGGGGTGGGTGGGGGGTGTGTATGTGTGTGTGTGTGTGTATGTGTGTGTGTGTGTTTTTTGGGGGGTCCCCATCAGGACAAATTATTTTGCGATTCACGGATAACGGAAATAGTATACACCTTTCACGACGGGGGCGGGTGGAAGAGGGATGGGGGTGGGGGGTGGGGGGCAACAATAAAGGGCGAAGGTACCGCTTTCATGATCTCTTTCACTGACCGAAAACTCTGACAACGGGGGCAGGTGGGGGGGTGCGGGGGGAAGGGGGAGGGGGGTGGATGGGGAGGGGGGGTGGATGGGGAGGGGGGGGTGGTGGATGGGGAGGGGGGCGGGAGGTGTCATGGCTTTTCTGACTGCAATTTACAGTCAGGCAATAGGCTTTCTTTCACGTTTCACGAAAATAACCAGGACGTTTTCAGCTATCCTACTATCTGGGCTTCCGCGTTTCACAACGACCCTTTTTCACGAGGATAAAAAAAAAGTAATTACGAATCATGAGAACTGTAAAAACGCCAATCACGAATCACGATTTTCGGCTATAACACCACCCCTTCCATTCTTATAAATTAAACATTGGTGCGATGGCTTATTTTAATACAGAAATAACGGAGTTAACCATACATATTTCCTTGACGTGTAGAATGTGTGATTATATTTACAACTAAACACAATAATTGATCAATGAATTTCAGTTGACAATGATACAAAAGAATGAAAGAATCATGCATACTCACCAGGACACACAGAGACATGATGAAACCGTTAGCGACACAGTGCGTTTCATTCGCCACAGGGTGGTAATCTAAAACTAGGTCAAGGACGAAGAAAACCTTCCAGTAGCCCAAGGTCAGAAGGTCAGCCAGAGCAAGGTCAGCGATGAACACATTGTGGTAGCTGCGCATGCCTAGAAGGCGACTGGTGAAGAGAACAGTCAGCAGCAGAACGTTTCCAGCCACACCGACCGTCATTTCCAAACTGCCGACCACGATGAAGATGACACGTGCCACAGAACCGACGTCATCACCCTTGAAGGACGAGTGCACAGTCGAATAATTGTCCATTCTGGTCTGACAAGGGTTAAGCGGGATCTGAAACGTTACAAGTTCCTGGAAAACCACAAGATTATTTCATTCAAGGCACCCCGCATCAATAGCTGCGCCGCGGAAAACGTACAGCGTTGTCGTCGGCAGCGCAATAACTTCCGCAGCTATTGATGCGGGGCACCTTGAATGAGTTAACTCCCTTGTGCATGCAGCCCTTAGTGCCCTTTTAAAAACTTGAGTTACAAATATGGCTGAGGAATAAAAACAAACAAACAAACAAACAAAACAAAATAAACAAGATGAGGATTTCATCCCAAACCGGTCTACCGTATTGTTTGGAGCTCAGATGCGTTTATTTTTTTAGGAACATTCGGAGTTGTTCATATTTTAAGCTTATAATGCGGATCCATTTCCCTCCTCTCTAAGCCAACCTCTGATACACACACGTCGGCGCACTCATATAAAGGACACACGGCGCTTCCCGCCATTATGTAAGCTCTGCCGTGGGCTGGTGTAGCGACAGGAATCCATCTACTACTCTAACCCACCCTCTGATCCACACACCCTGGCACACATAAATAAAGACGAGCCGGCACACGGCGATTCCCGCCATTCGTAAGCTCTGTGGTCTGGCGTAGCATGGCTATTCTGAAGAAGAACAACAGCACACGCAGAGAAATGACGTCACTTCAACCTCACGTCATGGCATCATTAGTCCCACGACGCCGTGTTTATAGAGACGATTCGATGTTATAGGTCATCATCTGTCGCAGTACGAACATTTAACGTATCAGAGGATCAACTTTGCAATTTTCTTGCCGTGATTTTCATGCCTAAAGCTTACAGGTCACATTTTGACCTAATCCTACCCCAGGGCCGGGACAAATAGCAGGCTTATGCAAACACTGTTTATGAAAAATCATGCGGGTATTGATGAGAAGATAGCTTTTTTCGTAAAAGAAAAATTAAAGTTATGTTATCTGTTTTGAAACGACTCCGAAAAAGTGATGCACAAAACTATCTGATTTTCACACCTAGGACATACAGGTCACAATTGACCTAATCGTACCCGACAGCCGAGACAAACTGCAGGTTTATGTAAATTGTACCCCTCATGTCGTCAGCTTTCGGGATAATTTGACCTTTCTCATGATTAAACGGATCAATGCAACAAATTCCTGCTCTCAGCAATTTAATTTGGCATCGGTTAGTCAATTTAATCCATTCAGCCCTCACGCACTACAGCAGGAGATGGGTCGACCATGATAATTCAAGGGTAGTTCCAGATTAGCTTGTCGCCTGGCGCTTCAATTATCATGGTCGATCCATCTCCTGCAACTGGTGCATAGTCATTAGATGACGCCTCCACAATTTGGGAAATACGGCCGTCGGGCTGAATGATTTAAAATGAGATTACCTTGGTTTGTCGCCGCCAAGTCGTGTGCAGAAGGTAAATCGTCAGTAAGGAGCAGGACAGCGCCTTACGTTCACACAGACTAAATGACTCACGAAGTGTCAGAATTTCACGCGACATCCCCACCACAAGGTAATGAAACATGGGAAACGTCCTGGTTAACCCATTCAGCCCTGACGCACTACAGCAGGAGATGGGTCGACCATGATAATTCAAGGGTAGTGCCAGATTAGCTTGGCGTCTGTCGGCGCCAAGCTAATCTGGCACTACCCTTGAATTATCATGGTCGATCCATCTCCTGCAACAGGTGCTTAGTCGTTATATGACGCCTCTAAAATTTGGGAAATACGTGCGTCGGGCTAAATGAGTTAATCTGTCAGGCAGTTCAATAACATTTAACTCAACTCCCTCACTGCCCGCAAGTTATGCTTCTGAGACAATCGCGGACTGCCTGCGACACGGCACATGGATATGAATGAGACCAACGAGCGGCATAGATTCTCATCAGGCCACGCTTCTGCGGGGCCTGATGAGAATCTATGCCTCTTACACTTTAAACATGGGGTGCTGTATGTTGGCAGTGAAGGGGTGAAGGATGGATACAAAATGCAAACAAACAAGGCTAGCTGTGTTCTCATACTCTGTGGCCTCATTGTCAAAATAATAATAATATTAAAAACAAGGAAAGCAAAGCCACGTGTATGACCGATTTACATATGTGTGACTTTTGTGACAAGGGCTGGCTTCTGCAGCAGCAAAATCCATGTTTTCTGAAAATGTAAGCATTTTTCACACATCTGTCAACCCCCCGTGACCCTTGACCTTTGTGATGAGTCGACTAAATTAGTATGCATAGGAAGGTCTTATCATCTGCTATCTTTGTACCAAATGTGGCTGAAAAATTTGCCAAAATGTTGGTAATACCCACAATTTTAAACAAAATCGGCACTTTACACACATTTGCCAGCCTCTTGTGACCCCTGACCTTTCCAAGGGGTCATCCAAATTAGTATGCATAGATAGGTCTTACCATCAGGTAGGTATCTCTGTACCAAATTTGGCTTTGAAGTTGTGAATAGTATTTGACCAAAAACAACATTTATCAAAATATAGCTATTTTTGACCTATTTCCTGAGCTCTCGTGACACTTGACCTTTCTGAGGGATCAACCAAATTAGTGTGCATAGAAAGGTCTTCCCATCATCTATCTCTGTAGCAAGTTTGGGTTTAAAGTTGTGAATAGTATTTGAGAAAAAACATCTTTTGTCAAAATATGTCTATTTCGCACCTATTCCCTGAGCCCTTCGTGACCCTTGACCTTTCTGAAGAGTAATCCAAATTAGTATGCATGGATAGGTCTTATCATCAGGTATCTCTGTACCAAATCTGGGTTTGAAGATGTTAATAGTATTTGAGAAAAAAATCTTTTGTCAAAATATGGCTATTTTTCACCTATTTCCTGAGCTCTTGTGACCCTTGACCTTTCCGAGGGATCAACCAAATTAGTACGCATATAAAGCTCTTACTACCAGGCATCTTTGTACCAAGTTTGGGTTTGAAGTTGTGAATAGTATTTGAGAAAATATAAATTATGTCAAAATATAGCTATTTTTGACATATTTCCTGATCCCCTGTGACCTTGACCTTTGTGAAAGGTCACTCAAACTGGTATGTTTAGAAAGGTCTTGCGACAAAGTATCCTTGGGCCACGTTTGAAGAATCTGGCTTGAATAGTCTCCGAGAAAATGCCAACGTTAAAGTTTACCGCGGACGACGGCAGACGGACGGACGACCACTGGCCCAAAACATAGACTCACTTTTGCTTCGCACGTGAGCCAATAAAACCCCTAAACGTGTGTGTGTGTGTGTGTGTGTGTGTGTGTGTGTGTGTGTGTGTGTGTGTGTGTGTGTGTGCGTGTGTGTGTGTGAGAGTGAGCCAACCGTTAACCAAACTTCCTGTTTATCTTTCTAGGGAAAGAGGACATTAATGCTGACGTTTCCTTTTTTCCAGTGAACTTAGCTGATCAAAATGCATTCGAGACGTGCCGTTCCGGATACGCGGCTTGAAGCCGCGTATCGGGAGCCGGCACGTTTCAAATGCGTTAAGGCTAGCGATAATGCACTGCGGCAAAACTGTACGCCCGGCGTTTGAGCTGACTGAAGCAAATGGACAACAACATGTATGCCAACTACAGAGTATCCACTTTGTTTGATACAGATAATACTGGTCTAATTTAAGGACCGTTAGTTGTAAAGCGAGATTTTCATTCTATTTTAATGAAAATATCGCTCTTTGAGAAACGGACTTCTTGTGTGTTGTCTTCACAAGGCGGAGTGTCACACAACCTCAACACCAGGAAGCGTCCCACATTTTTCATCATCAGAGGTGAAAGGATATAATTATGTGAGGACTGGGAGGCGATTTGTTTTACATCTATCCTAGAAAGTCTTCCATATCGCACATGACATTTGATTATGTCGATACAACATATGTAACACATAGTTGAGGGTTCGAGTGCGTGTATATATGAGTGTCAAAGGTTACTCTGCCCTCCGTCCTGTCAAAATAGTAAAGGTACAGAACTTCATTTCTGCTTTCTTTATTCTGGTTTACAGTCCTTCCGTGCCGGCCGCCAGCTCTCAACTTATTCTTCCACTTTCTCACACTCTGCACCCTTCCTTTCTATCTTGATTAAAACTACCCGACCCTTGATCTATGACATCTGACAGTGGACAGTAAACAGACCACTGCCCCCGCTGTAACTAATTGCTAAGCCTTCACCACGTCCCGGTTGCACCGCTGCACTACTGTAAACATTCTCACGCTGCCACAGTCACACCCTAACTAATGGGTCCACCGGACCCTGGTTTAAATCATAATCAACAAAAGTGTAGAGATATATCCTTACTGACAATGCACACATGCCTAAATAGAGTCCGATTTTTCTACAACGTTACTGAAAATTGCCGTTCGATTCAGGCGTCTGAAGGGTGCGACAGACCGTCCGGGTTAGCGTTTTTGGACCCGGCTCGGTGTTGGAACTGGATCTGATACTGCTGCAGCATCAAACTTCAGCGCAGCAGACGGTTGTTCTTGTCTTTTAACCGTCTAACCACTTTAGGGGCTGATGATCCGTTGGGACGGTGAACTTTCGACCGTACAGGTAGGGGTGCAGGGAGGTCCACAGCTCATACGATCGACAAAGACTCCTTCTCCACGGTGGAGTAAAGTGTCTCGGCGTCGCGAAGTTTCCGGCTGAGGAACATAACCGGGTGTTCCTCACCATCGTCCCCGATTTGCGACAGAACAGCAGTCAGACCTCTTTCTAAAGCATCGGTCTGGACCAGAAACGGTTTAGAAAACTCTGGGTTCTGCAGCACTGGTTCGGCGGATTTGCAGTCTTTCAACGTCTGAAAAGCTAACTCGCACTCGGGCGACCACTGTGCTTTGTTTCAGCAATCTTTCGGCGTCAGGTCACTTAGAGGTGCCGAAATTTCCGCGAAAGAGGGCAGAAACCTACGGTAATACCCAAACATTCCGAGAACGTCGCGAACATCGGTCTTGGTTTGCGGCCTAGGGAACTCCTGAATCGCTTTGATCTTTTTCTCTTGCGGCTTGAGGGTGCCCCCCCCCCCCCCACTCCCCATGACGAATCCGAGGTAGGGCAATTCTGAACGACCGATCTCACATTTTGAGAGCTTTGCTGTAAGACCCGCAGACCTCACACGCGAAAGCACACCGTTCAAATCTTCGATGTGGTGTTCCCACGATTGGCTAAAGATAACGACATCATCTATGTTTGCCATCGCGTGCTTACAGCCAGCTAACACTACGGACATCAACCTCGTGAACGTTGCTGGACTGTTCACCATACCAAAAGGCATCACTTCGAACTGAAAGTGTCCGAATGGGGTGACGAATGCGGATTTCAGTTTCGCCTCTTCGGTCAGAGGTATCTGCCAGAATCCTGAGGTAAGGTCTATGGTGGAAATCACCTTGGCATTTCCAACAATCTCTAGTATCTCATCAATACGGGGCATGGGAAAAGGGTCAAAGGCTGTCACCTAGTTCAGCGCCCTATAATCCGCACAGAAACAAAGGGTGCCATCGGCTTTCTTCACGACAACGATGCGGGGTGCGGCGTAAGGGTGATTGAAGGTCTCACGATACCCATGTCTAACATGCGGTTCAGCTCCTCCTCAATACTAGCTCTAGCTGACTGAGCTATTCTGTACGGCCTTCTGTGCACTGGCGGGGAGTTTCCCGTCTTCAGGTCGTGCTTAATGAGGGACGTTCTGCCCGGTACGTCAGACAACATGTCCTTAAAATCGTACTACAGCTGCCTCAGCTCCTGCTTCTGAGAGTCGGATAAGTCATTCCCTATTGTGCTGGGTCTGACGACGTGTCTATAACAAGGCATATAAAGTGATATAAAGTTTGCCTTCGGGTTGGTGTTTAGCAGGCTTTGTGTATTAGACACTCAGCCTACTTCGTGCCCAAGGGTACTCCCCGTTTGTTCTCTCTCTCTCTCTCTTTCTCTCTCTCCCCCTCAGTCTCTCTCTCGCTGTCCATCTCTTCTCTCTCTCTCTCCCCGGCCTCACACACACGCATTTACTTTTGCTCGCTACTGCGCGCGCTTACACACATTCTTGTCTCTCGTGTTGAGTTTCTCTCGGAGTCTTTCTCTTATGATTTTTTTTTTCTTTGACGTCATTTTTACATTTCTTCTTCCTTTTCTTTTATTTTTATTTTTACGTCACCTTCAGTTGCCACATTCCTTCTGCATATGAAGATAAGTAGCGGCTAATGTCTCTGTTTGTTTGTCTATTTTGACAAAGGGTATTTAACCGAAATATTAATAAATTGTGTTGTACCGTTTTTTCTAAGCGTGTTTCTTTCTCCGTTGGGTACTTCTTTATAACAAGGCACGCTTTGGCCCGTTCCTGCCACTTTCTCAGCAGGTTCACGCGATGAACCCGCTTCGTCTTGCGCCTTTTCCCGGTATCTACTTCGTAGTTGACCTCAGGGATCTTTCTGTTAACCGTATAGGGCCCTTGCCACTCCGATTGTAACTTGCTGGTGGCGCTAGGCAAAAGAACTAGCACACTGTCCCCAGCGTCGAAAGTCAGTGTACGTGCCTTCTTGTCACACCACACCTTCTGCTTAGAGAGAGAGACTCAGGTGTTCCTGCGCCAGATCAGTCATTTCAAACAAACGGTCCCTCATCATCAACACATGCTCAATGAGGTTCTTCTCTTTCCCCATGGCCTCTCCTTCCCAGGTCTCTCGTACAATATCCATCGGACCGGGCACTGGTCTCCCAAACAATAGCTCGAAGGGGGAGAATCCTGTGGACACCTGCGGAACCTCCCGGTACGCAAACAAGAGGTATGGGAGATATGAGTCCCATGTCTTTGGAGGACGACTGGCATACTTCCTCAGCATAGACTTCAAGGTAGCATTGAACCTCTCTACAAGACCATTCCAAGCCGGGTGAAAAGGAGAGGTATTCAGCTTCCTCACGCCCAAGAGTTTGCAGAGCTCTTGCATCAGTTGTGACATGAAATTGGTCCCCTGGTCGTACAGCAACTCATTTGGAATGCCGACCCGACTGAAAACTGTAATGAGTTCGTCAGCGACTTTCTTGGCGTCCATTGATGACATGGCCACAGCTTCCGGGTACCTGGTGGCATAATCAGCCATGACAAGGATGAACTTGTTCGCGTGAGAAGACCTGGGTAGAGGTCCGACAAGTCGATAGCGACCTTGTGAAATGGAACGCCCAGCACAGGAACTGTGACTAACTTGGCTCTATCATTACTCCGCTTCTTGGCCACTTTCTGACACGCTTCGCATGAGCGACAGTATCGAGCTATGTCTCCGAAGACACCTGGCCAGCAGAAATTTCTAAGCAGACGGCTCTTTGTTTTCTCAATTTCTAGATGGCCTGACAATGAGATATCATGGGCAATCTGCAAAAGCTGCTCTCTGTACGTTTTTGGAACAACCAGCTGATGCACTTCACCAACCTCTCCATGCCGGGGTGTCCACTTCCGGTACAGCAGACTATCTTTGCTTAAAAAAAAAAAAAAAAAAAAAAAACACCCTGGCATTCTCCACTTCAGCCAGTGAAGTAACTTTCTTCCACACCTCCGCTAGGCTACCGTCCTCTGCCTGCATTTTTTTTTTCAGACTTTCTGACACCATCTCGTGTAAAGGGACTAACTGAGATATGGCTGTTTCCTTATCAGCGGCCTTAGGGTTACCACTGACCTCGCTAGAGCCTAAGTCCTCATCATCCGTCAGAGATGTGGGTTTTATCTCTGATTCCTGCATTCTTTCATCCGATTCGGTTTCCTCCCTCACGCGATCTTTGCGTCCTTGGCGAGTTTCAGCCCGAGCCACTACCCAAACCGCCAAATCTTTTCCTAACAAAATATCATCTGGGCAGCTGTCTACAACGCCAACAGTCACTTGGCCGTTAACATAGCTACAACGCAGGTCTACGGATTCAAGCGGGATTTTGGAAGTTCGATCAACTCCCCACTGTACTTCTATGGACTCTCCAATGAAAGCTGACTTGGGAACCAACTCTCCTCTCACTAAGGTTCTCGAGCACCCGTGTCCCTGACAATAGTCACGGAGTTACCATTGACTGTCCCTTGCTCTGTGTACGGGTCATTTTTCCCTGGGTTTTCTTCCGGAGCTACTGCCCGTCTCGACCCCTTTAAATCCCCCCTAGGACTTGGACACTTAGCCACAATGTGTCCCTTTTTGCGACACCGGAAACACGCGACATCTTTGGAACTCGACCTGTCCTGCTACCCAAGCTCTGATGCTGGATGGGGTGAATTAATACCCTCTCTTCTACGGGGCTTATGGATCGATAAGTACTGATCTGCTAGAAAAATCAGCTGGCTCAAGGAGGACGGATCCTCCATGCAAAGCCAGTCTTTTAAGTGGCCTGGTGAACTTTCCAGCAACTGTTCCCGAAGGACGAGATCGCGGAGTCCGGTATCATCGCGCACCTTGACGTCACTAGCCTCAATCCACCGGTCTGAGTGATTTCCAAGACGGACCGCATACTCGCGGAAAGATTTGTCCGCTTCGCGTCGGCTGTATCTCAACCTGCAGAGACTGGCCTTCTTTAACGTCTGATAGTCTTCACAATCATCTTCGCCCATTCTACTGTAGGCTTTATCGGCCTTTCCTGACAGGCATGGGGCTAGGCGCGTCGCCCACTCAATCTCCGGTATGATCGTGCCACTTTCTCGAAAGTCCGTAGGAAGACACCAATGTCATATCCCTCTCTATACCTTAAGTGTTTTAGCCCCCCATAATCCGGCTGTGCAATTATTTCGGACACCGAGCCCCTTTCTGATCCTGCGCTACCTGTTACTCTCTGCCTCTGGCGGGCTCTTTCTTCCTGCTCGGCGATCTCTAGACTTTCTGCGGCTTTAAGTTCAATCTCCGCTAACCTAGTTTGATGTTCTAATCGGAGCTGTTGTTGCCTCATGGCAAGCTCCGTGGCGTCCCACTCTGTCCCCGCATTTGCCATGCCCACCAGGACGTTAGCCGCCTGAGCTGACCAAGGAGTAGCGAACCCTGCCCTGGCTAGATTCCCCTCCTCTGACATGCTTTATGATGGTTAAGGATTCTAGAGTATACTATCGAAACAAAGTTCTAAAACAAACCTAACTAATACTGAAATTAACTTGATGTACATGCAACCGCTAATTCTAACTATCTTATGGATCACTACTAAACGGTGGAACGCCCAGAAAGCATGCAAGGTACTCACTACTCGGCGACCGGCTCACACACTCATCACAAACCAAACGTGTCCACTGTAAGTCTCTCTGTGTCACTCTAACGTTATATGACAGCCTGTTCATAACATCGTTCCCAATAGCCTCGGGAACGCCGAAGAAGAAGAAGAAGAAAAAGAAGTTCCCGATAGCGTCTATTACTACCGTGACCCCGGCGACACTACCCTGACAAGCTTCCCTGTACACTGAACACAATAGCCTCTGTAACACCACGGCGACACTACCCCGACAGGCTGCCCTGTCCCATGAACACGATAGCGCCTATAACACCACAGTGACACTACCCCGACAGGCTGGCCTGTCCACTGAACACGATAGCGTCTCACGTAACACCACGGTGACACTACCCCGACAGGCTGCTCTGTCCTCTCAACACGATAGCGTCTGTACCACCACGGCGACACTACCCCGACAGGTTGCACTTGTCCACTGAACACGATCGCGTCTGTAACACAGCGGCGACACTACCCCGACAGGCTGCCCTGTCCACTGAACACGATCTCATCTGTAACACAAAGGCGACACTACCCCCGACAGGCTGCCCTTGTACACTGAACACGATAGCGTCTATAACACCACGGCGACACTACCCAGACAGGCTGCCCTGTACACTGAACACAATAGCCTCTGTAACGCCACAGCGACACTACCCTGACAGGCCGCTGCCCTGTCCATTGAACACGGTGTGTACACGGTAGCTTTAGCAACACCGGTCTTACAGTATTCGTTACGCAACGCCTGTTGCGGAGTTAGCTAGCTGGCCGGTCTACACAGTTGTCCAAGGTGTCGGGTTCGAAATATACTTGGTAGAAATATCCTCTTCTTGTATAATCCCACCGCTGCCACCACTGTCAAAGGTTGCTCTGCCCTCCGTCCTTTCAAAATAATGTACAGAACTTCTTTTCTGCTTTATTCTGGTTTACAGTCCTTCCCTGCCGGCCGCCAGCTCTCAACTAACTCATTCTTCCACTCTCTCACACTCTGCACCCTTCCTTTCTATCTTGATTAAAACTACCCGACCCTTGATCTATGACATCTGACAGTGGACAGTAAACAGACCACTGCCCCCGCTGTAACTAATTGCTAAGCCTTCACCACGTCCCGGTTGCACCGCTGCACTACTGTAAACATTCTCACGCTGCCACAGTCATACCCTAACTACTGGTTCCACCGGACCCTGCATATACATCTTGACAATGCAACAGTTTTGCGACAAAGTCCGAGCCAGCAACTTGCCGCAAGTTGAATGCACAGCTGGTAATTGAATATCACGGGAGTGAGGAGCGCAACTGAAACCTAACTATGCTTATACCCTGACACCGTCGAAGTAGACAGACTGGCATTAGTTTTATTAAACCCATTTGCCAAAGGGCATATAGCAAACGTAGGAAGAGTCATGAACTCACGGAGTTATCTATGCATGTTAATAGAACAGAGAAGTAGAGCTCGCCTATGCCATTGATGTGTGATGCGAGTGATACTGACAGTTCGTAATCACAGTCTATAGAAGAGCGTCCCCCTTTTATCGACGTAAGAAACGAAAAGCATAAGATTCAAGGGCTTAAGGAGATATTTAGAAGTAAATATACTGGCATTTACGTCTGTATTCCTGAAACTGAAATATGCCGACGGCCGTTTCAAATACACTTGTTTGTGAAATCTCATGACTGATGTACCCTTATATGTTTCACAACTGCACAACTTTTTAGTCTGAAACATCGTACTTGTGGGCAAAGTTTTTTTGCATTTTCTTTCCGAAAGAGGCTCAAGTTGAGACGTATTTATATATTTATTTTGCCTTTATCTCTGGTCACCTCCTCTTTGTTTTCAGTTACACTTTTTAATCACTGGCTTGCGAGGCTCAGTCAAAAATTTCACAATAAATTCCAGTCTCGCTGTAAATTAAAGATTGTATCAATAGATAGAGGGCAGAAAAGTGTGCGCAGTGAGACTGAGGACCGATCACCCGGTTGGTTGGTATCTCTTCACCTCTCATGCTGTCTTCATAAGTAGTGAACTGAAAATCAACTCAGTCTGAGGAACACAGCTGCATAATTTCTAGATGCAGTAACTGTGAATTGAAATGAACCCTCATGACACTTAAATCATGTGCCGCCTTCTTCAGAAAACTTTGCTGCTTCCTACAAGGCAGAGCGCAGATTCAACAGCCATGACTTCCTCACTATCGAGGTCTGCCGAATGACGTCATCACTTTTTGCGGTAACGCCCTTGGAGGGCAGCTTGGCGGAGTAGGCAGGGGACTTTGTTTACCGATAGCCGTTTGATCGTTGCGTTCACTTCGGCAAATGTAAAAATGGTGAACACATGCTGTGTGAGCGGCTGTTTTATGAGAAGTTCATCGATTCTAAAACCAAAGTTCTTCAGAATTCCTTCTTTAAAGCCCGGATCAATCCAGACCAAAAAGGTGACTGCCAAGCGTGTAATATGCAAAGAAGTACCCAACGGAGAAAGAAACACGCTTAGAAAAGACGGGTACAACACAATTTATTAATATTTCGGGTAAATACCCTTTGTCAAAATAGACAAACAAACAAACATCTTCTTTAAAGGGGATAATTCAGTTACGTGAACTGAGCGAGAGACGTCAGTCGCAGGTCGCAGGGCATGGTTTGCGAAAATCACGAACAGGAAGACCGTCACAGAAACAACAGTGAAGTCCGCATGGACCCGTGTCTGCTCAAGACATTTTCTAATGGTAAGTGCATGATAAGTCATTCATTAGGTGTATTATAAGTCATCCATTAGTAGGACAGCTAAATCAAGGTGGCCAACGGTAACCAACTGAACTGCCGTACTACTTCGAGCATGGCGGCCTTACTATGCCTGCTTTCTCTCGTTTGTTATGTTTCTTTGTAATGTGCTGAACTGTTAAAAATAAATCGTTCAAACTGTTTTATTCAAGAGGCAGTAAGTCTAATGTTGATCATAGTGGTGAAATTGGTACACAATAATCATTGTGTAGCAGTGGGGATCAGCTGTCACAATCACTGCCAGACTGTTCACACCATTGCATTATTCTACACACTGACTTCACATGAATTACAATAATATGCTACAGGTCTGTAGCAATTTTTTAGCCGGTTGGCATCACTCCACTGTAATAAACAGCAAAGCCAAGACAGGCAAGCTGACATGTGACACTAAATCTAGAGTGTTCCTCATAGTAATATTGTCTTTTATTTCACAGGAAAACCAGCCGAGCTCTATGATGACTGGGCACCAACTCTTCATATGGGTTAAGCCTGCAAAGCAGCCAGCGTGGGCCAATAGTTCAGCGGTCTCAGAGTCGCGAAGAAAAGAAACAACAGGGCAAAGGAAGTACAGAGATAGAGTTCGCTGAAGATGTGCCGGTGTAAGATGCAGAGGACACTGACAACACTTCTCTTGCTGAGCACAAGGCTGATGTAGCAGACCTACAGGCTAGTATTGGGAGACTGACTTTAGATTGGCAGCGGTTAGAGAGAGAAAACAGTGCCTTGGCAGCCGAGGTTTCAACACTGCAAAAAGACAACGCGGGGCTGCTGTCAGAAGTTCAGTGTCTTCGTAATGAGAACATAACTCTCAAAACAAATCTCTATGACCAGAACTTCAAAGAAGAAGCTTTCAAGAAAGATGATGATAGGTCAGATACTACACTGGCCTACCTAACTACCTCATGCTGCTGGCCGCTCTCCTGAATTTTATTTCTCCACACATCTCCAGCGGGCCAAGAAGTGTCAATACCAAGTTCCAAGACTCTGCTGATAGTGCTGATGCGCCCGAGGTTGGCTTTGCCAGTTAGACTTCTGGCTGATGTGTTCAGCATCCACCTTTTCACGCATTTTTTTTTTTTTTTACAAATGGCCAGACAGTGAAAGCTTGTGCCGCACAATGCCACTGGAGTTTGTCAGAAGCTTTGGGAGAAAAGTGACTGTAATTATTTATTGTTTTGAACTGTTTATTGAAACACCGTCTGGTTTGAAGCCTAGGTCACAAACTTTCTCCTCGTATAAGCATCACAACACTATAAATACTTGATCGGCATCACACCTCAAGGCGTTGTCTTTTATCACAAATGGCTGCGGTGGTCGATGTAGTGACAAACATGTCACTGAGAACAGCAGCTTCTTTGACAAACTGTTATCTGGTGACCTTGTGTTAGGAGACCATGGGTTTAACATTCATGAAAGTGTAGGTCTGATGTGTGCCGAAGTGAAGATCCCAGCATTCGCAAAGGGTAAAAAGCAGTTGTCGGCGTATGATGTCGAGTACACTCAAAAGATCGCACGTTAGAGTTCATGTTGAACGTGTCAGTGGCAATGTGATCCAGAATACTTGACTCGACCATTCCTGTCACATTCTTAAATGTAGCAGAGGGTGATACTGTTACAACTTTGGACAAGGTCGTTGCCATCTGCTGTGCTCTAGTAAATAGGTGTCCTTCAGTTGTGCCATTTGACTAAAATCGGATATTTGAGTCCCAGTATGTTAAACCCTCGGTCAGCTAACACAATGTCACCAGGCAACAGTTTGTCAAGGAACATAATTAAAGGTGACAGGGGATCATACATATTTTTCCCTCTTAAATCCAATATTCCATTCCAAACCTGGTACAGAGATACCTGATGGTAAGAGCTTCCTATGCATGCTAACGAGGATGACCTCTTGCAAAGGTCAGGGGTCACAAGAGATCAGCAAATGATGTGAAAATGTCTTTTTTTTAGAACACTTAGTTATGGTCACAAAGTCATTATGTGGATTGGATGCACGTAAGCATTGAGGGCTTTGCTATTCTTGTTATGTAATAAAGATGCATTTTAGAAGATGGTATTATCATTCACGTGTGTGGGTGATGCATGTATAATTTCAAATGTGTCTTGTGTCAGAACCAAAATCAAAGTGTATCAAATTTTGAACCTTGACAGTAAAAGAATAGTAACTGATGTAACAGGCACCATGGAAAGCACAAAACTTATCAGGTACTATCCTTCACTGTCGTGGTTGTACTGTAGTGTGCCATAAATGAGTTCATCATTTCAACTTTCCATTTGATGAAAACATATGCATGCATACCAATAAGTTTATAATCTAATATCACTTCAAACGTACTTCTACTGCATCAGAAATAACTCGAAAAGAAATAACTAATTCAAACATAAAATTGTTGGGCACATTTATTATGCACATGTATGTATAACAACTGCAATCACTTTCACAGTATCCGCTTTGTGTTTGCAGCCATCAGTAATCTTTACAGTACTGGTGGCTATACACACACGGGGGTTACTAATTATACAATGTGTAATACCAGTAACAGGTAATTATCCCATTTAGTCCTGCCACACTACACCAGGAGATGGATCAATCATCATGATTCAAGAGTAGTGCCAGATTAGCTTGCCACCTGATGGCACCAAAGCTCACTTAGCAATATCATTGAATTATCATGGTCGATCCATCTCCTGGTACAGACAGGTCCTAGGTGACACCTCCTAAGTTGGGGAAATGCAGCCTTGGGGTTAAATGGGTTCAGCTGCAAGCTGACTGAGTGACAGTAGCATGACTTGAGTTCTGATTTCACTTCCATCTTCAGGTGAGATTTGCCTTTCAGTCGAAATTCAGGAAGCTGGCGACGGTCAGGGCAGTACCAACGTCCCTTCTGTGTAGTTTTGATGCCCACACAAAAAAATGAAACCACTGCATATTGCCGTTATCATTGTCACAAGCAGCCATGTCATCTTCCTCCTCTCCACGGAATAGCAGTAGAGTGATCTGCCGGTAGCCTCAGTGTTGGCCTTGCTGGGGGAAGTCTGAAGTGGTTTGTCGGCGGGGTTGAGAAACTGTGAGCGATAACATCAGGCACAACAGCTACTCTATTCTAAAGAAATGTTCCATTTTTGGCAGCATCCTGGCCCACCTTGCTGCATCTGGAAACACCCTGTCTATGAAAATGTCCTTGGGTGTCCACACAATAAAATTACAGTACTCTGCCTCTGTCCGGCCATACATGTACAATGTGCAATAATGATGTTGCCATCCGGTTCTGTGATGACCCTTGGTCTCAGCAGCTTGTCTGTCAAGGACTGGGAATGATATACCTGTAAAACAGACAGGTAAATATAAATAAATGAATAAACCAACAAATAGTGGAAGCAGATCACACTGATCTATGTAGTAAACAACACACAATAATAATGCAGCAGTGCATGTCTACAGAATCAAGAGTGACCGTGTGAGATACTCGGGATCATTCGCACATGTACATGTATGCTTGATTTCATCTACATCATACACAAAGCCCTATCAAAACTGAAAGTTAAAGTAGTTTCCTTGCTTGCCATGTTACGCCATCAACCACTGAAAAATCCCACACAAAACGGTCTTACCACATGGTCTCCAGTTGAATGTTCTTTCTCTTAAAACTAAAAGTGTTGATAAAAAATAACCGCTTCATTCTCACCTGCGCTGTGATGACAGTGTTCTGGCAGCCTGTGGTCTGTGGCGGGTCTGGATGGGGCGCTGTACCCAGCCAGCAGTCAGCTGGTTGTGAGCCCCCAAGCTCTTCAGTGTCTGCTTTAAACTTTTTCCTCGTGTAGAAGCTTGTTCTATGTACACGGTACTCGCTGATGTCAGCTTGCTCGATGTTTGGTAAACACTTCGCTTCGTCAGTCCGGCCGCGACCACTCAGTGTGCTGGTACGGATCTACGCTCCCACCGCGCTCAATTTTTGCAGATACCGAGTTTTACTTACACTGTCTAGATTGCCTACATACTTTTCAAAAGTTTCTTTTGACATCTTTGCCATGAAAACAGGAAAACCAAGGAGAAGAAATGCACGCGCTCGCTCAGTACAGAAAGTGTTGGTTGCCCTCCACGCCTCTTTGTGTGTGTCACGTGATACGCACAAACAGGCCGAAAGGTACGCAATCGGCAGACCTCGATAGCGAGCACAGCTGTAAATTCTGGCACAAATATAACAAACGCCCCTTTACTACCTGCGTATGAGAATCTATGCTGATTGAATGCGGAAGGTGGTTTGATTGATTGTACATTGCTTAACGTCCCGACAGCAACAAGGCTTTCTCAGGACGTGCCTGCACTGCTTGTGAAAAAAAAAAAAAACCTGATAAACAGAACATTGAATGTATGTCGCCAGCCGGTCAAATACGTTAAATAAACCTAACAAATGGGGCTAAATAAAGCTAAGACCATTTAGCAACACACATCCAATATCAAGAGCTACAGGCAGTGCAGACAGTAGGGATCGAGAGTTTTAAAAAGGCAAATACAGGTGAATGGACCTCGGGTAGAGAGAAACACATGCCCCAGAATAGAGAGAAAAACTCACCCTGTGGGGCTGACCAGGGTGACCCTGGGAACTAAAAAGTACCTAACCCCACCCAAGTCCCCCAGGGCAGACCCGGGTGGTGGTGCCTGTCGGGCAGGCACGCATTAGTTTTTAAACTCGACGGGCTTGCTTCATGGAGACGGCTGGTGTTTGAGATGTCAAGTGTGGCGGGGACACGTGTTGGGGACTGAGGAGGGGGGGGGGGGGTGCATTTCCCCACTCATCCAATTTCAGTACTTTGTCGCTAGACTAAATGAGCATACGTGCGTGTGCGTGTGTGTGTGTGTTTGTGTGTGAGAGAGAGAGAGAGAGAGAGACAGAGAGAGAGAGACTAGAGAGAGAGAGAGACTGAGAATGCTGTGAATGAATGAATGCGGAATGTGAATGAATGATACTTTATTTCTCAAGGATGGAAACAATAGGCGCACAGGCCTCTTTCGTGTTTGTCCTTGCTAAACTGGCTACAACATTAAAAACAACATTACAACAAACATGTTAACGCGGGGCTGCACAAACTCAGTTCACAAGCGGCTACACTGACCCCCACAGGTCTATTATGGCTAAGAACGCGTGATGTGACGCACGATTCTGTAAGATTAACTGCCGCGGGAGGATCATTTTCGAAATGGAATCTGTAAAGAATCATCACTAAAGTACTACCAACATGATTTTAGGTCAGTTTTCTGAACCCCACTTTCATCGGCTGTCGCTGCCATGCAGCCTACAAGATGGCGGCGGCTATCGCTTCGAGTCGGAGACGGCGGCACCGGAGCGGCCGCTCCTCGATTCACCCCTGTTTACGCTTTCAAAAGCCTTTAAGTTTATTTGATATGGTTGGGAATTCACTTTAATTGTGTAAGCGAAGGCACACATGTCTTATTTGTTTAATTTTTACGCGTCACAGTACTCAGAAATATGATCCGATATCCACCGATACAACCCGGCAGAGCTTGTGTCTGTGAAGAGTTACCTCCCCTGTACCAATCGAAACGAATTCAGTTTTACCCGGTCAAGTTCTGCGTGTGCGGAGGCGGCATTTCGATGCAATGAAAATGTTTCGTTTCTCTGTGTAGGGAAGCCTTTACATTCGCGCACACACACACACCGCGGATTGACAGGGTCTTGGGGGTGGGGGGGGGGGGGGGGGGGGTGGTGGTGTGCGATGTAAAGTGAGTGCGTTTATAGACAGCGACTGCGCCGCGTATGATACAGCTACTTTTGTGTAGGAATATAGTGAACAGGCAAAACACTACAGTAAAGAGAGATAAATAAAAACTAGAGTGGAATGGAGGGAGCTGGCGGGTTGCCAAATCATCAGTGGTGCCCCAACGACTACGGGATAGATAGATAGAACAAGTGCAACGGAGGACCACAACAGTGCGTTAAAAATGGAAATCATTGACATGGCTGTTTTGGACACATTTCTGCTCTCCGTTTCTTTTGCTCCGAGATGTATTTAAAAGTTTTCGTCCTAAACAAGGGAAGATGTCTCGTTTGCTGTATATGTGGAGGAAGAGAGTTCCATGAATAGGCACCCGCGTACGAAAGGCTGGATTTAAACGTCAATTTGGGGCCGTTCAATGACGAGACTGTTCCTCGAAGTGCTGTAAACCCTTTCGCTCTCAGTGAAAAACTTAGCCAGTTAGAGGAAGGCTTTCCCGTTACTGATTTAACGTCCCGACAGCAACAAGACTTTCTCAGGACGTACCTGCACTGCTTGTGAAAAAAAAACCCAACAACAACTAAACAGAACATTGAATGTATGTCGCCAGCCGGTCAAATACGTTAAATAAACCTAACACATGGGGCCTTAATAAAGCTAAGACCATTTAGCAACACACATCCAATATCAAGAGCTACAGGCAGTGCAGACAGTAGGGAGAGTTTTAAAAAGGCAAATACAGGTGAATGGACCTTGGGTAGACAGAAACACATGCCCCAGAATAGAGAGGAAAACCCACCCTGTGGGGGCTGACCAGGGTGACCCTGGGAACTAAAAAGTAGTTAACCCCACCCAAGTAAGAGCTACAGGCAGTGCAGACAGTAGGGAGAGTTTTAAAAAGGCAAATACAGGTGAAAGGATTGATTGTACATTGCTTAACGTCCCGACAGCAACAAGGCTTTCTCAGGACGTGCCTGCACTGCTTGTGAAAAAAAACAAAAAACAACTAAACAAAACATTGAATGTATGTCGCCAGCCGGTCAAATACGTTAAATAAACCTAACACATGGGGCCTAAATAAAGCTAAGACTATTTAGCAACACACATCCAATATCAAGAGCTACAGGCAGTGCAGACAGTAGGGAGAGTTTTAAAAAGGCAAATACAGGTGAATGGACCTTGGGTAGACAGAAACACATGCCCCAGAATAGAGAGGAAAACCCACCCTGTGGGGCTGACCAGGGTGACCCTGGGAACTAAAAAGTAGTTAACCCCACCCAAGTAAGAGCTACAGGCAGTGCAGACAGTAGGGACAGTTTTAAAAAGGCAAATACAGGTGAAAGGATTGATTGTACATTGCTTAACGTCCCGACAGCAACAAGGCTTTCTCAGGACGTGCCTGCACTGCTTGTGAAAAAAAAACTAAACAGAAAATTGAATGTATGTCGCCAGCCGGTCAAATACGTTAAATAAACCTATAACATGGGGCCTAAATAAAGCTAAGACCATTTAGCAACACACATCCAATATCAAGAGCTACAGGCAGTGCAGACAGTAGGGAGAGTTTTAAAAAGGCAAATACAGGTGAATGGACAAAGGGTAGACAGAAACGCATGCCCCAGAATAGAGAGAAAAACCCACCCTGTGGGGCTGACCAGGGTGACCCTGGGAACTAAAAAATACCTAACCCCACCCAAGTCCCCCAGGGCAGACGCGGGTGGGGGCAGGTGAAAGGACCTCGGATAGACAGAAACACATGCCCCAGAATAGAGAGGAAAACCCACCCTGTGGGGCTGACCCTGGGAACTAAAAAGTAGTTAACCCCACCCAAGTCCCCCAGGGCAGACCCGGGTGGGGACTTTTCCCGTTACGCACTATTTAACGTAAGGTGTTGATGTAAAGAAAGGAGCCCTGTCGCCTTTTCCTCCAAAGTTAGAGAGGGGATTGGGAGGATCAGTTTAACTACGCGCTTGTATAGGTTAGCCTCACTACAGCCGTCCCAAATAGCAGATGCGTAGTCAATGTGAGGTTTTATATAGGAGTTGAAAAATAGCTTACGTGTCTTAGTATTATTGATAGATTTTAATGACAGTAAAAATAGCTTCTTTGATAATGTTTTCCCTAGCTGTGTTAGATCGGGCAACCAGCACAGTTGTTCGTCAACAATTACCCCGAGGAGACGATATTCCTCGACTTGCTCAATGGGAACTGAACCACTAAAAGTGCTAAGTGAATGGGGGTGGAGCTGGTGCGTTTGGCGTGTTGTGATTAGCTTGCACTCCGTTTTAGATGGGTTAGTATCATGTAGTTGTTTTGGCACCAATTTAAAGACGTCTAATAGACTATGTTGCAAAGAAGAGTTAATTGTAGGTATTTTTGCCGACGACACGTTGAGAGTAGCGTCGTCTGCAAACAAATCGCATCGCACAACTGATTGTGAGATACACAAAAGCAAGTCATTAATATAGATTTGTTACGTGGTAGAATCGTAGTCGTAGTATGATAAACACACCAGACGCACGCACGTAAGGTTCTTTTAAATAAACTTCATTCAGCTGCAACCCGTCACACGTGGCTTAAGGATGTAGACAATACTGGAGTAACAGTTCCAACAATATTTTAATTCAGCGATGCGATCTCCACACAATGCATTTCCAAATGCACCAACACTGATACAAAGTCTCTTCTGCAAATGTCCACACTGGTGACACAAAGTTTCTCATGCAACGTACACCACAGTTACGCTGCGTCTCTCACAATGTACACCCTATACGGGCCACGTAGCTACGATAAACTGTGTGTCTCTACAACTGACAATGCAAGACAATATATATGCGTGCTTCTTTTCCCCATCTTTTATAGTCGAACAAGTTTCTAGAACAAACTGAAAAAATTCACATACTGAAAACCAATCAGAATGGAACACGTAACTGAAACTCATAAATATTAATAAGAGAAGAACTTTCTGGAATAAACTAAAATAGTCTACAAAAATTTGGCTGCTCATTTCAGCCCCAAATCCTAGTGTGTAATGATGTCACACAAAAGTATGGAAGGCAGTTCACGATCTAGCCGGAATCTTACCAGACGTTTTACAATCTTTCAAAAAAAAAAAAAAAAAAAAAAAAAAAAAAAAATCCGACTGACTGCCCATTTCACGCGCACAGAAAACAAATATAACTATTAGAGTGTCAATAAAACAATGTAACGAAATGTTGCCTACACCTCTGACGACACACGTACACGGTCACTAGACAGCGCGACCCGCCCGAAGGCTCCAATCCATACTCCGCAAATCTACGCAAAGCAAAGATCGACCGCTATTCTCCGCGCGACCTCACTAGAAGCTTCCGGTTAAACTTAGCATAATAACGAAGTGAATTCCGCTCTGCGCGACCGAAAGAAAAACTTACTAAAAAGGTACGTGAATCGTAAGCATGATAGCTCAAATAAATATCGGATCGTTTCCTACGATTAACACATGCATGCTCTCACAGTACAGCACAACCACAATCGTAACAAGATTAAAAACAAAAGAGGGCCTAAAATAGGTTGATTGATTGATTGTACATCATTGCTTAACGTCCCGACAGCAACAAGACTTTCTCAGGATGTGCCTGCACTGCTTGTGAAAAAAACCTAAAAAGAACACTGAATGTATGTCGCCAGCCGGTCCAATACATTAAATAAACCTAACACATGGGGCCTAAATAAAGCCAATTGATTGATTGATTGTACATTGCTTAACGTCCCGACAGCAACAAGGCTTTCTCAGGACGTGCCTGCACTGCTTGTGAAAAAAAAAAAAAAATAAACAGAACATTGAATGTATGTCGCCAGCCAGTCAAATACATTAAATAAACCTAACACATGGGGCCTAAATAAAGCTAAGACCATTTAGCAACACACATCCAATATCAAGAGCTACAGGCAGTGCAGACAGTAGGGAGAGTTTTAAAAAGGCAAATACAGGTGAATGGACAAAGGGTAGACAGAAACACATGCCCCAGAATAGAGAGAAAAACCCACCCTGTGGGGCTGACCAGGGTGACCCTGGGAACTAAAAAATACCTAACCCCACCCAAGTCCCCCAGGGCAGACCCGGGTGGGGGTAAATAAAGCCAAGACCATTTAGCAACACACATCCCATCAAGAGCTACAGGCAGTGCAGACAGTAGGGAGAGTTTCAAAAAGGCAAATACAGGTGAATGGAAAAAGGGTAGACAGAAACACATGCCCCAGAATAGAGAGGAAACCCCACCCTGTGGGGCTGACCAGGGTGACCCTGGGAACTAAAACGTAGTTAACCCCACCCAAGTCCCCCAGGGCAGACCCGGGTGGGGTCCTAAAATAGGCCTTGGGGCACTCCATGCTTAATCACACCTCCTGAGGAACGCTTACCGTTGACAAGAACATACCGAGATCTACTGTTTAAATAAGATTTAAAGAAGGCAGCGGATTCTGTGTCCATGTGGTATGCCAACAGCTTCTGTAGCAACAGTTCATGGTTGACCAAGTCAAAAGCTTTAGAAAAATCTAAAAATACCGCACCGTTCACTTCAGCATTGTTTATTGAAGTTAGCCAGGTATTGGTCAGATGAGACAGAGCCGTGTGACAAGAGTGGCGGGGTCTGAAGACTGACCGTAACAGATAAATCAAGTTGTGTCTTCCAGGAAGTGACTCAGGTGCCTGTGGACATGTTTTTTCTATCGGCTTTGACAAAGTTGATAAAAGTGAAATTGGCCTGAATTTGTTGGGGTCAGTGAGGTCTTTAATTGTAGGCAACGGAATGATTTTGATTATTTTCGAGCTTCTTGGGAAAGTACCTTGTTGGATTATAAGATTGTAGATACATGTTAAAGATTCAACCACTTAGGGGGCAGGCAGGTTGTACATTGCTTAACGTCCCGACAGCAACAAGACTTTCTCAGGACGTGCCTGTACTGCTTGTGAAAAAAAACCAAACCTAAACATAATATTAAATGTATGTCGCCAGCCGGTCTAATATGCTAAATAAACCTAAGACCATTTAGCAACACACATCCAATATCAAGTGATACAGGCAGCGCAGACTGTAGGGAGAGTTTTAAAAAGGAAAATACAGGAGGGGGCAGACAGTTTTAAAAAGAAACTATTAATGCCGTCATGACCAAGGAAGCGTTTATTTTTCGGCTGACTAATAGACTTGCCTACGTCAAAAACAGTTATGTACGGAATACTAAAAAAGTCGTTTGGCGCTGTGCTCTCGTCGCAAAAGTTTTTTTAGTTTTACAGAAATAGTCGGCTTGTTTAGGTTATTAGTACTTTTATTCAAAAGTGAGTCGGCAGCAGACAGGAAATGTTTGATTAAATGTATAAGCAGTACATAGTGGTGTTTGACGTGATTTGGTAAAGGCATTGAGGGCTCGCCAGACAGATACTGTATCAGTTTTATTATCCATCAAGCGCTGGAAGTGTTTTTTTTTTTTTTTTTTTCCTGGGCCTCGAGCACCAGGTACTTTACGCGATTGCGCTGCTTGCGGAAAGCAGCAAAGTTTTTGGTCCGGTTCAGTTCATTCGGAGAGCCATCACGTCTTTAATGTCCTTACCTAACCACTGAGGTAACTGAGAGAGAGAGAGAGAGAGAGAGAGAGAGAGAGAGAGAGAGAGAGAGAGAGAGAGAGAGAGAGAGAGAGAGAGAGAGATTGATTGTACATTGCTTAACGTCCCGACAGCAACAAGGCTTTCTCAGGACGTGCCTGCACTGCTTGTGAAAAAAAAACTAAACAGAACATTGAATGTATGTCGCCAGCCGGTCAAATACATTAAATAAACCTAACACATGGGGCCTAAATAAAGCTAAGACCATTTAGCAACACACATCCAATATCAAGAGCTACAGGCAGTGCAGACAGTAGGGAGAGTTTTAAAAAGGCAAATACAGGTGAATGGACAAAGGGTAGACAGAAACACATGCCCCAGAATAGAGAGAAAAACCCACCCTGTGGGGCTGACCAGGGTGACCCTGGGAACTAAAAAATACCTAACCCCACCCAAGTCCCCCAGGGCAGACCCGGGTGGGGCGAGAGAGAGAGAGAGATTTTGTTTCGTGTCGTAGTGGACGAGAAGGAACAAGTATAAAAAAAGATCTGCGCACTTATTTTCATTCAAAACAACAACAGCAACAACAAACAAACAATTGTCGCACGGAGTGTACGATCTGACCTTTATTGCGGTACATGAGACAAAATGTATGTTTGCCAGCAACTGTGTGTGGTGTTCTGTGACCAACACATACGTTATTATTATTATTACATGGTATTTATATGGCGCATTTCTCATATTTATAATATAACTCAATGCGCAGAATGTAGCCGCGAACTGAACCCAACAAGCACGCTCACGTGAATCACACGCATTCACTCACACACTGTACGTAAACACAGAACATTCACATGGTGCTAAGGGCAAGCTCGAGCGAGCTACTGACGGTATTTGGAAATCGTTTTGTATTTGAAATTTTATTAAGTTGGCTGAAACTGATACGAAAGTGAAGGGGGAGGAAGAGCCGGAGTACCCGGAGAAAGAACCCCCGACGGTCCGCCCGAATTAACGGTGACACTTACTAGAGGAGAAAAATCCGACGCCGGAACCCGGAATCGAACCTCGCACCTTTAGCATTGGCGGCAGGCGCCTTAACCCATATCATACTGAGGCTGAAAGCTTCAAATTTGTACACTGCCATATGCAAGCTACATTATACTACTTACAGATACAGATATCGACCAACGGCTTTAGTTCAAGGGTGGTGCCAGAATAGCTTGGCGCCTCACCCTTGAACTATTTTAGTCACACTTATTTCCCACACTGGTGTATTCCGAATGATACGGGTTAACCACTGCGCCACGGACCGCCACGAACATGCATGCGTACAATGAATCAAAGGCATGTGTAGGCATGGATGTTATGATGGATCCCACCTTGCTTCGTATGACTTTCTCATACAAGGAAATTAATAACACTGTAATAGTGTGCTGGTCTGTGATTTTGGACCTTAAGGCTGCAAGCCGTAAGTTCAAAATCATAGACCAGCACACGTCTGTGGATACGATGTTTCATGACGACCAACAGAAAAAAACAAAACAACTAACTTAAAACAGTATATATTTGTAATGCGAAAAACTTCGAAAAAGTGTCCGGTATAACATACAAGAAGCGCTGAAAAGAAAGACTGTATAGAGACTGTATCTAGATCATGATCTGTGAGAGAAAGTTACAGGACATATTTTCATTTGTGAACAGATCATACACAAGCCTAATTTATTTGCGCAGTGGTCCCTGATTTTTGCACCTTGTGGCTGAAACCATAAAATCACAATTTACATTACCAGCGCACTTTTGTCTCTCGTGGTAGCGCACGACAGAATTGTTTCGAAATTTCACGTGAAGACTTCTTTCTGGCATACTGGAAGACAGGGCCGTTGATATATTAACCCGTTTTGTGCCGAGAATAAAATCTGAACATCACCCAACCACAAGAGGCATAGATTCTCATGAGCCCCCGCAGTTGCGGGGGCTCATGAGGATCTATGCCTCTTGCTGACACCACCTTGAATGCATTGCCGATTAGGGGATAGATCAACTGTTTTAGTCCAAGAGTGGTGCTAGAATAGCTTGGCCAAGCTATTCTGGAACCACCCTTGAACTACCATAGTCAAATGTCTTTCATGCAAAAGCGTATCAGGATTGGAAGATGATTGACAGATGCGCTCTCGCAAGGTTGGTCGCACAAAACAGGTTTTGCTGTATAAAATGTTACGACACACACAAAAGTAAGTGGTTGTACAACTTTCTTGGTTTACTGACTACAATGTTACAACGAGCACACAAGTGTGGTTGTACGCGTGCCGCAGCGTTTGAAAATGTTGGGGCTGAGCGACAACTGCCACATTTTGTCGACGGGTTTGACCCGCCCAACCCCCCCCCCCCCCCCCCCGCTCCCCTCCAGTACGTGGAAGGCTACGATGATGGGTTTGACTATTGCGGGCTGAGCGACAGCGGCTACATTTTGTCAACAGGCGTGACCCCCAGAATGTGGAAGGCGGCACTGATGGTGTTGGCGGTGGCTTCACACAGCAGCAGACGACTCATGTTCACTTTCAGAATCTCACCTGGAAAAGGACAGAAAATAAAAGAAAAGAAAAGAAAAAAAAAAAAACCGAGACTGAGTACATCTTCTAGCTTTAACCCGTTCAGCGCCGAGAAAATCTGACCACTACCCAACTGCAAGAGATATAGATCCTCATGAGCCCCCGCAGTTGCAGGGGCTCATGAGGATCCATGCCACTGACACCACTTTGAATTCGTGTTGCTGTGACAGCTCGGGCTTTTTGGTATTGAATTAACGCAGATTGCAGAAACACAGTCTGCCTCAACAGGCACTGAAAGAGTTACATTTGTGCTGGTCTGTGGATTTGGACCTTGCGGCCATTGACCCACAACATTTTCCTGTCGTACAATCGTTCGTTCGTTTATTTTTTATTTGTTCATTCATTCATTCTGTCGGTCTTTGCATGTCTCTCGTTATTTCTTAAAATTTCTCAAAAGCAGTGATCTGACCGAATCTCGCAAAGGGACACAACTAGTGACCATGAAACATATGCTTCACGGTTGCTGCTTCACATTTACATCCCTTTGACCTGTACGCTACATGGGACCAAGTACGCTTTTATTTCTTGTAAATATCACGTCTGTTGAAAGGCCCTGGAAAATCAAACTAGAATAGTTGCAGTGCGCCTGAATCGATAACTGCTCTGGTCGTACACCATAGGCAATAGCTGTTCATGTCTCCCACAACCCGCCCGTGAGGGTCCGTCTGTTGCCGTCGACGTTAAAACCCCGACTGAACTAACCAAACAACCATCATTTCTTGCCTCCCATTTCACTTCAGTGATCATTACGCTTGATCCCATAATGTGCTAATGGGACTAAAGACTAGCCTTCGCGAGGACGACCTCTTCCCAACAATTAACATACGATCAAAGATGTCAGATCATTAAGAAAAACGAACCCACACTGGTTGTCTCCCTCGAATCGAGGGAGACAACCAGTGTGAACTAAACCATTCAGAGCTCACCATCGAAAACGGAGGGGTCCCCAGAGGTAAAGCACAACTCACCAGTCTGCTTGTCCTTCTCCACGCAGTAGCAGTTCTCATAGAACTCTGTGAACGCGGAGCTCAGCTCGTAGAGGTATTCGCACAGCGAGTGCATGAACAGGTCCTCCAGCATTCGCACCACAATGTCGGGGAAGCGCAGGAGGGCCTTGGCCAGCTTCCACTCGGCGGCGTGCGACAGGTCCAGGGGGGTGCTCTGTGCCGCCTGCTTCAGCTGCTCGGGGCTCACTTGGGCCAGGCGGGCGATGGAGCTGGTCAATCAATCAATCAATCAATCAATCAATCAATCAATCAATCAATCAATCAATCAATCAAATCAAAATCAATCAATCAATCAACCAATCAATCAATCAATCAATCAATCAATCAATCAATCAATCAATCAATCAATCAATCAGTCAGTCAGTCAGTCAATGAATCAATGAGTAAAAAAATGAACAAGTGAATAAAACCCTTTACGAAATAAACAGCTACACGACCATAAATAAATAAATACGACTGTGAACTGATTCAAGCTTATACTTACTCTGGTCATTCGCTAGATACATACAGCTAAAATGTCACGGCAAGCACTGGCTATATTCACTTGCTTTAGTTTAGTATGTTGATAAAATACAGCGTGTAAAGACAATGACATACCGAATGCGGGTGTATGCGTACAGGAGGTAGGCTGCGGTGTTTCCTCGGTCATCCAACATCTGAAAAACACGCAACACATTCGACCTGAATTGATACAAGAGAGCCTGTTTTGGGCGACGAGTCTATACAAGTGCACGTGCCTTTCATTTTGAACCTTGTGGCGTGAGCTACAGTTTAAAATCGCAGACACTAGAATAGATATCGACAGGGCTAGGGTTCCTTCGTTTCTGGCCGAGTCAGATTCTAAATCAGCTCTCTAGGGGTCTGTTGTCCGGAACGAACACAAACCACCAGCAAGAGGCACAGATCCTCATGAGCCCCCGCGACTGCGGGGGCTCATGAGGATCTATGCCTCTTGTTGGTGTAATCTGCTTCTATGTTCCTCACGGGGATTTGGTAAACAGGTGTTCCGTCTACATTCTGTGATAGTTGCCTACTCCTGCCTGGTCAGAAATCTAGAGAGACGCAATCCAACGGGAAAACGGTACGTCTGGACTTCGTTCACCATTCAAATTCTTTAATTTTTCGCGTCAAAGGAGAGGTCTGCGCACAACGAGGGGAGGAGGAGGGGGGGGGGGGGAGGGGGAGGAGGGGGGGGGGTGGGGGTGGGAGTGGGCATTTGGAGGGTTTAATGATTGATTGTACATTGCTTAACGTCCCGACAGCAACAAGGCTTTCTCAGGACGTGCCTGCACTGCTTGTGAAAAAAAAAAAACTAAACAGAACATTGAATGTATGTCACCAGCCGGTCAAATACATTAAATAAACCTAAGACATGAGGCCTAAATAAAGCTAAGACCATTTAGCAACACACATCCAACTCAAGAGCTACAGGCAGTGCAGACAGTAGGGAGAGTTTAAAAAGGCAATACAGGTGAATGGACCAAGGTAGACAGAAACACATACCCCAGAATAGAGAGAAAACTCACCCTGTGGGCTGACCAGGTGACCCTGAGAACTAAAAAGTACCTAACCCCACCCAAGTCCCCCAGGGCAGACCCGGGTTGGGGGGCATTTGGAAGGGTCTATGCACAGCGACTGTGATAGCCTACTACAAAGTAAGTCGCACAAAGTTCTGACTGGTAAGAATTCTTGAAGACACGGGACTTCCCATGGGGAAAGGTATACGGCGTGACTTCATTTACCATTGAAATCCATTCCCTAGAAGAGACAGGAGGGAGGGGCCAGGGCGGTACATCGACTTTAACCTCTTCACTGCCGAGAAAGTCAGTGAACGCGATCCAACTGCAAGAGACATAGATCTTCATGAGCCCCCGCAGTTGCGGGGGCTCATGAAGATCTATGCCTCTTGCTGACACCACTTTGTATCCAGGCTCTTGGGGGACGGCTACAGCACTTCGGCGTTAACAATGAGATCAGAAACAAATTTTACCACCAGTGGCAGTGATGGAGTTAACAGCTCTAGAGAAATCACCCAGTCCTGACTGGTCAGAAATCGTCAACAGACGGCACTCCCTAGGGCCACGGTGTGTCTGGACTTCAATTTACCGTTAAAACTCCATTTATTTCTCGATGAAAAGAGAGACAAAGAGGAGTGTACGCCGACTGTGACAGCTCAAGCCAGTCACCCAGTCTTGGGCGGTCAGAAAATCTTGAAGAGACGCCATCCTTAGCCCATATCATACTGAGGCTAAAAGCTTCAAATCTGTACACTGCCATATGCAAGCTACATTATAGTACTTACAGATAAGGATGGCTTTAGTTCAAAGGTGGTGCCAGAATAGCTTGGCGCCTACAGGCGCCAAACTATTTTGGCACTACCCTTGAACTATTTTAGTCCACCTCATTTCACACACTGATGTATTCCGAATGATACGGGTTAGGGAGCAATATCGTTGGCCATCCTTACAAGAAGTCAATACAAGTAGACAGTACAGATACTAACAGGAGTAGCACATGTACCAAAGCTGTCTATGACGAGTCAAGATATCGACTCACATGACAGAATCAGAGGATATGTACAGGTAATCACAGATAACACACTGGCTGCATGTTGGAGACAACCAGTGTGGGCGCCCGCATGCCTGGACTATTAACAGTAGTGAAGTGAAACTGTCATTTTCAACCTTCAAATGGGGAGGGGTGGGGGGGGGGGGGGGTGGGAGTGCGGGGCTGGAAGGGGTACAGAAGGGCACATCGACCGTGATAGTTCAAAGTAAGTCAAATTTTGAAGGGACGTTGATGCCCAGGGGTGTGTTGCATGAGTGAGCTTAGTCCTGAGCCAGCCACTAAGCAAGGTGCTCCGCGTAATAGGACTAAGCTCACTCACGCAACTGTGTCATGAGTCATATAGTAGGTCTGGACTTCATTTTACCATGGGACTTACTTACTTACGCCTGTCACCCCTACCCGGGTATAGGCCGTCGACGAGAGACCTCCAGCAACTCCTGTCCTGTGCTTCTTCTTCGATTCTACTCCAGGTGGTTCCCAGTCTCTTGATGTCTGCTTGGAGGTCTCGACGCCAGGAGTTTCTCGGCCTACCTCTTTTCCTCTTTCCCTGGGGGTTCCATGACAATGCCTGCCTAGTGATACTGGAAGCTGGCTTTCTCAGACTGTGACCGATCCATCCCCATCTTCTTCGCCCAATTTCATTCTCTGCTGTTATCTGCTCTGTTCTCTCCCAGAGTCTGACGTTGCTGATCTTCTCTGGCCAGTGGATTTTCAAAATTCTTCTAAGGCAACTGTTCATGAAGGTCTGTACTCTGTTGACTGTGGTTTTTGTCAATCTCCAAGTCTCTGCTCCATATAAGAGAACTGCTTTTACATTGGAGTTGAAAATCCGGACTTTGGTGTGTTGTGACAGCTCTCTGGAGCTCCACACTTTTTTCAACTGGAGAAAGGCTGCTCTGGCTTTACCAATTCGTGCTCTGACATCTGCATCAGTGCCGCCTTTTTTGTCTATGATGCTCCCGAGATAGGTGAAGGACTCCACCTCCTCCAACGGGGTGCCAGCAAGCAAGACTGGTTCTTCCCTGGCAGGGTTGGAAGATTTAACGATATAACGATTTAACAAATTAAATTTTTGGTTAAAGAAAATTTAACGCGTTAATGTTTTGTAAAAAGTTAAAGAAAATTCAACGAATTAAAAAATAAAAGTAACGATTATAGATTTCTTTCGTTAAAAATTTCGTTACTTCAGTACGTTTTTCCGCGACGAACAACAGGTGTCTATGCGCCGCAAAGCCGCGCCGGTTTGACCCAGTTGCAGCCGGTTTGAGGCGGTTTGGAGGATGTATGCCTCGGGTGAAAAACTGAACGGATCCCCTTTACTTGAGAAAATCATAAACGTCGATTATCCCAGGAAGAGGCATAGATCCTCACGAGCCCCCTGAGTTGCGGGGGCCCATGAGGATCTATGCCTCTTTCAGTTGGGTGGTTTTCGTTTCAGGAGTGAGAAGGCAGATGGCACTCGTACAGCAAAGATTGGACAGTTGAAAAACTTAATGAGCCCCTTTGCTTGAGAAAATCACCAGCAAGAGGCATAGATTCTCACAAGCCCCCATAGTTGCGGGGGCTCATGAGGATCTATGCCTCTTTCAGTTTGGTGGTTTTCGTTTCAGGAGTAAAAAGTCAGATGGTATAGCAACGATTGGACAGGTGAAAAACTTAAGAGATCCTCTTTGCTTGAGCGAAACATGAGCGCAGATTATCCCAGCAAGAGGCATAGATCCTCATGAGCCCCCGCAGTTGCGGGGGCTCATAAGGATCTATGCCTCTTGCAGTTGGGTGGTTTTCGTTTCAGGAGTGAGAAGGCAGATGGTACTGCAACGATTGGACAGCACAGGTGTATACATTTTTAACTGTAGTAGGCATAGATCGTCATTAACCCACCAACCCCCGCCCCCCTCACCCAAGACTGCTGGGGTGCTTGAGGATCTATGGCTCTTGCAGATGAGTGGATTTGTCAGCATCGCGAAATAAGATCAAACAAGCCTGAATTGTTCCATTTTTAGCCGCATGACTTTTTCTTGCGCTGTGCAGTTTTCCGAGTTTTTTTTTTTTTTTTTTTTCTCTTTCTTCCCCCTTCTCATAACTACTGCATGTATCTGGCCTGATAGTGTTTTAGATAGTGGGTAGAGGAGGAAATCTGGTGGCGTGTCACTTTTCAACTGCATGCCACTTTTCTTGTCTGAGCTGAGCAATAAATGATCATTCTTGTATTTAACGCAAATTTATTTCATTAAAAAGAAAAATTAAAGAAAATTTATTTCTTTAATTTTCAAAAAAAAAAAAGTAAAGAAAATTTATTTCTTTAACCTTTTACCAGAATTAAAGAAAATTTATTTCATTAAAGAAAAAAAGTAATGACTATCAACCCTGTTCCCTGGTTGCGTTCAGCCTCGTTGTCTTTGTTTTCTGTTTGTGAATGGTGAGGCCCACTTGGGACGAGATGTCAGCAAGCCTCGTGGTCTTGTCCTGCATTTGTTGATGAGTGTGGGTTTACCATGGGGACTGATTCATAATCAACTTTCATAATGAGCAATATGAGAAAAAGGGTGGCGGTGGTGATGTGGTACGACTATGAAAATTAAGTCGTCCATCCTAAGTCAGTAGGTAAAAGAGCCTTCGGGTCGACGTCAGCCGCAGTGGGCCCGCGCACTATCGTGCGCGGGCCCACTGCGGCTGACGCCAGCCAGAGGAATTATTGCGTACAGGGTTCTGTCAAGAAATCGCGAAGAGACGCAGTTCCGAAAGCACACTTACTGGAATGTCTGGATTTTAATTTATCCACGAAAACACACACACACACACCCACACACCACCACCACCACCACCACCACCAACAACAACAACAAACCGCTGCAGACAGCCAATAGGCGTGAAGCCCCGAAGCAGAGCAGTTCTTACACTTGACGCCGTGTACCGAAGCACCCGCATTTCAAGTCCCTATTCCGCACTGGTGAGTATTGGAACAGACTCAAACTGCGGGTCAGACACCTAATTATCGATCTCCCCCCCCCCCCCCACCACCTCCCCCCTCCCCCCGGGGTGTGTGTGTGACAGACTAACGCCCCGAGATTGCCCCCGCATAACCCTTCAGAAATCTTCGGATACTGGACCCCCTGAGATACAGTACGCGTAAATACAGTTCATGTCAGATAGCAGAACTTTTCTCCACAGTCTGGTAGAAAAAGAGTCGCTCTTTCATATACGATGTACGATCACGGATTTTTGTAGGCTCCTGCAGCTGTAAGCTTACACGAGGATCTGTGCCTTTCACTGAAAACATGTGACGATGATTCGGCAGATGTGTTTTCGAGTAAGTGAGGGAATGCGACACAGTTTCAGTAAAGGGACGACCGCTGCGGCGCCCGCAGCAAAACTGCGTCACGTCACCTCACGTTATGAGGTGATATCATGAACAATGACGTAATGTGACGTAATGAATCATGTAAGCGTGACTTACACCGGTTCTGCGCTGAAAATTATTTGATCTTCATGCAAATCTACGTCTCAATACTAGTATGTGTCCTTGGTGGGGACATCGAAAACGGTCACTGTTATGTAGTCATACTGATCGTACTTACTACACAACACTTTCACTCGAGAGGTCGAATCATCAATTTAACGA
>BTPG01000005.1:94404652-94500224 GCA_036245525.1 Semisulcospira habei | reverse complement strand
TGGTTCTACGCCTCTTGCTTTCAGATACAATTTAATTCGGTGTTCCCAGGACGGGGGAGGTTTTGTACACAGTGTCATGGGAATCTTCCCCAGCCCATGTCTCTCAAAGGGACAAAACCCGAGATGGCGGCTTCCCTCCCTTGGGACGGCCTGCCCGTGTAAAGTTGCGACATCCACAGAAAGTCAGCAAGTCGTAAAACAAACGCTGGCAGACCTCCCCCGAAAGAGGAACAACGAATTTCATCGATGGCTAGAGTTCTCAGTTGAACCCGCTTCCACCTCCGAGAGACACAGACTAACACAGTCACCATCATCATCTCCACAACCACAGTCATATAGTTCCTGCACGATTATACTGGGGCAATATGGTCCAACTATTTGCTGTGGAAGGTTGGGCAGGCTTGTAATAAATACCTTGTACCGACACATTCGAGACGTGCCGCATACGGTTACGCGGCGAACAGCCGCGTGTCCGTATACGGCATGTCTGAAATGAGTTAAAAGATCCTTGCTTACATCCGGCACATACAGATTATCTGCATTCTAGACGGTCTGGTAATATTTCATATTTGGACATTTTTCTTCACGGACAAAATTTTTTTAACAAAACAAAACAAAAACAACCCCATTTATGACTCAAAGCACCCAACAATCAACAACGCAATACACAGACCTCTTCTCAGCATTCTTGTCTTGTGAGTCTCACCTTTCGCGATGGCAAATGCGTCAAATCCAGGGTCCGACAATTTTACATCTATGTTCCTCGAATTTCAACTTCCGCGTTAATAACAAAAAAGTCTGCACAAACCACAAGGTTCTTAGACAAGGACGTTGCGACACAGCCATGGATACATAAGACATGACTGAGCACCCTATATATTGATGTAATTTGAAACATAAACGACTACAGCAAGAGGCAAAGATCCTCATGAGCCCCCGCGGATGCGGGGGCTCATGAGGATCTACGCCTCTTCAACAGATGGATCGACCGAGACCAAGGCAAGTTGCGTGAGGCAGGACAAACAAGCCGAACGTCAAGCTGTCGGTGAGAAAACAGAAAGTTATGCGGAACCCACGAGGAGGTGACAGGCGGCAGAGGGATGAAATATGCGACAAAACACGCATGCAGTCAAAGAACCAACACCCAGATGCAGGTATGTATCCATCCCAGAACCTTCCCCTCTCCGGTCCCCCCAAAAAGGTGCACTTCCCACAGTGCCCGAAGCGACATTCGTTCGTGTGCGTCCTAGTGGGTCGTATAGGTAGTGTTTTCGGGATCTTTGTGAATTCAACGCCGAACATCCCCCAGCCATCAAAAGGAGCTTTAAATTTATTTAAAAATAGTGTCGGCAAGAGGTATAGATCCCCTTGACTGCCGAGTAAAATCTACAACCACCCAACTGCAAGAGGTATAGATCCTCATGAGCCACAGGGGGTTTAATAAAGGATGAGGCACTAATGCTGTGAAATACGCGACAAAGAAACACGCTTAGAAAGGACAAGTACAACGCAGTAATAAACTGTGTTGTACGTGTCCTTTCTTAAGCGTGTTTTTTTTTTTCTTTGCCGGATATTTCTTCGCATTTTACGCAGTCACCTTTTTGGTCTGGATTTACTGATGCAGCGAGACTGGAATTAAAATAAGCGCTATCGTATTTGTATTCACCTTTCTGCGTGGACATCACTGAATAAAGACCATCTTTGGAAATATTTCAAAGATGAGGGTCGGGTATCCGTTAGTCCATTAACTGACCTGAAACTCAGAGAATGCTATTTTTTACTTTTCTTCAAATTCTTGCTGAAAATACTCCTACAGTGTCGCTTTCTCTGTTTATTTCTGTCATGCATTTTGGGACGTTGCACCTCCCCCCCCCCCCCCCCCCCACTCTCTCTCTCTCTTACACGCACAAACAACCAATTAACTACAGTATGTGAATCGATCACGATAGTTCAAGGCTGGTGTGGGAATTGCTTGGCGCCTGTAGGCGCCAAGCTATTCTGACACGGCCACCCTTGAACTAATCATGGTCAATTTGTATAAAATCACAAACGGATTTAATAAATAAAGCAGTATGATGCGACAGGTCATTTTGACCGTTTAAAAATGTGTGTGTGTGTGTGTGTGTGTGTGTGTGTGTGTGTGTGTGTGTGTGTGTGTGTGTGTGTGTGTGTGTGTGTGTGTGTGTGTGTGTGTGTGTGTGTGAGTGAGTGAGTGAGTGAGTGAGTGAGTGAGTGAGTGAGTGAGAGAGAGAGAGAGAGAGAGAGAGAGAGAGAGAGAGAGAGAGAGAGAGAGAGAGAGAGAGAGGAGAGAGAGAGAGAGAGAGAGAGAGAGAGAGAGAGAGAGAGAGAGAGAGAGAGAGAGAGAGATCTGCACTTCTATCGAGCTGGAGACACTACGCATAGCAACAAATCGACCAGGGCAAACCACCGCCTTATCACAAACAATATTCTTTTTTCTCAATTTGCGATCAATGCATTGTCACAGGACGACCAAAGCTGACGGCAAAAGTTTATCAGCGTGAACTCTTTACGCGCGGTTCCACATGACAAGATATCAGCAATACTTTTGATCACAAATCGCCACAAACGGATGCAGTCAACCTATTTACGCCTGATACGCAATGACAGGATATATAACCACTGTGACAGTTCTAGCCAGAACGCCAGCAGGATATGATGAGCGATGATGATTTTGATGATGATGTTATGACGATCATGCTCATGATGATGATACACTTTTGTTTCACAACGGAAGACAGGCGATAACAAGACTGTGACAGTTCAGGCGTGGTAGTGCAAGAATAGCATGGAACCTGCAGGAAATATAACGACCGATGATGATTATGATGGTGGTCATGATGTTGATCTGATACAAATACGTCAATTTTTAAACTTGCCGTTGCTAACATACTACATTCCAAACTAGTTCAAGGATGGTGGCAGAATAACTTGGCGCCTGTAGGCGCCAAGCTGTTCTGGCACCATCCTTGAACTACGGCGGTCGTTGCATCTCCTGAACTGGTATGTATTTTTCAAAGGACAACTTTAGAATTAATTAATAAACGAAACCAAAAGGGATGACTGCAAGCGCTACAGTAATTTAGGAACACTACGAAGTAAGTAGGTAAAAGCATTAAAGCACTCATTTGTTCAGAATGACTTAATTTCGACAGCAGGGTTCCGTGTGATGAAAAGGAAACGCTTTCTACCTGCAAGAGTACAGATCCTCATAATCCCTAGAAGCTAGCAGGGGTCCATGATGATCTATATACCGATTGACCGCCCAAGATTGCCCCTGTGTTTCTCAGGAGCATTTTGGGGGAGCTGGTCACAAGGCATTCTTTTCGGTCTACGTGGAAAGAGTACAAGCTTCAATCGACAAGAAGCACAGATGCTCATGAGGCCATGAAACCTGCTACACCCACACCTTCAAGAGGCTCATTAATATCTGCTTGGCACTAGTCGAAGCAATCTGTACGACATTCCTTTGGCGTCTATCCTGACGGAATCAGCGACCGCACCAAATGATCTAACTCGGCTTATCTACAAAAAGCAAGGATCCTCAGAAGCCCACGCAACCTTCAGGGGCTGATGTGGATCTATGCTTGATGCCGGCGTCTGACAGAATGGATCGCAGCACAACATGTGATCTTTCAATCTTTCTCTCGCAGTCCACACGCACACTGTCATCCAACTCCCTTTCCTCCATCGACCGCCACTCAGCTGCAAGAGGCATAGATCCTCATGAGCCCCCGCAATTGCGGGGGCTCATGAAGATCCACGCCTCTTGCTGGCACCACAGAAGGAGGTCACAGGGTGTTCAGCCACGATGCCAAAGATAATCTTGCACAGAAGTAACGGCGCGATTACTTTCTGCTCGACCTTTGACTGAATCCGAGAAGAATCAGAGACTCGTCCTTGCGCAAGCCACAAGGGACCCCCCCCCCCCCCCCCTCCCCAGTTTTTGTGTTCCATCCACCAGTGAAGTAATTAATAATCTCTGTACCTATTGTTTTTCAAGGAACACGTTCCAGTCCGACATTAATGTTGCACACTGACGTTTCTGGGCAAGGATGCTGCACATCAAACCTTAAAGGGACCTGCTCCAGGGAAGAAAGTTCGCAAATTTGTACTTTTCACAGTAAGGTCCTCGGGCCCACGACGGCCGCATTGGGCCCGCGCACGACTGTGCTACTGACGTAAAAGACGTAAAGACGTTTTGCTACTGAGGTTACTATGTAGTCATACACTAATAGTGCACTCAAATGAGGACAAACGACTTTTGTTTAATTAAGCTTGAATGGCGTAAAATGAATGACTTTACAACGTAGAAGAATTGCCTAGAGGCGCCAAGCTATTCTGGCACCGCCTACCCTTGAACTATTTTAGTCAAACTTATTTCACACACTGGTGTATGGTGTATTCCGAATGATAAGGGTTAAATTAACAAAGATTTCAGCAACACAGGCTGCGCCCATTGGCGGTGAAGGGGCTGAGGTTGATGCGCAACATTTTGCCCAAGAACGTTAAAGCGGCATGCTCCAGGGCGAGCTTTGAATTTTAAAACTCGCTGATGCAACGGGTTCTCAATGTTATTTTGCATCAACTAAGACTTTTCTGCCCTTCATTTCACAGTCCATGAGAGTTGACACACGTAACTGAGGTTTTCTGCTGCGCCTTTTGGCTCAGCCTGGCAATTCTTCTACTAATTCTTATAATAGAACTAAAGCCATTGGTCTATATCCTTATCTGTAAGTACTATAATGTAGCTTGCATATGGCAGTGCACAAATTTGACGCTTTACGGCCTCAGTATGATATGGGCCAAGAGATCTAGCTGTCTAGAGAACATGGATACAAAGTGGTGTCAGCAAAAGCCTGAAACATCTATCCTCATGACGATCTATGCTTTTTGCTTAACACATTCACTGCCGAGAAAACCTGAACACCACCCAAACTACAAAGGTACAGATCCTCATGAGCCCCCCGCTTCTTGCTGAAACCACTTGGCTTTAGCATTCCTTTTGACGGCTGGGGATCTTTGGCGCTCAATTCACGATTTCAAAAACACAGTCTGCGTGCAATGGCAGTGAAGGGGTTAAAGGCTTGTGGCTGACAGTGCATTCTATTCCGAGATCAAAGGACAGGCGACCCGGCTTCTTTGGTGCTTTGAGCAATCTAACTTCGAACGCTCCACACCCTGTTGCGTATGAGGGTCACACACACACATAAGGGCCGAGAGGCGGTTGTAAAGGAATGGAAGCAAGAGGCTAAGATCCTCATGAGCTCCCGCAAACTTTCCGGGGCTCACGAGGATCTACGCCTCTCGATGGCGAAAGTTGTTTTTTGCAGATCCGTCCAGAAACTACAAAGTCGTCAAATGATCAGACATCATGCACGCTTGCGGTACAAAGACGGCAAACACGCAATCCGACCAGTACCTCTATCTGCAAGAGGCCTAGATTCTCATGGGCCCCTGCAACTGTAGGGGCTCACGAGAATTTATGCCTCTTGCCGGTAAAGATCTGCCCTCATCATCCTCAAACGCCAAGACGTGAGTGAACGCTCGAAGTGTGGTAAGGGGACTGCAAGGCAGACACTTTAATAACAAATCCGTCCTGTGAACTAGATGGTCTACCAACCATCTCCTTTCACCTGCAAGCGGCACAGATTCAAATGCACCCTAGAAGCCACTAGGGTTAATAATACTGTATATGTCCCGTGCTGACAACTGGCTCCAGGTCTTCTTCAATTGTGGGTGTTACTTGGGGTTAAGCGCGCGATCCAAAGATAGGATGAAAAATTCGCGGAGTAATTTGCAACCTGCACGACCCATTCCCGCCGTTGGGGTTAACGTTCAAAAGAGGGTCTTCACTGTTAAAGCAAAAGACAGCAAGTGCATTCTTTGTGAAAAGCGAAATTTCCATTGTAATACAATGAAAATCTCGGCTTTTTACAAAAATGAATTTGCTGTCTTTTGCCTTCACACGGCCAAAGTACAGTTGCTGTCAAAGCAATAGGAAAACGTTGCATCCTGCACAGTCGATTCATTGGGTCCCTAACACAGCACACTCCTACGCCTGCAGTCACCAGGGAAGACATCGCCCGAATGTAACACAGTCACTGTCAGTTGCGAAATAGCTCAGGCGGTTAAGCGTCGGAGCAGGAGAGCGAAGGGAATTGCCGGGTCGTGGGTTCGAATCCCCGCCCCGGCCCCGGTAGCTGGATTCGCAATCCAGGGGGAAAAGACGGGCTTGTTCAATAGCATGTCCGTTGAAAGGTCCTGGTAAATCAAAGTGGCACAGTTGGAGTGTGCCTGAGTTCATCAGTGTCCAGGTCATAGATTTCCCTGTCCCCGATAAACCGCCCGTCAGGGCCGTCCATTATCACTTCGGTGCCGCGGACGTTAAAGTTATTTTCCCCAGGATCAAGCATCTCAACACAGTCAGAAAACTGTCTGCAACAGATACTGTTGACAGTATGTGTATGGGTCCATTGTGTACTATCTTAGAGCTTTATGGTGGTAAGTACGCCAAATGTCGAAATATATCGCTCGGTGGGTGTATTGTTTTGTACCCGAGTCGCGAATTTATCGTCTGCATCGGCCTTGTTTTGAATTAATATGCATATTTATGAGCCTACGTCACAAGGCAGAACCCGGCCGACTAACGGTGTATCGCAATACTGCAGGTCACGAGGTAAATCGGTGTGGAGTACACACGTGTCAGTGTACACGTGTACAGATGTTTTCCGGCATCCCTTTTAATTTTTCACGAGAAACGTAGAATAAACCTTTTGTATTCGCTATGCTGTCAAAATCACAATGCGGGTTCCACTTAACCTGCTAGTATTTACTAGTAACGACCGTGATGAGGGCGTGGCTTATTTCAGTGACTCGCAACTGAAGCCGGCAAGTGTACGTCAACGGTGCCGGGCCTAGTTTGACCTTTGATCCTTTACCCCTCGGAAACACGCAACGCTTTCCATCATTGAAACAGAACATTGGTATTTATACCTACCTTCTGCACGTAAAACAGGTTTAAAATCTTGCGAAATCAGTAAGAGATAAATTCTACTGAAGATCATGAATTCTGAAAATCACTAGCGCTCGCGGAACTATAGGAAGATCGACAAAGACCGCAGATTACTCACTGATTCAGCAGGAAAGGGACAAATTCTAGATGGGAGGTCAAGCCATGCTCTTGCTTTACGCGTTGCCACATGTCTACATTTCCTTGTCCGGTGTCAGTTCAACTAAGGGGTATCTTGTCTCTCTCTTTCTTCTCTTCAATTCCGAGTCTGTCATTGTCAGCGCGAGTCGATGATACTTTCTTGTTTTCTTCGCTGGTTCATCCGCCATCTTTACTCTGATTGGTTATAATTATGCAGATGACCTAAGGTCGTATAGAATAGTTATGACGTCAGCTACCATCGCCTATTAGAAGCAATCTTTTCATGGCGTTCAGTCACAAGATCCTGGTGGGCCTCTTTTCGCTTCGAACGGACGAAAGAAAGCATTTGGTGGGACAATAGGGTGGTCACTGTCATGAGAATCTATACTGAATCCCAGTAAAAGCTTTTTGCGAACTGAAGCATTAAAAAAGGTCAGGGGTGCCCCTTTAAACTCCGAACTAACAAGGTGCTGTTTCTCAAATCTTTGTCGATTCAACGCCAAAAATCCCCCGCCGTCCCAGGAACACGGATTCAAAATGGTTTAAGTAAGAGGCATCGATCCTCATGAGCTGCCGCAACTGCGGGGACTCATGAGGATCGATGCCTCTTGCAGCTGGGTCGTGTTTACACTAGAAATATCCCAACAAAGAAACACGCTTAGAAGATACACGTACAACTGTTGTACCTGTCCTTTCCAAGCGTGTTATTTTACTTTGTTTGGACTTTTCTCTGCATTTCACACGTTTGGCATTCACCTATCTGGTCCTGATTTTGTATGTGCTCAATATTATGCGACTGGGAGGGTGCTGCTTGAATTACCGTAACAGTCGTTAACTCATTCAGCCCCGACACACCGCAGCAAGACATGAATCGAGCATGATAGTTCAAGGGTGGTGCCAGAATAGCTTGGCGCCCATAGGCGCCAAGCTATTCTGGCACCACCCTTGAACTATCATGCTCGATCTGTCTCTAAAATTGTAATACAGTCCATCAGAAAGCAACTTCAAAATTTGGGCGTTTCGGTCCTGGGGCAGAATGTGTTAACGACAGAAAGCCCCACATTTCTTAATTTCCTGTCCATAACTACGCTCACTACATTTCAACTTTTTTTCAGACTTAATCCAAATGTCAACTTCATGCAGTGGCTTCCACTCCAAAATCTACAACTCGGAACAAATTGGAGAGATTCACTTTACTCGGAGAATCGACCTGAAAAAAATGTTCGCTTCAAAAAATGAAGAAAATACACGTAAACCTCTTCCACGAGCGTTTCCATGAACCAGCACAAGAGAATGTGGCCGCTGTGTAGGAGGCAAAGCAAACACAGTGAGTGGAATGTCCTCCCTTGCCTGCTGACTTGGAATAGATTATCTGCCCCTGTCTTGTTGACAGTAGCGCCTCCCTCGCGAGGGATTTTCAATTTGCACGACCAATGTCACTCGAACAATTGCAAGAGGCATATGTTATCATGAGCCCCCGCATTTGCGGGGGCTCATGAGAATCTATGCCTCTTGCAATTTTTATTTCTACCTCCGTGTTTTTGAAAACGGAGGAGGTCATCGGGTCTTTCCCTGATCTACAATACGATGTTGGTTTTCAATTTGCCAACGAAATCAGAAGGATGAGTTGCTTTACCACCGAGCCCATTATTTCACAAGCCATCTCCTCAACCTGAGGAACGACGAATCTTATAAGTGCGCATCGGCCTGATTTATATCCGTGTGCTTCAATCGAAGAACGCTCGCTTGGTATTCAGCTCACGACTGAATCGTCGAAGGACTGGAAGATTCAAGGCAATAGGTCATCACGTCTCCATCTCTTTTGTGCAAAGACATTTCGATAGTCACACAACACGCACGTCAAATTGGGGGAGGGGGGGGGGGGGAGATTCAAACAATGTGAAAACATGCGTCGATGAGGTCTGTGATTTTGAACCTTACGGTATCAGAACCGTGAAGTCCAAAAGCACAGATCGACATTGGTTGTCTCCCTCGATTCGCGCAGGCTTATCAGCGGTAGCGAATCGAGGGAGACAACCAGGGTGCCACAGACCAGTACACAGACCCGAGGTCATTTCGCATATCCTTCACGACGCACGTGTCCAAAAAAAAAAATAAAAAAAAATAAAAATAAAAAATCATACAATGCGAAAATGTGTGCGAAACGGTGATTTTGAACATCAAGGTTCTGGCCGCAAGGTCTAAATCACAGACCAGGGCGAAATAGAAAAATTCAGGAGAATAGAATAGCCAGGCGAACAGAAAAAGTCGGGCGAATAAAAAAAATCAAGTCGTGGGAAGAGAAAAATTGGGGCAAATAAAATAGAGGACGGGGCAGTAGAAAAAGTAATAATAATAATAATAAGCGCATTAAATAGGCGCTTTATCCCAATTGAAAATCGGCTCAAAGCGCCGCCGCGAACTGAACCCAACAAGCACGCTCACGTGAATCACGCGCATTCACTCACACACTGTACATAAACACAGAACATTCACGTGGTGCTAAGGGCAAGCTCAAGCGAGCTACTGTAGTTTTTGGAAATTCAAAATCGTTTGTATTTGAAATTTGATTAAGTGGGCTGAAACTGATACCAAAAAGTGGGGGCGAACAGAAAAAGTCTGAGGGAAACCTGACGTGACGACAAAGCATTATTCAACAGCATCTGCAGATTAGCTTGGCGACTCTGCTGCGGTAGATGGACTGACCACGGCCACGTAGAAAAGAAAAAAAAAAAAAAAAAAGAAGAAAAAAAAAAGCTAATCTAAAGACCACTTCAAAAACATGCGCTGGTCTGTGATTTTAGACCTTACGGCTGTAAGCCGTAAGATCCAAAATTACAGACTAGCGCACTCGCAGCCGGAAAGTCCGAAAGTGCATACACTGGCGCTGAAAACGGTCCGCAGACTGTCCATCGCGGTTCTCAGACAAAGCCTTAGTCATCTTGCATTCAGGACTCAGACGGACCTAATCCCCCCCCCCCCCCCCCCCCCCCCCGCCCCCTCCCCCCGGCCTTTGACTCAACTTTGCCGAACACCACTCCACATGCATGGGGAGCAGAAGCCCATCGTTCGAAGGGTCTGTTTGCAAAAGGCACAGATCCTCACAAGCCCTTCCCCGCAGTTTGCCGGCAGGGGCGCAAGAGGATCTTTTCCTCTTGCTGAAAAAAAAAAAAAAAAAAATCGTGAGCTGATGGCGGCGGTTATCGGCGGTTATTACATGTCAGATCAAGCGTTGAACGCTGCGATGGACTAGTATGCCCAGACAATGACGACAACACTTACGTGAGCAAAGGCAAAGATCCTCATGAGCGCCTGCGCACTGCAGGGGCTGATGAGGATCTATGCCTCTTGCTGGAAAACATTTCCTTGGTGCGCAGATAGCGGTGGTCATTACGTGCTCGATCAGGCGATGAATAGACTAGAATGTCCAGACAATGAAAACAGCTTCAATGTTCAAGAGGCATATGTCCTCACGAGCCCTCGCAGTGTTGCCGTGGTGGACCTATGCTTGATGGTGATGTCTGTGATTTTCATTTTTGTGGCTTCAAGCCGTAAGGTTCAAAATCAAAGAGCAGAAAACACATGAAGATCAACCACCAACCACCAATAACATTTTAACCAGTGGACGCAGACTATGTTTTGAAAATCAGTGTAAATTCAACGTCAAATATCCCCTGACCATCAAATATCCCCTGACCATCAAATATCCCCTGACCATCAAATATCCCCTGACCATCAAATATCCCCTGATACAAAGTTATTTCAGCAAGAGGCATAGATCGTCATGAGCCCCGCAACTGCGGGGGTTCATGAGGATCTATGCCTCTTGCTGTTGGGTGGTGTTCCGTTTCTCTCGGCAGTGAACGGGTTATCACACGCACTCTGATCACCAATCGTTTCCAAGATGCTGGACGCTAGACGCGCTCAATCTCGTGAAGAAGCCGACACTGACCAGGGCTCAGTCTGAACGAGGCCGGCAACATACTGCTTTTCAATCGTGGCGGGGCGGGGGGGGGGGGGGGGGGGGGGGGGGGGACCATCAATAGTCAGACCCGAACGCATAAAGTCACAGCAACTTGGATCTTTGTCAGTAAAAACAAAGGTTAAGTTTCTGCCGAGTTCGGTCACGAAGAAATCGAATGCACTCAGAAATGCCAATACGGTCTCCATCCCACCAGTTGAGACCTTATTCGGTGCCCCGTCTTTGAAATCACCTTCGTGGTAGACAAAGGACGTTAGGCCCTAAACGTTGAACGTGTTTCCATCCCACAAATCAGAAGTCTTCACAGAGTTCCATTCGATATCGTGCATTATTATTCGTCTGAAAACAACCGACGGGACTAAACCAAGCATCCACCACACACGAAGCCGATGTGAAATTTCTCAGTGCCCATGATTCGGAAGAAAACTCTGCAGCAGTAGCAAAAAGTCTTCGGGCCCACGACGGCCGCAGAGGGCCCGCGCACTGTCGTGCGCGGGCCCATTGCGGCCGTCGTGGGCCCGAGGACCGGTTGCTTACTGGGTACAGCCCCTTGAAAACAAGAAAAGTGCAAGCAGTATACAGGTGTCCATCACTGCGGCGTGCCAGTCCTCCTAAGAGTTGGGCAGTTAACCCCAGATCAACGCCTCATATTGGCAACAGAAATGAGGCCATCAGCTTTCTGGCTTGTTATAATATGAGAATATATCCCTTTGCTGAATGGTTTTGCGGCTTGGCTGAATTCAACGAATGTGTGAACTTCGCGCGTGTTCAGACCTGCTTCGGCCGGACACCCTTTTGCGAGTTGGGAGCTCTATTTTTTCGTACCACGCAGCGCACTGCATTGGCTAAACAAACAGCAACAGGCGCCGTTTACGCCATACTGGAAAGTGACGGACCTTGATGTCCAGGGTGTATTGCGGCGCTGCCAGACAGTGGCCGACCGAGATGTCCGCTGTCGATCCGTTTTCAAAGAGGCACATATCTTCATAAGCCTCTGGGCGCTGCAAGGGCTTATGAGTGTCTATGCCTCTTTATAGCCGAATTTGCATCCTTTATTCTGGAGCAGAAGCGATCTCATTGCATTCAATCTACGACGGGCCCATCAACCTAGAATCCCTCATGAGTGAACTGTCGGACCCGAGACACTGAGGACCGGACACTGCATGCAGACACACACTGGTTGTCTCCCTCCATTATCAGCGGTAGCGAATCGAGGGAGACAACCAGTTTACACTGACTTTCGTCGACCCCCTATCAGCAGCAAGACCCTCATAAGCCCCAACGTACATTTTGCTTTTCTCCAGGCCGGTTTCACCAACAGACTAATCGAGATCTCCGGTCAAAACTGTTCAAAGCTGTGATTTGTTTTCTGAAGATTAGGCCTACATCACAGTTCAGGAGACACACCGACCAAATCTATTCAGCTGGCACAACCCTTGAACTTGTATGATCCATCCGCATCTCGCAGTCACGGTCGTTTGCAAGGTCTGAATGGTTTAACCCATTCCCAGCCAGTAGACGAAATATTGTGTTTTTGAAATCTTTCTTAGTTCAAGAAAAAAGAACGTCGTCCGTCGACGGAACATGGACACAAAAGTGGTGTCAGCAAGAGCCACAGATCCTCATGAGCCCCCGCAGTTGCGGGAGCTCATGATGATCTATGCCTCTTGCAGCTGGATCCTGTTCACCTTTCTCGGGAGTGAAGGAGTTAAGGAACGCACCTAGGCTACAGGGGTTCATGACACTATGCCTAATGCTGGCCAGGGTCTGGGCTCCTATTATTAATCCCCATTGTAAGGTGAGGGCCTTAGAAGCTGGCAGAGACCAAGGCCAACGGTATCACGACATCCTAACGAGCAGAGTCCGCCATCACTCACGATCAGCACGTCTATATATCGTCTTTCAGTTTGCTGTCACTCTTGAGCCACAATGGTCCATCCATCTTCTGGACCCGACCCTCTTGTGCACGCAGCCGCCGGATACTGTACATGGCACCGGTGGCTCCATGCACAAGGGGGTTACTGGAAATCCTCTTGCAAATGCGTGGTCTCTATCTCTCTCTCTCTTCGTGATATGTTTGCAGATGATGCCGCTGTACACACGCCAGATAAGGATATATCAAACATCTATTCACGACTGCAAAACACACTGCAAGATATTGATGAATGATGCAGTCATAATATTATGATTTTAAACCCGGCAAAAACGGAGAGCATGGTAATTAGCACCCGCCAAAAACACCAACTCGGCTCTCTCTTAGTCTGTCCCTCCAAGGCAAAACCATCAGGCAAGTTACTAACCATCGTCTGCTCGGAGTCACGGTGGACAACCGGCTTAGGTGGCAGCCACACATCAGTAATGTCTGTAAAATTGTCTCCAGAAATCCGTACATCTTAAGAAAACTTAAACACATTACTGATATGGAGACACGTCAACTGTTCTTCAATGCCCATATTAGATCACATATAGACTATGCCTCTACTGTGTTCGAGCGATGTCAATTTGAAAAGATTGAACTCTCTACATCGGAGATCTGCCAAACTAATACTCTGTGATCACAGTTTAACTACTGACCAAAAATTGGCAGCCTTAAAAATTCTGCGCCTGAAAGATCATTTAACTTACAATAAGGGAATGATTATGTTCAAGGCATTAAACGATAAGCTACCCCGATATATCACAGCGCTATTTACCGTCCAGTCATCAACATAGACCTACTCCAGATCAAGAAAATCCTTTATTGTGCCGCGACCTAGAATTGATCTCTATAAAACGAGTTTGACGTTCTCTGGCTCTAGTCTTTGGAATGCCTTGCCTAGAAAACGTCACATCAGCTACTTTCTCCTCGTTTAAAGTCAGTCTCATCAAGTCCTTATTTTTGTCAGCAGCATCCCCGTGACTGTGCACATATTGAAAAATACTATTCTGATTATATCATTAATTGCGTGTATCCCAGGTTTCTATGACTCATTTTTATTCGGTACAGCGCGTGTGTAGCCAGCTACTCATATGACTGACTAGCTTAGCGCGCGTGTGTGCACGTGTATGTGTGTGTGCGTTCGTACGTGTATATTAGAGACAGAGAATGGCGTGCTGAAATGTGCATATGCTATGTATGCGTATTAGGTTGCGTGTATTCTTATAATATTATTTTAATTAAACCTCACAACATGTCATTATGCCCGACCAGTAAAGCTGGTAATTCCCATGTCACTTCCCCCTTACGTTGTTTTTCTTCTCCATTGGCTTGTGTTGTGTCAAGTAATTTTTCCCCCTGTTTAGTAGTAGAAAATAATTAGTGCGATAGTAACTCAGTAATCAGTAGATTAGCAACGGAAATTTCGAAAAATGGTTGTTACTACCAAAACTTGTACCGTTGTCAAATAAAGGATCATTGTCATTGTCTCTCAGACTCACTCTCTCTCTCTCTCTAAGGACAGACATGTAAAAGGCCTGCGTGCCTACTGTCTTCATCCTTAGAAAATAAAGTTTCAATTCAATTCTCTCTCTCTCTGGCCTCAGAATGTGTTTTCGCGGCAGCCATCGCTGTCCACTCCAGCCTGACTGCCTCTAAACCATAAAGCAAGAGACCCTCGGGCCGACATCGGCATTATGACCGTTTGCTTACAGGGAAGCCCTGAGACTGTGGAGTCTGACTGATGAGGATTTAAACTCTTGCCGATGCGTGGAACACTCAGAATAATATGGAAGAAATTCAGATCTACAGCTACACGGCAGCAAGACGTGCAGATCCTCATCTGCGGGGGGCTATGAGGATCTACGCCTCTTGTAGATGGTGGCCTTCTCAGAATGGCTTGGCCAGTCCCACAGACTGTGGCTGACAAAAGGCGTTCTCGCGATGCGTTTCAATGTAAAGTAATGATTCAAGTCTTCTCCGCGTCAATGTAAAAAAAAAGTTTCTAGTGACTATGGACATATACACATAACATACAGTCGGACCTATGCACTGGTGTACCATGTGCAGCAATTATTTCTTCACAAGTTTTACAGTGACTGGAAGAAATAAACACTGTTAGAACTATGTGCGTTGATACACACCGCTAAAACGCATTTCTCTACACCCAGCCTGTGGCCAGTCCTGACTGATCCTTCGAATTGGCGCATGTGGACCTATGCCCCTCGCAGATACGGCACGCAGAGTTCCAAATGTATGTGGAACCCATTCCAAGCCCGATTGCCCTCGCTCTCACGGCGCACAAGACCGCCTAGAGTAGCACGTGCAAGGGCATAGTAATGACCCAGTGAGGTTGGTGCCTGTACTCCGCGATACGCGTGGTTTACAGCCAACGCACGTGCCACGGCAAAGAAGCAGAGTGGTTCGCACTGTTGTGGCATTTCTGCAATATATTAATAGTCATTACTCAGTCGAACAACGTAGGAAAAGAGACGATTTAGCACTAAGGTCCCATTTCTCAAATTTGGGAGGTGTTGCCTAATGACTATGTACCTGTGGCAGGGCATGGGCGGCTTGACCATGATAATTCAAGGGTAGTGCCACATTAGCTTGGCGCCTGCAGGCGCCAAGCTAATGTGCCACTACCCTTGAATTATCATGGTCAATCAATCTCTTGCTGCAGGGACTCAGGGTTAAATGGGTTAATGATGTGTTGTCTCTCGGCTGTTTTAAAAAAAAAAAAAAAAAACAACTACACTTTCTATATAGTGGATTGAAGCACTTTACTGCGTACACTTGTTAAGAGTGTTGAGAGAACGAGTGCTTGCGTACCTGTGATTGTCATTTTTTTCCCCCGGCCTGACAAACAGGTAAAGACACGTACAAACTTTATCTTTCTATTTCTCTTTCAGCCTAAAATATCACTAAGTATAGATCTGAAGACACATTTCAGCACCATTTGTGTTTGTTGTGCCTTGTCGACACACTCAATAAACCTTAAAAGCATTTTGGTCACGCAGCAAGAGCACACGCGTAATCGCACTTCTTCATTCTGCGCAACCATTAGCGTGTCAATCTATTTTAGTTGTTTCTCGTACTGAAAGCGTTGTGTTTATAGAACGGAGTGGAGTCATTGTCAGGTTATTTGATATAAATACGACGTGTGCTGAACTGGATTGTCCTGTGTCTAAATTAACCATAGCTAGACCTGTATGTAGCGTTTCTTAACCATCCGTTGCAGAAGTGTATCTTTGAACAGTTACGGCTTTTAACATAATCTCGTTAAACACCCTTTGTCCAGTTCGTCACACGAACGGACGGACAGAAACGCTGACAGCCAGACAGGCAGACAGAAAAACAGACAAACATAAAAACCTTGTCACGCTCCTTTTCCTTCAGCTTAGCCTCTGCTCGTTTGACGCCTTCGTCCATCAAGTCACACAGGCGGATGGTTTCGCCAGATCGTGTCTTGAACTTCTTTCTGGAACACAGAGAGAGTATCGCCATCAGCAAAGCGTGACTTAGCCACAACCAGCCCCTCCAGTGTCGAGAAAAAAACTGAACAACATCAAACTGCAAGAATTATAGATCCTCATGAGCCCCCGCAGTTGCAGGGGCTCTGCGCATGAGGATCTATGCCTCTTGCTGAAACCACTCTGTGTGATATGTATAACAGCAATGTGATTTGTAAGCTGCGATTGTTTTTATGTGTCGGTGTATGCTATTGATGTTTTTTTTTTTTTTAATTATTTTTCTGCTAAGACGATGCAGTTTCTCATTTAATGGGATTAATACATTATTTGAATCTTGAATCTATGTTTATTTCACCGCTGGAGCTCGCTCACGTTAACTTTATAATAATTTCAAAAACACTATCTGTGTTTCCGATGATTCCAAAGACGTGGCATTTCTTGTGCCCGTCAGTATACAGGTCGTTCTATCGCTTCTTCAGTGGACAACTCTCAGCTTGAAATCTTTAACCTCCGGTCTTAACCCTTTCACTGCTTCTTAGCGCAAGTGCGCGTCTTCTCCGCATAACGGTATCGTCAGTTGCAGGCAAGGGGTTTCTCCGCTCGTACGGTGTCGTTTCACTGTCAAAAACTCCGCACAAGACGGCATTTGCTACTTTCCTTTCGTCATTCCCTTCGGACGGCAATTGGTCCGAAATCGGAAATCCTGGTCAGTGTGTATTGTGGAATGATAACCGTTGTCACAAAATTCAACGTCAAAGGCCTGTTGGCAAATCCCTGAAGGAATTGACGGCGTTTTGTGAAACAGGCTTACTACGTTTTGCAGTGCCAACGAAAGTGAACCCGAAAGATCGATTTAAATCCGACGTCCTTCGTCTAGCTCGAGACATCTGCAAGAGGCGTAGATTCTCATGAGCCACTGCAGGGGTGCAGGGGCTCATGCTCTACGCCTCTTGCGGGCAGACATTGGCTCCATTTGCTTGCTCACTATTTTAAAGAAAGAGTGAGACTACAACATACGCTCGAAGGCGTAGATTCGCGTGAGCCCGGCAGGCTGGAAGGGGCTCATGAGAATCTACGCTTCTTGCTGGCAGAGGTCGATTGCATTTGCATCAGTCCCACAAACTGTGGGTGGTACCTGTCATTGCTAGTGCTCACAGATTCTGCTTCTAATCTCTTGTTCACTCAGGGCCAAGGAGCTGGAACGCACCAAACTGAGTACATGGATACAAACAAGTGTCAGCAAGAGGTATAGATCCTCATGAGCCCCCGCGACTGCGGGGGCTCATGAGGATCTATGCCTCTTGCATCTGGTTCCTGTTACGTTTTTCGGCAGTGAAGGGGTTAGTTTGAAGTCCAAAACTGCGAAGATGAAGCAAGTAATGGCTAAGAATCGTAGGAATGCAACTGCTTTAAACTTTGATGTCACTCTGACCTCTGTGTGTGCAAGAAATGCGCCGTATTTAATTGGCGCTCTTCAAAGACGGAAATGACACTGCGTCATGGTCCCGGGTCTGCCTGCACCATTGGGGTTACACAGGCTGTTAACACAGCCCGACTCCCCAACTGGAAACGTTTTTAGGCGTGGTCAGTACCCCGGTTGCTCTAGTGAAGGTCGACAACACTGGGAGGGAGGGAGGAAGGGGGAGAGAGAGAGAGAGAGAGAGAGAGAGAGAGAGAGAGAGAGAGAGAGAGAGAGAGAGAGAGAGAGAGAGAGAGAGAGAGAGAGAGGAAAAAACCTTGAAAAATGACTACACATATAAACTCGCGCTATCGGCGTGCGTAACCTCCTCAAAATCACATTTAATAACCCTATGGCTGTTCGTAGCGTTGGTTTTTTTTTGGTCGACAAAAACGCTATGGACAGCCAAAGAATTAACCCTTTTAACCCCACGGCCGAATTTTCCAAAGTGAAGGTTTCACCTAACGACTCTACCAGCTACACGAGCGCGTCTGCTAATCTGGCACTGCCCTTGAATTATCACGGTCGATCAATCCCCTGCTGTAGTGCGTCGCGGCCAATTTTGTTGTTGTTGTAGAGATATTGCTCAGAAGTCTAGAAACAGATTATTTTTAATGGAGGAATAAGAAGAAAAATAAACTCTGGTTAGAAAGGTAGTGGAAGCGAGCCCTACTTCGATGGGCATTCTTCACGAACTCATTAACAACACTAACCAAACTGCCGGGCGAGGCAGCTTTAAGGTTCTCCTTTTCACCAGCCATTTCTGAAAACGAATGCCAAGGACGCATGAAAAGAAGGCAATCTGCGCTAGCAAAAGGCACAGATTCTCATGAGCCCCTGCACTGAGCAAAGGCTCGCGAGAACCTATGCTTACTGCAGATGGAAGAGACTTGAAGAGATAGATGAGAGATTTTGTGAAAGGGAAAGTCCGTGTACCGCATTGCATGCGTAAACGGCCCAAGATGGTAGAACTGACGAAGCAAGAGGCATAGATTCTCGAGAGCCCCTGCTTTCAGCACGGTTTTCTTCCTTTTTGAAAATCTATGCCACTTGCAAGAGAGATGGGTGGATTTCATTTTTTTTAAGGAAAGCCCATAGCCTGATTGCCAGCGTAAACATCATCAGCAAGACCTCTCCTCCCCTCTCCGTGATCAAAGTGGCCACCTGATACGCCTAATCGAACGACACGGATACACTAATCGAGCGTCAGAACAAAGCCACCGGCAGCATATTTCGGGCTACGCCGGTCTGAAAAGTTTCCGCTACCAGCAGAAGTTGCAGGCTCGTGCCTGGGACGCTTACCTCTGTGAGAGAGAGCAGCGATATACATAGCTTGGAGGCAGCGTAGACTCTCATAAAGAAAGCGTGCAGGCACGGGAGTCTAAGCCTATTAATGACGGTAGGGTACGAACTGCAATAATTATTTCCCTGCAAGCACAGACCTAAAATAAAAAAAAATTTTCTACAAAATTGGAGTTAAAGTCCAAGACAATGAACCGTCAAGAGGCACAGATGCTCATGAGCCCTGCGACAGCAGGGGCTCATGAGAATCTATGCCTCTTGCGGATGAAAACTCCTGTATTAGTGACGACTTTTCGAAGCAAAAAGGAAGAAGACATAGCTTCGAGTATCAGCATCGTGAGGCTATTAGAAAAGGCTAACAGCGCGGCCTTTGATAGGTTTCTAACCGTGCTTTCTCAGATGTTACTTTCAAAGACAGGCTGTAGCCAATCGTTAAAAAGAGCACAATTATAAACTTTACGGACAAGATCGACGGAGACTAGCAGAAGCGGAGAGGATTTATTTTTTCCAAAATTTTTATTTTTTTCTTTGCATTTCGATTTTGACCTCATTTCGGGCTATTCCGAAACTGTGCCACAACACGAAACAAACCATTTAAGTTTTGCCGCACCGCAGAACCTGTTTTGAGCGACCACTCTTACTGAGAGAAAATCGGTCGTTAAAAACCACCATTTAGATGATACTTTTTGCACCTGAAGAATCTCCTGAGAGAGCACCTTTCCTCTAAGGCCACTTTTAACGTCCCTTCTATTTATAAAAGGGATTTTTTTTAGGACGGGTCGCGGTGGGGCGAATTTCATAGCATGTCCATGATGTCAAAGGCGGCCAGGCCTAAACCTCTGACAACTGAGGCAACAAAATACAAATTACGTCATGCTGCTGAACGTAGATTTGGCGCGAAGCGCCGTGTGTGTGCACGCGCGCGTGTGTGTGTGTGTGTGTGTGTGTGTGTGTGTGTGTGTGTGTGTGTGTGTGTGTGTGTGTGTGTGTGTGTGTGTGTGTGTGTGTGTGTGTGTGCGTGCGTGCGTGCGTGCGTGCGTATGTAAGTAAACAAGAGAATCTCCGATATTTCTGTACGCACAAGCTTGAAACTTCAGGCATGAGAATTGCCCAAGCAAAAATCATCTGAAACGGGACCTTCAACCTGATACAAAACAAGGCCGGATCACTTGGCTCCAGGGGGGGGGGGGGGGCGAACTTTTTCTTTGGGATCTTGAACCTGATACAAAAGGCCTCCACCACGCTAGATCTTGTTTCCGCGAGGGCCGAAAAATCAAACAGTGTGTGTGTGTGTGTGTGTGTGGGGGGGTGTGGGGGGGGTGGGGGGGGGGGGGGGGAGGGGTATAGGCGTCGGACCTTGCTTGCTTCTCGGCGCCGAAAAATCAAACAGTGGGGGGTGGGGGGGGGGAAGGGTGGGGTGGGGGGGGGGGGGGTGACGAGCCGGTTGATGGGGCACCGCGCACTCAGACAGGCCACGGACACAGCCAGCCACGTCATATTCTGTCGCGGAATAAAACCGGAGCTTGTTTTGCTACCCACAATGGTTTTTCGCGGAAACGCCTTTTATTTTCGCGGACGATTTCTTTTTCCCGCGAAATTTCGCGGATTTCGCGGACAATTCCCATGCTTGAACTTCGCGAAATACTTTATTCAAGGGGTGGCTAAGAGAGCCTCAGAGCATATTGTAATTGGATGTCTCATTGACGACCTAAAAGACCGTTTATAGAAACTCGGTTGACTCAAATTGGAGTCCGTGATTTTTGTCATATTTACTTGAAATTTTGGATATAGCTAGTTTGGAGAAAGACACTGGTTGAATCCTTTAGCCAGCTTTGTAACCTGTTAACTTTTTCAGGAAAAAATAATTATTTTCGGAAAATTAAAACACCAAACAAAAAAACAAAAAACAAAAATACCCAACTTGACATCTACAGTGGCGGTGACGTAAAAGAAGCAACTCCGTCACCACGCAGACATTGATACAATACTGTAAATATGACGTCATTCTCTCTCTCACACACACACACACATGCGCACATTTCCAAGAGGCATAGACCCTCATGTGCCCGGAGGGCGCATGACAATTTATGCCTCATGGAGATGTTTGGAGAAAGCGCGCGCGCGCGCGCGCACACACACACACACACACACACACACACCGACCGTCTTTCAGAAGAGCATGCGGGTGTGCTTAGTATATCATGTAGCCAGATAAAGTCAACCTGATTTCACACAAATTATAGCAATACTGAAATTGTACAGTGAAATTCTAGTTTTGTCACCATTTTCTCAAGTCTTGAAGCGAAAGTGAAACTCTTATCACGTTATATATAAAATTACGTAAAAACAAAAAATACGTCATGACAAATGACGCCTGACAAACCAATGACACGTATGCACTGCGGCCCTTGCAGAGTTTACTGCGACGCATTGGCAGATCTGCGAGGATTTTTCAAAAGGAGATATTTCAACATCATCATCCGGCCAAAGACAAAAGGTTGAGACCCTTGACAACGAGGACTGCTGTCATATAGAAGGGACATTGTGGGTTATGGTTCATCCCATCTTGTTCTTTTGAATAAGGTGGTTTCAAAATAGGTTTTACAGCACTTTTACGGGACCGACGCACTCTACGAAAAACGCACTTTCCCATTTATTCTAATATTGACCGCTTTTTCCGAAGAATATTGAACTCCCGATGACTTTTTTGTGTCTAACGGACGAGGTGGGAGAGAGTGGGTGGTTGGGGTGGGGTTCATATTAGGTCAACACAACACGCATAAGGGAACGCGCACTGAGATTCTTGAGGGAGAGATGACTTCTTCGCTTTTTATTCGAGACCTGCATTGCCCGCTGTCTCCTAGCAACCCATGAAGTTACCTTATCCCCCCTGCACTGCCGGGGCAAGCCGAAAGCTACTCATCAGCAAGAGACATAAACCCTCATGAGCCCCCGCAGTCGCGGGGGCTCATGAGGATTTATGTCTCTTGTTCGTCCTGTGTTCTTTGCGCCATTCCTGGTCCCCTTCCATTTGTCTTCTTCACGCGAATGTCGCTCAGTGTGCAGTGGTTTCCAACGCGAAATCCGCGACCACCGGCAGTCAAGGGGTTAACAATAATCAAACTAAGCGCGAATGAGAGGTTACATAAGCAAGACGCGCGCTTCTTGCTTGTCGTCGTCTATTACGTCTATGTCCTTCGGCTTCGGAGAATCTCGATCCGAACATGTTGTGATCATCAAAACACGACAGGCACTGACGGCAGCAGCATTAGCTCATTCTGCCGGCGACGCACCACAGCAAGATATGGCTCGACCATGATAGTTCATGGGTGGTGGCAGAACAGCTTGGCGCCTATAGGCGCCTAGCTATTCTGCCACCATCCTTGAACTATCATGGTCGACCTGTCTCCTGAATTGTCATGCAGTCCTCAGATGATAACTCCAAAATGGGGGTATTTCGTACCTCGGGCACGAGTTAGGGCTTGAAATCCACTCAATTCCAGACAGATTACACAACAACTCTCTTTTCCCGACCAATCCGCTGAACTCCGATCCTCCCTCAGTCGTGCGTAAAACTGAGGCATCCCCTTCTCTGCAACTGCAGAACACACTCTATCTGCAAGAGGCACGGATCTTCATGGGCCACTGCATGATGCGGGGGTTTCACAAAGATCCACGTCTCCTGCCGACGGAAAGTGCTGCCGTACTATTCTAGTTTCTTTGCTCATTCAAGGCGTCCCGCATCAATAGCGTCGGAAGTGTCGCACAGCGTTGCCGTCGGCGACGCTCTTGCGACACTTTCGCAGTTATCGATGCGGGGTGCCTCGAATGAAGACAAGGGCATCGAAGCCGGGCGAGCGTGTCCTCAGAGGGATGAGTCCTTTAGGATTAAGTGTCCTTCAGTGAATACTGTCCTGAAAGCTACCTGCTCCAGACAATAAAGCCATTCAGCCCGACGCACGTATTTCCCAAATTTTGTAGGCGTCATCTAACGACTATGCACCTGTTGCAGGAGATGGATCGACCATGATAATTCAAGGATAGTGCCAGATTAGCTTGGCGCCGACAGGCGCCAAGCTAATCTGGCACTACCCTTGAATTATCATGGTCGACCCATCTCCTGCTGTAGTGCATCAGGGCTGAATGGGTTAATAGTTCGCAATATTTTCTTCATAAATGTCCTTAGTGCGTCTTGCAGTAATTGTCGTGAAATGAAAGACATTTCTGATTTTTCTCCATCGCTACGCAGGACAGTTCCACCAATTCGCTCCAAGGAGGGGGGTTGGGGTTGGGGGTTGGGGGGAGGGGGGTGGGGGTGGGGTGGGGGAGCAGTACAAAAATCCTGTTACGTGTGCTTGTTTATGTGGATTGTGAAAAGACGTGTAGAACAGTCTTAGCTGAGGCAAGGCAACATTGAAAATCACTTGTATAGGCAAATTTCTCGCGATTTTAGCAATCAACGCCCGCCCTGGAGGAACTCAGCTTTCAGGAACCAGTGTGCTGATCGACTTCTGTTCCTGAGCTAACCAGGTTCGATAACTGACAGCAGGGACACTCATTCCAGCGGTCAAAATACGACTGTCTTAGCATTTGCTCGGCATTTGAAACCAGATGGCTGCAGGCTCGCACGAATTAATGCCGTGGACGCCACAACGTTCCCCCAAGCATAACGAGACCACTCACTCAACGTACCCCCGACCTAATCTGCAAGAGGCATAGATTTTCATGAGCCCCTGCAGGCAGCACGGGCTCATGTGAATCTACGCCTCTTGCCGACAGAGATACGGGTCCGTTTTCAATCACTTAGGGCTCCTACGAGGGAGGAACTGGTCGGGGTTTTCAGGAACGGAATGGAGAACTTTAAAGTCTCTGTCGATTTTAAATGCCCCCCGATCGTGGCTTCTTTTCAAGCCTGCAGGCACGGGGGTCTCTAGTCTCTACACGAACGGAAACAATCAAGTGCAGAATACGCAAGGGTAAATAAATGGTCGGGCTGATCCAGGTGAACACAGGGTGTGAACCGCAACCTGCTGAAGATAGTTATGTTCCTCATGAAGTAAGAAGGCGTCCTTTTCAGCGATACAGCAGAACCTGTTTCGAGTGACCACCCTCACGACAGATCATCTGTCCTTACAAACCACCATTTCGGTGGCTTCAGGCGACACCTTTTGCCCCTCAAGACTTCTTCTGAGAGAGCGCCGGTCTTTTTAGACCACTTTTTCCTAGCAATACAGGTGGTCGCTCAAAACAGGCTGTACTGATCATCCAGATCTGAATGTACTGTCCTCCGTTTATCAATGAATTGTTTTTGACCGTGAGTGGCATTTGCACCACTGCGAGGCGTTGAGTGGATACTGTGTCTTACATGAGAGAGATGGCTCAGCCAAGCCATCTCCTTAACTCATTCTACCCCAGACACACCACAGCCAGATAGGGATCGACCATGATAGTTCAAAGGTGATGCCAGAATAGCTTGGCGCCTATAGTTCAAGGGTGATGCCAGAATAGCTTGGCGCCTATGGGCGCCAAGCTATTCTGGCATCACCCTTGAACTATCATGGTCGATATGCGTCCTGCGCTGCAATGCAGTCTTCAGAGGGCAACGGCAAAATTTGGGGATTTCGGTGTTGGGGTAGAATGAGTTAACAAACACAGCCTTTAACCCAGTACGCAAAGGTCCTCGCTCGGGCCCACTGCGGCCGTCGTGGGCCCGAATACGTTTTGCTACTGGGGAAAGTAGATAAGCTGATCTATAAAAAGATAAGCCGATTTAGCATTACCATTAGTTAACCCATTGATTGCTACCGACGATAGTTAACCCCCTGACTGTCACTGGTATCGTCAGTAGCAACCAAGGGATTAGGTTACTAAGGTTAGTGCCAGATTGGCTTAACACCGTCTGAGCTGCTGGCACTCCTATCATCACTGGAACCTGTGGTTACTCAATGGCTGTAGTTACTCGAGTGTAAATGCGGCATTTGACTTATCATGAGTGGAACCTGTGGTAGCTCGTTGGCTGTAGTTACTCTAGGGTATTACTCAATGGCTGTATTTACTCGATGCGCAACTTGACCTATCATGACTGGAACCTGTGGTTATTCGAGGACTGTGGTTACTCGTGGGTAAATGATAAATCTTATTCTTTCTCTTTTATTAAGCATGTGACCACGAAGTGTCAAATTAATTCCGCAATATATTTTCTGTTCCAATCTTTTACATTTTGTGTGTGAATTATTTGAAGGCAACTGGACCAAGCTGCACATACTACTATGTCTGAATGTCAAAGGCAGCTCGCAAACAAGAGTGCAGAAAAAAAAACAAAAAAAAAAACCAGGTGGTCCCTGGACTGTCTGAAGGCGTTTTTTTTTTTTTGTTTTTTTGTTTTTGTTTTTGCCTTGTGCTGCCGGCCGAGTTTTCTAGCTTCTTGCCGTCGGCCTGCAGATCAATACACTTGCTGATTGTTCCAAAATCCTCCCCCCTCCCCCCCCCCCCCCCCCCCCCCCCCCCCCCGCCTCCCATTTCACAACCCGCTGTAAAGCAAAAACTGGCATGGTGGAACTGAGTACCTTTCCTCTACAAGAGGCATAGATCTTCATGAGCCCCCGCAGGTGCGGGGGCACATGAAGATCTCAGTATGTCTCTTGCAGATTTTTTTTTTTTGGGGGGGGGGGGGGGGAGGTGGGGGGGGGGTGGGGGAGGTGGGGATGGGGGGGGGGGGGTGTTCTTTCGTTACACGCGGGTTGTCCACCGTAAAAGCGCTGGGTTTAATCCACCATGATACATCGTGGCACAGTCAAAACACCCGCCAAACACGCGCATATCTGATCCGACACGGGAAGAAAACAAAGAAGAAGGAGAAAGGGGAAGACAAACGCCCCCATTACTACCCAGAAGAAAATGAGCATATATATCAGCTCGCCGAACAGTAATGGAACATTGATAGCTTTCATTTTGTGAAACCCGTCCGTGGACGGTGGCAAATTTTTTTTTTTTTTAAAGTCAAAGAAAACATGTAATGAATACGCGATGGCCTCATGCATACACGTATAAAATTGAGTCGGTGCAAGAGATTGGGGCGCAAGAATGCACGCGCGCGCGCACGCACACGTGTGTGGGTGTCTATGTGAGTGTGTATGTGTGTGTGCATGAGAGAGAGAGAGAGAGAGAGAGAGAGAGAGAGAGAGAGAGAGAGAGAGAGAGAGAGAGAGAGAGAGAGAGAGAGAGAGAGAGAGAGAGAGATTGATTGATTGATTGTACATTGCTTAACGTCCCGACAGCAACAAGGCTTTCTCAGGACGTGCCTGCACTGCTTGTGAAAAAAAAAAAAACTAAACAGAACATTGAATGTATGTCACCAGCCGGTCAAATACGTTAAATAAACCTAACACATAGGGCCTAAATAAAGCTAAGACCATTTAGCAACACACATCCAATATCAAGCGCTACAGGCAGTGCAGACAGTAGGGAGAGTTTTAAAAAGGCAAATACAGGTGAATGGACAAAGGGTAGACAGAAACACATGCCCCAGAATAGAGAGAAAAACCCACCCTGTGGGGCTGACCAGGGTGACCCTGGGAACTAAAAAATACCTAACCCCACCCAAGTCCCCCAAGGCAGACCCAGGTGGGGTGAGAGAGAGAGAGAGAGAGAGAGAGAGAGAGAGAGAGAGAGAGAGAGAGAGAGAGAGAGAGAGAGAGAGAGAGAGAGAGAGAGAGAGAGAGAGAGAGAGAGACTCATTCACACACACATACACACACACGCACACACACAGAGGTCCATAATCTAATTCTTCTTTGTACTCGGAACGCCTTAGACACGTAACTTTAACATTTGTAAATTGTATTCAATTTGACATGCACGCAAACGGAACATTACAAAGAAATCAAAGTACCTGACCTCTGCCTAATGGAACATCAGCATGTGCATGCATATCGATTATAGCCATATGTCTCTGACGTTATCCAAAATTAGAGGCTAATTTTTGTTTTGGATAAGCCATCTGTTTAATCACCACGTTTAAACATTTATTTGTGTGCGGTTCCGCAGTTTGGGACCAGTATCAGAGACCAGCACACGTCAATACAGCCCAGATATATGAAGGACATCCTTGCAATCAGCATTTCGTTCAAGTGATCAACTTGATATAATACAGTAGAACAACCTAAATAGTGGTCTTAACCCATATCATACTGAGGTTAAAAGCTTCAAATTTGTACAATGTCATATGCATGCTACATTATAGTACTTACAGATAAGGATATAGACCAAATGCTTTAGTTCAAGGGTGGTGCCAGAATAGCTTGGAGCCTAGAGGCGCCAAGCTATTCTGGCACCACCCTTGAACTATTTTAGTCAAACTTATTTCACACACTGGTGTATTCCGAATGATAAGGGTTAAAAGACTGATATGCTCTATTGAAATCTTAAAAGGAAAAAGTGTCACCTATCACTAGAAACCATCATTCAGGTCGCTACAGTCAGCTAAATCGTCGTCTTTAATGACAGGGATCTCTCTTAAAGGGTGGTCGCTCAAAACAGGTTATGCTCAGTGCCAACGTGTCGTACGTAATGTGATAAACACGGACATCAGAGTCTCCCTGGGCCGTTTTGATAATTTAGAACCGGCGACATGTGTCTCAAGTCTAACCTACTGAAAAGCATAGCCGACTTTCGCGATTCAGGGACGAAAACTGCTGTCAAGTAAAAGCAGTGATTAAGTCCCCTGGGTCCCGGAATGCCATTTCCCCCGCGTGTCGTAACAATCGTTACGTGACGCAGTGAAGCGAACGGCCCGGCCGTCACATCAGTCACCAAAAACCTAGGACCCAACAGCTATGGACGGCTGACTGACTCAGCGCGCACGCGTTATGCCACTAACAGAGTCTCGCGAAGCCTGACCGAAGCGATTGACCGCTGTAGTTACTTCCGGTACGTCTGCTACCGCAATGGACGCTACAGTTGAGCGAATTCTCATGGTAAGCAAAACAGTAAACTGTTCAAACAGTTATGATTTATTCCATCAAGTGAGAACTTAAGTACATTTGCAGGTATCCCAGACACAGCATTAAAAAAAAAATATATTCATTCCACTTCAGACAGAAAACGAAGCACTGTGTGCTGTGTTGATGCTATTAACCTTGCATTGTTGATGCTATTCACCTTGCTGTTTTGATGCTTTTGCTGTGTTATTTGCTTCTGTGTTATCTGCTCCTATTGTGTTGATGGTATTTGCTTTTTCTGTGTTTTGATGCTTTTATTTTATTTGCTGTGTTGATGCATTTGCTGTGTTGATGCTTTTGCTGTTATGCTGTGTTGATGCATTTGCTGTGTTGATGTATTTGCTGTGTTGATGTGTTTGCTGTGTTGATGTATTTGCTGTGTTGATGCATTAGCAGTGTCGATGCTTTTGCTGTGTTATTTGCTGTGTTGAAGTCCAAATGACTTCCATTTGTTTTGATTTTCAGGTTGAAGATGAACTGCTGGACTTGGAGTTGGACATAATAATAATAATAATAATAATAATAATAATTTATTTTATAAAGCGCAAAACCAAACTTATCTCCAATGTAAAAGCAGTTCTCCTATATGGAGCAGAGACATGGAGATTGACAAAAACCACAGTCAACAGAGTACAGACCTTCATGAACAGTTGCCTTAGAAGAATTTTGAAAATCCACTGGCCAGAGAAGATCAGCAACGTCAGACTCTGGGAGAGAACAGAGCAGATAACAGCAGAGAATGAAATTGGGCGAAGAAGATGGGGATGGATCGGTCACAGTCTGAGAAAGCCAGCTTCCAGTATCACTAGGCAGGCATTGTCATGGAACCCCCAGGGAAAGAGGAAAAGAGGTAGGCCGAGAAACTCCTGGCGTCGAGACCTCCAAGCAGACATCAAGAGACTGGGAACCACCTGGAGTAGAATCGAAGGAGAAGCACAGGACAGGAGTTGCTGGAGGTCTCTCGTCGACGGCCTATACCCGGGTAGGGGTGACAGGCGTAAGTAAGTAAAGTAAAACCAAACTTATAGCTTGCTCTAAGCGCTCGTACGCATACACACACAAGGATAAAATATTTAAACAATATGATAACATTATGAGATAAAATACGTTAAACATCATAAAAAAGTCTATATATATATATATGAAAAGACATGTTTTAAAAGAAATACAAATACAGACAAGCACACACACTCACACGCATAATTAAGAAATAACCTATATATAAACCTAAAATATAAACAAACAATGTTTAAAAGTAGCTTAACGTTAAAAGTTCTAAGTACTAACACACATATAAAAAGTAATATGTTGGTAATAAAAACAATGTTTACCTATACTTAATAATATCTCTAATAAAACAATTCAAAAACCATACAGTGCCAAGCAAAACAATAAATAAAGGCAAAAAAATACCCTAACACTGATTAAATACACACACACACACACACAATACAACACACACACACACAATACAACACACACGCACATACACACACACACACACAATATAACACACACACTTTACGAAAGAACAACTTGTAATACTCGTTACCTACACATATTTTGAAAATATAACACAAACACCTATCCCAAAACTAAATCCCCAGTTTGACATTAGGCCTTTACATGAACAACCACACTGGTTACAGAATCAGCATAACCTTCTCAAACCCAGGCTGTTTTCAAAACAGGATTCCAAAAGAAAAGCTTTTTTTTTGTGCCAAAACTAAATAATCTGTCCAAAAAAATTTCACTGTACTACAATTTGTCTGTGTGTGTGTGTGTGTTTCGCTCCTATACTACAAAACAAATATGAAAATAATATGATAATAATAATCTTCTGTACTGTGCGCCCTCCTTGCTCTTGATTTAGGAACTACCGAAGCTCTGGGACTGTCACTACTAGTGTCAATGTCACTCATTTTGGAACACACTGTGGTTGACTCTGGTATTAATTAAGGGTTTCAGAAATGGCTGACAAAAAATCTAAACACAGGGTTATAAACTCGACTGATTTTCCTATCGACGTATGCGTAGAAAAAAATTCAGATTGCTAAATAAAGACACAAAAATCGTGATTTTCAAACGACGCGTAACACTAGCAAAGATATCGGTCATTGAAACGTTAGCAACCGGAAGTGAAAACAGATTGCAGCTGAAAACGAGGCTGTCGGTGAACTTATTTAGCGCGCTGAGTCAGTCAGCCGTCCATAGCTGTTGGGTCCTAGCCAAAAACAAAAACAGAACCGACACGCAGTCTTCTAGTTCAACCAAGAAGACTGCCTCAGTCGTAGGATGTACAGGTAATAAGACTCAAGAGGCATAGATTTTTATGAGCCCCTGCAGAATACAGGGTCATGAGAATCTATGTCTCTTGCAGATGGATAGGTACGGTCGAAAGATTGTAATAAATAAGTCAGTTTTTACTCGATTGCTGAAAATTTCCTCGCAATCTCAGGACGTAAAATACGACCTGTCTATGTCTGCAAGAGGCATAGATTCTCATAAGCCCCTGCATGCTGCATGGGCTCATGAGAATCTATGCACCTTCCGTACAGTAGTTGCTGGCTGAAGGATAAAACAGGAACTGCATCGCCGTAATTTAGCTGCAAAGAGCAGTGAAGCAGAAACAGTGCTTTTGTGATGCTTTCGGTGACAGGCAGCAAAAACAAGCCCTCCCCCCCCCCCTTTTTTTTCCTTCCCCCCCCCCCCCCCCCCCCCCCCCCCCCCCCCCGCTTTTCCAAAGAAAGAGAGGGTACTTGTATGGGACAACTCAAAGTTTCGAGTGTCCATTCCAGGAACCTTAGTCTGTCGTTTGCGGGTGGTGGGTGGGCGGGTGATGGGAGTGGGGAATGTTTGTGGGAGGGGTGATGCGTTGTCCCCTTTGTGGTTCGGGGAAAGTAATCTGTGTTTGGTAGCTTTGGAAAACACTTCACATCAGATTATTATTATTTTTTTTTTTTATTTTTATTTTTTACGGACCAACATAAACGAGCGCAAAGCGATGTCAGCTCCTGTCACACCATAATAACCAACGATTTATTATTATTATTGTTACTCGTTCGCCTTCCTTTCTTTTTCCTTGTCGTCACTGTTTCTCCCAATGCTCAAAAGGCCCTCGGGCCGACGTCGCCCCGATGGCCTTTGTTCACTGGATCTTGTCTGCAATTAGGTTGGTGGTGGTAGGGAGGGATTGGGGGGGGGGGGGGAGGGGATGAACCCTACAACCAATTTCAAGTCACTACGTTTGACCCATATGTACGCGCGGAGCTTAGACCTTCTATTCTTTCCTGAAAAAATCACATCGACAACAAGTGCTACCGACAACCAAATAGTTAAAATGGAATACTTTAACAAAATATGATGCAGTGTAGTGCTATTTGTGCGGGTTTACTTATGATTAAGGTGCTTACAGGCCGGCTGTGCCTGTCACGACAGCTTCGTCAAAATCCGCCTAAGTTAGCATAATAGACTGGCAAATGACGCGTGCACGGTTCCTGATCTAGTTAGCGTGACAAGCAGATGAACGGACAGAAATGTATGATGCTTTGAGAGTTCGGACTTTACGGAGCACAGCCATGCAGTGCAAAATAACGGACCATCACAGATAATGTTACATTCTTGTGTTGCTGAAAAGTCTGCACGGCAGAGAACGAGTGATGCAAATACGAACGATCCCTAACAAAATGTACCCCCTTAAGGCGCAGATACACGGTCAGATCGTGTCGTGCGACTGCGCGCGATCTGATGGGTTTTCCAGGGCAACCATCAGATTTCTGACGTCACCATCAGATCGCGCGGCGGGCTGAGGAAAGCAGCCAGTGGTCACGCGTTCGGGTCTGAAACCACTATCTACTGACCGACTGACAACATCCGCATGAAAACCACAGATGTCAACGTGATCGAAATAGGCATAAAGAACACAGAACTAACAAGAGACATAAATCCTCATGAGCCCCCGCGACTGCGGGGGCTCATGAGGGGTTGTGGCTCTTGCCGCTGCCGTTATCGCTTTTGCCCGGAAAGGGTTCTCATGGGTGAAAGGGCTCGTGAGAATCTATGCCTCTATTACACAGTTTCATTCTAAAATGGACATCTGTGCAAAGTATAATGCATGAAAGCATGCGCATATTGCAGGAGATTTCAGCGCAACGTGATGCAAGGCCGGCATTTAATTTGCACTAAGAGGATTCCGCGCAACTTGATGCGCAGAGGCGAGTACGTGTAGTAAGAGGATTTCTACTGTGCAGAGAGAGAGAGAGAGAGAGAGAGAGAGAGAGAGAGAGAGAGAGAGAGAGAGAGAGAGAGAGAGAGAGAGAGAGAGAGAGAGAGAGAGAGAACAAAAAAAACCCAACAATGACAGCATTAGAGCGCTTGGAATTCCAGATACATCCGATAAATGACGCATTAACACACTAAGCTTCAAACATCGAAATGAATCCCCAAATGTAACAGCGCTGGCGTCTGCATGCAGAAGAGGCTTGACCCTTTCACCGCCAGTACGCGCAGACAGCGTTTCTGTGCAATCACCATACACTTCTAGGGCTCATGAGGATCTATTTCTCTTGCAGTAGGATGGTATTTAGATTCTCTCAGCAGTGAAGGGCATTAATGTCAACCATATTCATACGTCCAAACGGCACTAAATCAGAGACACTTTGACTGGAATGCATTATCCCAGTTCAAAAAGCCATAGGACCGAAATCGGGCCCACTGCTACCGACCTCGGCCCGACAGCCGTTTGCGTACTGAGATGCTGATCGAAGTTTCATCCGTATTTTTCAGGCGCTCAGCTCCAGTTTCTCTCACTGTAGCTGAATGTTTTTTCGTGGGCGGGCTTCCCATGTTTCACTCTAATGACCGAATCTCGCATGTGTATCTCCCACCAAATAAGCTTCTCTTTGACAATCATTTTCCGATGAATAATAATAATAATTAATAATTACGATATTTATAATGCGCTTATCTTATAATAATCATAACTCTAAGCGCACACTCACAACTCGCACACGCATGCACACGCTTTAGACAATGACTCACGTACCACAAGTAGTGAAAATACATTATGACGGTCAGCTTGGGGTGGGGAGTGTGGTGATATAGTGCTAGAACTGTTGAAAGAGGTGAGTTTTGAGGGCGGACTGGAAGGAGGAGAGAGAGTGTTTCTGACGGAGAGAGAGTGGGAGAGTGTTCCAGGTGGATGGACCGTATACTGAGAAGGAGCGGGGGCCGAAAGTGCTGAGTTTGGTGCGGGGGATGAGAAGGCGGAGAGGGTCGGAGGCGGAGCGTAGGGAGCGGGAAGGAGTGTAGAGGTGAAGTAAGTTGTTGAGATAGGTAGGAGCGTAGTTGTTCAGGGATTTGTAGCAGAGAGACAGAATCTTGTATTGGATGCGTTGGTGGATGGGGAGCCAGTGAAGGAGCTTGAGCAGGGGAGTGATGTGGTCGGATTTTTTCTTTCTGAGGACGGAGGCAGGCAGCATTGTTCTGGACGCGCTGGAGAGTGAGAGTGGTGGAGTGAGAAAGGCCGGAAAGGAGAGAGTTGCAGTAGTCGATGCGAGATGAGATGAGAGAGACAGCGAGTTTGGTGGCAGCTTCGGTAGTGAGGTATTTTCTGATATGACTGATGCGGCGGAGGTGGAAATAACATGCCTGGGCCATGGCGGAGACGAAGCTGGTCATGGAAAGAGAGGAATCGAGGATAACGCCAAGGTTCTTGACCGAGTCAGAGAGGGAGATAGGGGTGCTTTCGAGTTGAAGGTGGAGAGAGGGAGGGAGCTGGGAAAGTTTCTGGCGAGTGCCTACCAGCATGGCTTCCGTTTTGTCGTCGTTCAGTTTGAGCTTGTTTGCTGTCATCCAGTTTTTCACGTCTTCATAGCAGTCAGCCGTGCGAGTCAGTAGTGTTTGAGTGTTGTCGAGTTTGTCTTTGTCTAGTAGTTGTGATTCGTCAGCGTAGAGGTGGTGGTGTATGTGGTGAGACTGGATGATGTTGGACAGGGGAGAGGTGTAGAGTGTGAAAAGGACCGGGCCCAGGACGGACCCCTGTGGAACGCCGCAGGAGAGCCTGACTGGGTTGGAGGAGACGCCGTCGATGGTGACGGACTGCTGTCTGTCGAAGAGGTAGGAGAGAAACCAGGAGTGTGAGCGAGTAGATCAGTGGATGCGCCGAAAGGAGTGGTGGAAGGCGGTGGAGTGCTAGGATAGCGAGTGTGGTCCTAATGGGTGTCGACGCACGGCGGCAGAGGAGATCGAATGAGTAGCCGTAAGAAGGGAGATGATGTTGCCCGAGTCGGTGGAGAGAAGCAGGTCGTTTAGGATATGTAGAAGGGCTGTTTCAGTGCTGTGATGTTTGCGATAGGCAGACTGGAAGGGACTGAGGAGGTTGTTGTCGGCGAGGTGGAGGTTGAGGACAACCTTCTCAAGAAGCTTGGACAGGAAAGGGAGATTGGAGACTGGGCGGTAGTTCTTGAGTTCGTTTGGGTCGAGGTTGTGTTTTTTTGAGGAGAGGACGGACGATGGCGGACTTGAAGATATCGGGGACGGAGCCATTCTCTAGAGATGTGTTGATGAAGTCGGTAATGAAGGGCAAAAGTTTTGGAAGGCCGTCCCGGTAGAGAGAAGCTGGGAGGGGGTATAGTTCGCAGGTTTTGAGAGGCATGGACTTTATGGTCTTGAGGACTTCATCCTGAGAGACGGATGATTCACTACGGTGGGTATAATGGGCCATACGATGCGATCTACAGGAAACATAATAACACGGTGGTAACTCGAGTCAGCATGAGAAAACTCGAACCAATATACAAGAAACGCTCTTTATAAAAATTGCAACAAAATTTTTAACACACGTTATAAACACAATATATAACACGATTTATTTTAATTTTCAGGTAAAAAAAATAAATAAAAAAAATCAAACAACGCATTACTTACCTTTCCCTTGCGAAATGCATAAAGCCAATAGACATCGATTCTCATGAGCCCCCGCACCTAGCAAAGGCCCATGAGGATCTATGTCTCTTGCAGATGCTGGGCATTTAGCCGTAACCGTTGGTATCAATGAGACAGCCACTATATTCAATACGATGGGGAAAAGCCATTCTCGTTGGGCGTGTGTATTATACGTACACGTGATATCATAAGAAGATTGATTGATTGATTATACATTGCTTAACGTCCCGACAGCAACAAGACTTTCTCAGGACGTGCCTGCACTGCTTGTGAAAAAAAAACCCTAAACATAACATTGAATGTATGTCGCCAGCCGGTCCAATACATTAAATAAACCTAACACATGGGGCCTAAATAAAGCTAAGACCATTTAGCAACACACATCCAATATCAAGAGCTACAGGCAGTGCAGACAGTAGGGAGAGTTTTAAAAAGGCAAATACAGGTGAATGGACAAAGGGTAGACAGAAACACATGCCCCAGAATAGAGAGGAAAACCCACCCTGTGGGGCTGACCAGGGTGACCCTGGGAACTAAAAAGTAGTTAACCCCACCCAAGTCCCCCAGGGCAGACCCGGGTGGGGTATCATAAGAAGAGCATGGGATGAGAGGGTTGGTTTAACTTTCATCAGTTTCCTACGTAATGAGATGAGCGCACGATGAATTGATCCTGCCAATACAAATAAACTAAAAGTTGTAAAGTCACGCACGGTAACCGATCCACTTTCCCGTGTTCACCATCTCACTAACACCCTTAACTCATTCAGCCCGACGCACGTATATCCCAAATATTGGAGGCGTCATCTAACGACTATGCACCTGTTGCAGCAGATGGATCGAACATGATAATTCAAGGATAGTGCCAGATTAGCTTGGCGCCGACAGGCGCCAAACTAATCTGGCTCTACCCTTGAATTATCATGGTCGACCCATCTCCTGCTGTAGTGCGTCAGGGCTGAATGGGTTAAAGTACATATGATATCACAAAATCAAGCGATGCGAGGGTTGGTTTAACTTTCATCAGCTTCTTACGTAATGAGATGTGCGCATGAATTAATCCTGTCAATACAAATAAAAGTTGTAAAGTCACGCACGGTAACCGATCCACTTTCCCGTGTTCACCATCTCATTAACCCCTTAACTGCGTAACAGCCACCGGTAATGCGTATAGCGCCGGTGGCAGCTTGCACAAGGGGTTTCTGCAATCTTCCTTGATTCAACACCAAAACTGTCCCATGAACATGGATTCAGAGTGGTGTCAGCAAGAGGTATAGATCCTCATGAGCCCCCGCAGCTTCGGGGGCTTATGAGGATCTATACCTCTTGCAGATGGGTGGTGGTCAGATTTTCTCGGCACTGAACGGGTTAATCTCCCAGAAGACCATCGCTATGGACAGGGTCGGCATAACTGTGTAACACGTGACCTCAAGGATTGGCCAGAATGCTGCCGGGTTCCCTTGAGCTGTCGTCATACCCGTCACACGTCGCACACAGGTCAATGGGTCACTGGTAGTGCAGGAAAAAAGAACGCCACAGACAGAGAACAGTTTGCTGCTCAGTTACTTATCCAACAGTTGTTTACTGAAGAAACAAACAAGGAAGCCGTAGTAAACACATCACAACAAAGTTAGGACCTAAATTAGTTCGTTACGCGTAGATATGCAGAGCGCAGGAACTAGGCTACAAGTGTCAGTCGGGAACGAAGCTAAGACGTTGGGCTTGCAACTATTTAGCCACATTGGAGGAATCGAACTCGCGACTGTATCGTCAGTCTCATCAGCCCTGCTCCACCCTCCCCTCCTTCCCATCTCTTGGCTCAGGTGGTTTAGAGTTCGACTCTCATCCGAAAGGTCTCTGGTTCGAAACTAGCTGGGGTTAAAATTCACTCAAAGCCTATTCGGTGTCCCGTTTTGTAATCCACTTCGTGGTGGAATAAAAGACATAAGTAAATAATAAAGCTCTAAAAGTTTAAAGGCCCACTGCCGCCGTAACTGTTCAAAGATACACTTTTGTGACAGATGGTTACGAAATGCTGCACATAGGTCTAGTTATGGTTGATTTAGACACAGGACCAATCCAGTTCAGCACACGTCGTCTTTATATCAAGTTACCTGACAATGACTCCACTCCGTTCTATAAATACAACGCTTTCAGTACGAGAAACAGCGAAAAATAGCCTGACATGCTAATAGCTGCGAAGAGTAAATAAGTTCGATTACGCGTGTGCTTTTGCTGCGTGTCCAAACTGCTGTTAGGTGTGTCGACAAGGCATAACAAACGCAAGCGGTGCTGAAATAAGTCTTCAGATTTGTGCGTAATGGTACTTTAACCCTGTGGGCGTCGGTAGCGGTTTTAGTCGCGATGCTTCATGCAGGAATCATCGCGACAAAAACCGCTGCCGGCCAAGGAACACAGGGCCGTTTCCGTACTGTCCAGTCTCTTAGCCTTAGTCCTAGTCATCCCCTAATTTTTCAATCCCCTAAAAAACACTACCGCCTACCAGCTGCACATTTGCCATGCACAAAATACCCCAAAACACAGCACATTGACCGTCTCATTTCTATGCTATGAACCTGATTCCTTACCAAACCCACAACCAAGCACAGCTGAAATCAGCGTGCCCCTCAGATCACCATGGCAACGGCAACTCAACATAGGCCCACAATTGTCCATTGGATCAGCTCAGGATGGTATGAATCAAATCACCAAACATGTCTCCTCTTATCTAACCAGAAATTTCCAGCAAATTCCAACATTCAGCCCTACTACAAATTTTCAAATAAGGCAAAAAGTTATTTTTAAAAACACCGGTCTTTGCACTGCCTCACCTACCTCATTTGAATATGTAACATGACCTGCCGACACCCACAGGGTTTTCTCTCTCCCACCTCCTTCCGGTTAGTCTGGTCCACGGTATAGGTAGACGGCCTGATAATTTCCAACCTGCTGCGTGGGTTAATGCGAGTCTACGTCTCTGTTTGAGCGGTGTAATGTCGCGGTCAGGGTTAAGAGAAAAGTCATAAAACCTTGTTATCCATGCCATCGAGTACTTGCATGACAACGCTGATTCGGTATCAAACCCAACGCAAGCAAGAAGGCACACAAATAATGGCGTGTGTTGGTCTGTGGTTGTGGAGGCAAAAGACAAAAATCACGCGTGACCGTTATCGCTAAGGTGTGCCGGTCTTGTGATTTTGGACATTACGGCTCGGCCCTGTCAACCCATTCAGCCCCAAGTCCCTACAGCAGGAGATTGACTGACCATGATAATTCAAGGGAAGTGCCAGATTAGCTTGGCACCTGAAGGCGCCAAGCTAATCTGGCACTACCCTTGAATTATCATGGTCAATCCATCTCCTGTAACTGGCACATAGTCATTAGGCAACACCTCCAAAACTTGAGAAATGGGACCTTGGGGCTAAAGGGTTAAAGCAGAAGATAGGAGTAAATTTTTATGAAAAGCACATTTTTCATTCTCGTACAGTGAAAACGTCGCTTTTCACCCAAAAATGGGCTTAACCCCTTCGCTACCAGTGATAACGAAAGGCGCGTTTAAACCATCTGCACTCTGACCGACGTTCGCGTGAAAAAAATGGGACCAGAGAAGTAGGTATAAAGACCACGGGACTAACAAGAGACATAATTCCTCATGAGAACCGCGACTGCGTGGGCCCATGAGGATTTATGTCTCTTGCAGCTGGGTAGCGTTCGTCTTGCCCCGGCAGGTACGGGGTTAATGTCTTTTACTATGAAAATCTGCTCCAGCTCCCCCCCCCCCCCCCCCCCCCCAAAAAAAAAAAAAAAAAAAAAAAAGAAAAGAAAAAAGACCCCTTGTCTTTTGCATACACGAGCCGACTGCTGCCACAGTCACCGAGTCACTATCGACAGAGCCGTGTTCAATGGGTAAAATAACCTTTCGACAGCCCAAGTGGGTAATGAGCCACATGAATAGAACAAAGGGAGTACGCTTTGCTTTGCCAGTTGTTATTCTGCTTCAGCGAAAAGAAAAGAAAAAAACATAGGACAAGGAGAAAAAGACCCATTGATTCTCGACAGACCGCGCAAGACAAGTCAAGGTGAATGAATCTTTGAGTTACGAACGATTTAGGTCCTAACTAATAATTACGAAACATCATAATATCATAATGATGATAACCTAAATCTGTCCTAAATGCTAAAAGCTATACCAAAAACGAGATTATCATTGTATTTACAAAGAAAATATCGCTTTTCACAACAAAAAACAAACAAACAAACAAAAAAAAAAAAAAAAAAACCAACAAAAAACAAACAAACAACTGTCTTTAGAGCTGAAATTGTCTGTAGTGTTCTTTACGTTTCGAAAAACGTTTCCATGTGAATATTTTTCACTGTATCCGCGCATTTCATTTTTAAGCACTGAATCAATTCAAGTCACAGTACAAGTACCCTGTCCCTGGCGGTGACGATGAAAGGTCAGACGAAAGAATCCTAAATGTCCAAAGTTGTCCCGAGCATGTCACGGCATCGAACGCCTTTGTCCCGACCGCAGGAGACATAACGGATGCTCACGAGCCCAACAGAATCTAATTAACACATTACATCCTGAGGCTGATTTTGTAAAATTTGCTTATTGATCTATGAAGGCTACATTACAGATTAGGAGATAGACCAACCGTTTTAGTTAACTCATTCTACCCAAACACCGAAATCCCCAAATTTTGCCGTTGTCCTCTGAGACTGCACTCTAGTGCAGGACACAGATCGACCATGATAGTTCAAGGGTGATGCCAGAATAGCTTGGCGCCATAGCGCCAAGCTATTCTGGCATCACCCTTGAACTATCATGGTCGACCCTTATCTTGCTGTGGTGTGTCTGGGGTAAAATGAGTTAAGGGTGGTGCCAGAACAGCTTGGCGCCTCAGGCGCCAAGCTGTTCTGGCACCACCCTTGAACTATCATAGTCAAACTTATTCCAAGAATAGTGTATCAGAATGAAAAGGGTTAAGGTGAGAAGTTGTCATAAGCATCATTCCTCCAGCTCTCATCCATCTGCAAGAAGCACAGATCCTCGCGAGCCCAGCAGAATCAATCCAAATGTCAAAGGTTGTCACAGCATAAGTACAGTTCTGCCTGGAAACCCCATCCCTCCACCTCTGGGCTAGCACAGATTGTCATGAGTCCATGAAATTCGAAACTTTCAGCTAGTCTGTGATTTTTAAGGCGCCGCCGCTATACTACAAAAGCCGTATGTCCTTTTTTGTTGTTGAGAAAATAGAGATTTTCACCGTTATACAAACTGCCTTCTGCCATACAGTCGCCACGAAGACAACTGTCCAGTTAACCGTGTCCATGGCGACCTCGTCTTCTGTTTACAAGACAAGCAGACTCTGGCGACGCCACAAGTCACGATCGCAATAAACACGAGCCCAAGTTCAATATCCATAACTCTTTCACTGCCGAGAAAAAGCGAATACCATCTAACTGCAAGAGGCATAGATCCCCATGAACCCTCGCTGTCGCGGGGGCTCATGAGGATCTATGCCTCTTGCTGAGACCACTGTGGGTTCATGTTCTTTGGACAGTTGTGGCTTGTGGTCGCTCGGTGAACACAGATTTCAGAAACAACACGTAGGTCCGTTGGCAGGGAAGGGAATAAGAAACCCCTTATTCCATCTGCGAGAGGGTATAGACCCTCATGAGCCCAAGCAAGAAACCATGAGGAACTTCTGCGTTCGTTGCTGGCCGGATCGACCTAACTTTACATCCATCACCTCGACCTCGTGATCCGTAGGAACAGTAATTAAGACACTGTGGTTTTTAATCCCTTCAATGAAGAGAAAAACTGAACATCACCCAACAGCTAGAGATATAGACTCTCACGTTGCGGGGGCTCCTGAGGATCTATACCTCTTGTTGAAACCACTTTGTTTGCTATGGGTGACGGCTAGAGATTACTGAATTACTAAATTTACAACGATCTTAAAAAACGTAATCTGCGGCCACTGCGAGTGGAGGGGTTAAACGAATAGCTACAATAGGGTGTGCCGGTCTGTGATTTTGGACCTTACGGCTGGAAGCCGTAAGGTCCAAAATCAAAGACCGGCACACGCATCATCATCATCATCAGTCACGAGGCTGCAGAATTCACCAGTTTTCACCTGTATTCCTATTGAGGCAGAGGAATCGTTGCTTGAGATTCAGCCAACGCCTGTTGTCATACATGTACGTTTTCTTGACAACGTCTGCACGAGAATGTTGATGATCAATGTTTCAGAGATAGCTTGGGGGTGGGGGGGTGGGGGGGGGGGGGGGGGGTGGGGGGAGGAGGGCTCAATGAAATCAGTGTCTATTAAACAGCAGCCAAGTTCAAAGGAAACAGACTCAAAGGTTAAGAACGTGTAGTTAAAAAGCCCCGTCATAAACAACACAGCGGTGACCTTTTCACTAAGGGAAAACTAACTACCACAGACATGGTAGACAGGTACGGATTGCGCAACTGAAAAGGAAAAAAGATAGGACAGAATGATAGTAGGACTTGATTTTCGGTGTTGTCTGAGGCTGAGCTATCTTGAATCTTATGGTACATCGCTGTACGTCCAGACAGCGACAACGACAGTCTTGCATTACAGCCAGCCACACAACTCAACCCCACCCCAGCACCAACCCACCACCCACCCCAACCAACAAACTGGGTGACCACAGCAAGGTTAACCCTTTGGCTGTCGGTAGCAGTTTTTGTCGCGATGATTCCTGCAGGAATCATCGCGACAAAATCAGCTACCGACAGCCAAAGGATGAAGTCATTCAGAACATGCCCCGTCCGGACAAGCGCAAAACAATTTGTCTGCCACGTCAAAGTAACCCCGGGTCGATCTGGCGTAGGAGCCATTCTCACGTGTTACACCGGTGACTGTCAGCATGAGGAACAGAATCTCTGCTTGCAGACAGAAGGGACGGGGCTGAGTGACATGCAAATCTAGCCCAGACAGGCTCTGGTGAGAGGACAGACAGATCCCTGGAGCTACCGGGCGACACTTCCGTGACGCGTGACTACGCATAGATGCGGCAAGCCCAGTTTACTTGCCCCCCCCCCCCCCCCCCCCCCCCCCCCCCCCCACCCCCCCCCGGCTCTATATGTCAAGACATAGATGGCGTGAGCCCACGGCAAGCCCTAGGCTGCGCCAACTGTGTGGGCGTCCCCGCAGTGATAATCACATGGACGTCTACTACCACAAATATCAAGCCATCCATGAAACATCTTCCATGTGCAAAAGGGATAGATTTTCATGAGCCCAAGCATGCTTCGGGGATAAATGAGGACGTATGGATTTTTTGCTTTTTTAGCTGTCAGTGCCTTTGCTGTCAGTGCCGGGCTCGATGTCGACAACGCGGCATAGGTCACTGCCAGAAATTTAGTCATGAGATTTAAAACTGCCTATATCCTGCTAATAGCTTAGCTGGAGCGACTGACAAACCCGTACAATTATTCGTTCAGCCCCTGCATCATGTGCAAAAGACATAGATTCACACGAGCCCCTGCAGTTGCAGAGGCTCATGTGAATCTACGCCTCTTGCTAACAGAGACCGGCTCCATCTGAGGGCGCTATATGACGTTACATTTAAAACTGAAAAAAAAAGTGTACATGAAAAGTGTACAGTGTTTTACGATACATGGCCCACTTTGATGAAAATGTCAAAATCTGTAAAATGTGGAAGCCTGTGTGCATGGAATGCGATGATTCGTACTGGATACGGGACACTGCAACTATACTGCAAACTGAAACGTACGTTCATAAATATACTCCTTTAATTCAAAACCCCCAACAAAGATATACACACACCAAAATTATGGCAAAAGTAAAAAAACAAACAAACAAACAAACACACACACACAAACGGAGAGGAAAGAAGACGCAAAAAGATGTCTGATCAATATGGGTTCTGTCAGTCTTTTGTTCAGCCGTTAACTTTCTATCAGCAAGAGACATAGATTCTCAAGATCCCCTGCACTGGTAGAATCTATGCCTCATGCTTACATATATATCGGCTCCAGTTGTGCCTCAAACTGAAGATGATATCTGCGATATCTGCGCTAGTTCTTTCACCGAAATCATTTATTTATAACTCCCCTTTAGCATTTCTATTTCATCTGTGTCGTCGAGTGTCATTTCTTCGGTTTCGTACGTGATATTTCATCTCATCTAGTCACCGTTCAGCAAAAAGTTCTACGTGTCTTTTATATGTGATATAAATGCCGCAAGCGTGTCATTTTTGTATCGTCCATTTTGACAATCACAATTACACGTGCCAATTTAATGAAATGCGTTATAAGCGCTTCTTTGCATCATATATTTCGTCATTATAAAATAGACGGTTTCCCCTGTGTGTTTAACCCTTTTACTGTCTGAAAAAAAGCGAACACTATCCAACTGCAAAAGGCAAAGAATCTCATAAGCCCCCGCATATGCGGGGGCTCATGAGGTTCTTTGCCTCTTACTCACTCTGTTCATATCATTGTTCTTATATCGACATATTGTGTCTTAAATTTGCCCTTCATTCAGACATAATTTTGCGTCCACTGACAGTGAAGGGGTTGAAGCAACCTTGTCCAGGCTATAAACGGTGAACAGTTCGCAATCTCTCCTTCATAAATGTTCTTGGTGTGTATTACAATAATAATTTTTTTTAAAAAAGGCCGAAGTTTGAATGTCGTAAAATGAAAGGGTTTCCGGCTCTTCTTCGCTTTTGTAGGTAGGACAGTTCCCCCGATGCGCATACTAGGCCGCAGAAATGCTTCGTTATGTACGTCTGGTTAGTTCGGGGTTTAAACGTCCACGGCACCGAAGTGATAATAGACGGCCCTGACGGGCGGGTTATGGGGGGCAGGGAAATATATTGCCTATGGAGTACGACCTGAACACTTATCAATTCATGCGCACTGCAACTGTTCCACTTTGATTTACCAGGACCATTCAACGGACATGCTATGAAACAAGCCCGTTTTTTTTCCCTGGATTGCGAGTCCAGCTACCGGGGCCGGGACGGGGACTTTAACCTACTGACCCGGCCATGCCCTTCGCTCTCTTGCTCCGTCGCTTAACCACCCGTGCTATTTCGGACTCGTATGTACGTGTGCTTGCTCACACGGATTGTTAACCCATTCAGCCCTGACGCACTAGAGCAGGAGATGGGTCGACCATGACAATTCAAGGGTAGTGCCAGATTAGCTTGGCGCCGACAGACAAGCTAATTTGGCACTGCCCTTGAATTATCATGGTCGATCCATCTCTTGCAACAGGTGCATAGTCGTTAGATGACGCCTCCAAAATTTGGGAAATACGTGCGTCGGGCTGAATGAGTTAAAAGATTGGTAGAACAGTCTTAGCTGAGGCAAAACAACATTTACAACCCGTTGCATCTGAGAATTTTAGCAGTGAAAGCCTTCCCTGGAGGAGTTCGCTTTGACGCGTGACATTTTTAGATCATAGTCAATGTTGCTGTTCAAAACCAGTGGAAAATCAATCGATGACGTATAGGCGTGGTTTTGTATCATCTGTTGTGTCACTCCAAAGTGCTATTTCAATCCGCAAGTCTTACGAGTGACACGTTTACAACATCCATTTTTCATTCCAAATTAGCATCCGCGTTAGCCGCACCCTCAGGGTTTGTCAATAAAATAAAATTTGCATTCTGAGATTTCCGTTTTTTTTGGTTTTTTTTTTTTTGTTTAACACATTGTACCCCAGGACCGAAATCCCCAAATTTTGAAGTTGCCCTCTGAAGGACGGTATTACAATTCTAGAGGTAGATCGAGCATGATAGTTCAAGGGTGATGCCAGAATGGCCTCACCGAGCACGCGCCACAAACGCCACGCCCCCTAGCAATTGTTGCTGGGTGCCACAAGCTTTCCTGGCCCTTGGGCAATATGGCGGACGGTAGCGCGCGTGATTCGACTGAATGCGTTACAAATTCTACAAGACTACATTTATGCCAGGATACAAATATATGTCAAAAACGGCTCCAGATCGAGGCAAAGCAAGTTTGCGTCAAGTTTCATTGATGCTATTCGTATTTATCACACAACTGGCAGTGATTCCGTCAAGTTGCATCCGTGTTGACCGCCGGTCGCAGATCTACAAGAACGCGGCGCCGATCCACACAAACTGTACGTGGAAAATGAGCATCAGCAAGCACAGGACACAGAAGCTATCAGTGCCTGCAGAGCCGGGTAGGTGTTTTTGCTATTGGTGTTGCTTAAAAAAAAAATTAGCATACTTATCCGAGCCATTTTAGTCCATCTTGTCTCATTGTAGCAGGATGGCAGTGTTGCTCAGCGCTCTCTATTGCTGGCTGTGTTCAGTGACAGGATGAGCCGATTACTTTCACTCACAAATAGAATCGATGTGTCTGAGTGTGTGCGTGCGTGCCTGCGTGCGTGCGTGTGTGTGTGTGAAAGAGAGAGGAGAGAGATTATAAATAAATAACCATGCATGTATGATTTGTATTTCAGGTTCAACGGTCAACTGTTCTCATGTCATTGGGCTTCATAAATCTCTTCAGTATTTCAAGGCAGCTAAACTGTTTGACCGATGTGCCTAATCGACTGAGCTGCAGGGGCATGCCACAAGCCTGGTGAGCAGCAATATCAAAAGGCACCAAGATCGCATCTGTCCCAATAATAAAACCCGCCGTGAGATGGCCTTAGTCGCCTGCTCGGCGTTAAACCCAAATAACTAACCAATAATAAAACCATGGTGTGCTAGCCACGCCATCGGAGAAGCGGACGAAAAGGCCCATTACATACCACATCAACACAAGGAAGAAGTAAGCATTAACTGAAATAAAATCAAAACTATTATTAACTGGTAAATTATATTTTATTCTGGAATATGAGTGGTTCACATGTCAAAACAAGACACTGAGAAATAATGGTTCAGGTCATAAATGGCTGATTCACAGTGACACTTACAATTTGATAGCATAGGAATACTTGATTCAAAACTCATTTTCATTTTATTATGAAGTCTTCAAAATTTCTCAATCAGCAAAGAGTGAGAAACAGTATATCGTGTGGCTGTACTACAGTTGCATTAACATATGTTTGGATTTTGGCTGTTTTGTCATGTGTTGCCAAATGGTCAATCTTTTAAGCACAAGTACAGTGAAAAAGGGCAGACTTTCAGCACCTACAGTGTCTGCCCTTTTTCACTATACTTGTGCTTAAAAAATTGACCATTTGGCAACAAAAATGACAAAAAAGTCAAAACCTAAACATATGTTAATGCAGTGTAGAACTGGAAAAGGTTGTTTAGTTGTCTCTCCTTTTTTCTCACAAAGTCCACTCCAAATACTTCTTCTTCTGCTGGTTGCGTCTGCACACCTTTAGTTCTTTGCAGCCTTGAGATGGGGTCGTTCAGATTTTCAAATTCTTGATCTGATCTCCTCCTACAGCAGGTCTATCGTTATTTTCTAGCTTGCTATTTCAGAATTTGCACTCTGCAGCGATGGCCAGGTAGTCTAATGGTGAAATCCCTAAAAGAAAAATTTTAAAAAAATATAAACAGTATATGTTTATGGTTAACTTAAAACGTCAAACGTATTTCTAAAGCTGCACTCAATATTTGTCCACAGACCAGGAGACTGAAAGGAGAGCCAATGCCAGGGAATCAACAGGGTCGCCGACATGTGTGTCACAACGAGGTCCCCAGTTGATCTCCTACAAGAACTGGATCGCCCGCTTTGCTTGACCAGTTAGTGTCCAAATCCTGAGAAACGTGAGGAAAGAACAGAGAACTGACCAGTTCTAATCACTGGGTAGAGGGAAAAAACAAACAATAAAACCCCAAGAAACTAGCAACATAAAACTTCCACAGAGATTTAAATAGAAAAGCAAACGTTTCTGACAAATGTCTTGACAGAATCTTTTCACACACTTTTTCTCAGCTACAGCCACATTTTATGTAAACGACATGAGGACACTGCCAAGAGTAAATATTTAGAAGTACTTCCTGACAGACGCCTGCACAAGCGCAGCATTGTGGTTAATCCACAGTTTCTATTTCTAGGAGCAACTCAAAGTGTGCGACAGTGGCCACCGAGACGGACATAAAGTAAAAAAATTAATGCCCACCCGCATCCAGAAATTACACCATACTCGAGGCATGTCAGTTACAGGATTATGTGAGATATTAGCTGACAACACCAGCGTGGGACTGAAGAAATCATATTCCAACCACACGCAGGTGCAAGGCCAGCTAAATATCACAGGTTATTGTTTTTACCCAAAGGGATGTAAATGTATCGCAAATCACACCAGACATTCTATTCATGGCATCACTGTTTCACACTGTCAGCTTTCTACAAAGAACAATGAAAGTCTGACTTGGAAAGTGAAATGTCATCACAGAGTGTAAGCGAAATGTTAGGTATGCACCTCTGCTGTTATTGTCAGCATATATACACAAAGATATACTTGCATCATTGTTCCGCTGCCCCACACTTGCCAGCTACAGTTTCAGGTGTATGTTGCAAGACTTGATCTTCCTGCGAAGATTTTACAGCCGGAATCTGTACTGCCCCCTTTTGTGAACAGTCTGGATTTGTAGGCAGGTGATTCGTCTGCTGGAATGGGTAGGGGTGCAACTCACTGGGTTCGCCATCCCACAAATACTGAGAAGAAAAACGTTGCATGAATAAATGCTCATCATAAATAGATCTGATGAAATGTGTTACTGTAGAAGTGATGTGTCTATTTGTGCTTGTCGTGATTTGTTACAATGCGTGAGAGAGTGCAAACTGAAAAAACGTAAGGGCATACACCTTTGGTTATGGTGTTTCTGGAGAGTTAATTCCATATTTAAAATCACACACACACACACACACACACACACACACACACACACACACACACACACACACACACACACACTCATCCCAAGTGTGCAGATCAGTGTAGCGGTACTGCCTGATAGCGATCGTGCTTGCACATTAGTGTAGGCCCACAGTACGCTCCGGCCGTGATAACTCAATCGCTGAATTATGTACCACTTCCGCAAGTGAATTGTAACCATTTTCAGAACAATCTAGAAAAATGACACTTACCGCATACAAACAGCTCTGCGTTTGCTCTTGTCCTCTAGGGGGGTAGTATCCCGATGTTGAGATGCCGCGGATCAGTGTGCAGTCTACAGCAAGTTCAGTTTTATTCAGCCCAATGCGTTGGTTTCGGGAGGGGAAAAAAGCCAGAAGCTTACCTTTGATGGCTTCAGGGTAGCTTTCGTCCTGATTGCAGGTACCCCAAAGGCAATGCCTAACCATTTCAGTGAAATGTATACCACAAACAGTATCGCGCTTCACCGTTTCCTTGCTTAGTTACGGGAAAGCTAGTGGCACCCAGCAACAGAACCGCGCTGCGGCATTTTTTTCCTTCCATTTTCTGATTGGCTGAAAATGCGCGCACCGGTGAGGTCCATAGCTTGGCGCCTATTCTCGATTCATGTCTTGCTGTGGTGTGTCGGGGCTGAAGGAGTTAAAAAAGAAGAAGAAGAAAAAAAGATGTTGGTTATGAAGAGATGGTGTTGTGATATACGGTCAACTTTCTAGCACAGGTCAGCCTCAGTACATCGCGGTGCCCGGGCGCCATAAAGTCAGACAGCGTTATTCGCAATCACGTGATTGTAGTGCAGCATTTCAATAAACAATCCAGAGCAAAAAGGTGACTGCCAAGCGTGTAAAATGCAAAGAAGTACCCAACGGAGAAAGAAACACGCTTAGAAAAGACGGGTACAACACAATTTATTAATATTTCGGGTAAATACCCTTTGTCAAAATAGACAAACAAACAGAGAGATTAGCCGCTACTTATCTTCATTCGCAAAATATTAAATAAACTGTGTTGTACCCATCTTTTCTAAGCGTGTTTCTTTCTCCGTTGGGTACTTAATAGCATTTCAATAGACTAGTGGGGGTGGGATGAGCGCGAGGTGCACTTGGTAAGCAAAAGGCCCTAGGGCCGACGCGGTCAGCCTTAGCTGGCCCGCACACGGCCGTGCGCAGGCCAGCTCAGGCTGGCGTCGGCCCTAGGACCTTTTGCTCACCGGGCATTCCCCGTGAAAGCCCGCGACCTGAGCGCGGTTATTTTATATGCCGCGATATATAATGGATCAAGTAATACTGAGGCTGCACTGTACTTGAAAGACGTCTTCCTTCCCCACTCAGTACAATATAGCGGGAAATACGGGGAAATGTGACAGCTCAAGGGCAGTGCAAGAATCTCGCTCAGTAAAAGACAGGAAAGTGCGGTTCGTTTAAGAAGAAACTACCCCCAGCAACGAACGAGAGCGAAGTTACGCCGGACAACCAGCTTGTGCCATAAGCATAGACAACACGCCCAACTTCTCCAAGAGGCATAGATCCTCATGAGCCCTCACACGTTCACAACGTCTCCAAGAGGCATAGATCCTCATGAGCGCTCACACGTCCACAACGTCTCCAAGAGGCGTAAATCCTCATGAGCCCTAACACGGCATACGTATTTAAGAGGCATAGATCCTCATGAGCCCTTACACGCCCAACTTCTCCAAGAGGCATAGATCCTCATGAGCCCTCACACGGCATACGTATTTAAGAGGCATAGATCCTCATGAGCCCTTACACGCCCAACTTCTCCAAGAGGCATAGATCCTCATGAGCCCTCACACGGCATACGTATTTAAGAGGCATAGATCCTCATGAGCCCTTACACGCCCAACTTCTCCAAGAGGCATAGATCCTCATGAGCCCTCACACGGCATACGTATTTAAGAGGCATAGATCCTCATGAGCCCTTACACGCCCAACTTCTCCAAGAGGCATAGATCCTCATGAGCCCTCACACGGCATACGTCTCCAAGAGGCATAGATCCTCATGAGCCCTCACACGGCCAACTTCTCCAAGAGGCATAGATCCTCATGAGCCCTCACACGGCATACGTCTTCAAGAGGCATAGATCCTCATGAGCCCTCACACGGCATACGTCTCCAAGAGGCATAGATCCTCATGTGCCCTCACACGGCATACGTCTCCAAGAGGCATAGATCCTCATGAGCCCTCACAGGGCATACGTCTCCAAGAGGCATAGATCCTCATGAGCCCTCACACGCCCAACTTCTCCAAGAGGCATAGATCCTCATGAGCCCTCACACGGCATACGTCTCCAAGAGGCATAGATCCTCATGAGCCCTCACACGCCCAACTTCTCCAAGAGGCATAGATCCTCATGAGCCCACACACGGCATACGTCTTCAAGAGGCATAGATCCTCATAAACCCTCACACGCCCAACTTCTCCAAAAGGCATAGATCCTCATGTGCCATCACACGGCATACGTCTCCAAGAGGCATAGATCCTCATGAGCCCTCACAGGGCATACGTCGGGGGTTCTTTCTCCGGGTACTCCGGTTCTTCCACCCCCCACCCCCCCCCCCCCCCCACTTTGGTACCGGTCTCAGGCCACTTTACAAATTTCAAATACAAGCGATCAAAAATCTCTGTAACTTCAGTAGCTGACTGGCCCTTCGTTTGTCTTGTACTGTGTTTGTCTTAAATGGCGTAAATCCGTGTCTGTTTCGTGAGTGTGTGTGTTGGGTTTCAGGCGCAGCGCTTTGAGTCGATTTCCCCAAAATTGAGAAAAAGCGCCTATATAATAACGGTATTATTATTATTATTATTATACGTCTCCAAAAGGCATAGATCCTCATGAGCCCTCACACGGCATACGTATCCAAAAGGCATAGATCCTCATGTGCCCTCACACGTCATACGTCTCCAAGAGGCATAGATCCTCATGTGCCCTCACACGGCATACGTCTCCAAGAGGCATAGATCCTCATGTGCCCTCACACGTCATACGTCTCCAAGAGGCATAGATCCTCATGTGCCCTCACACGGCATACGTCTCCAAGAGGCATAGATCCTCATGAGCCCTCACAGGGCATACGTATCCAAAAGGCATAGATCCTCATGAGCCCTCACACGCCCAATCTCCAAGAGGCATATATCCTCATGAGCCCTCACAGGCCCAACGTCTCCATGAGGCAAAGATCCTCATGAGCCCTCACACGCCCAACTTCTCCAAGAGGCTTAGATCCTCATGAGCCCTCACACGTCCAACGTCTCCAAGTGGACCCTTTTCACTACCAGCGAACAGTACGAAGAATCTCTCATGACTTTTGTTTTCTTCCTAAATCAGCACCGTCCTCGTAGGTTTGCACAGGTTCCATTTCCTGGGTGGAACAGGTCAACAACACATAATGCAATTATTTCACTAACTGAACCGTAAGTGGCGACTTTCATCACCTTTGGGAGGTGTCTGTACAAACTGTAGGGGCGGGGGAAGGTTGGGGGGGGGGGGGGGGAGGGGGTGGTATTGGCTAAAATTGCTTCATGGAACAGTCCTGAAAGACAATTTTTATCTACCATGATCATAAGCTTCGGAAAGCAAACAAAGAAAGAAAGAAAGAAACAAACAAACGCACGCCCCCCTCCCCCTCCCCCCAAAAAACAAAAAAAACCCCAAAAACCAACAGAAAACAACAAACAAAATATCCAAACAAACAACAACAAAAGCGACAAAAACAAACAAACAAAAAAAAACCAACAAAAAACCCCAACAAAACAACCAAAACAAAAAATAAACAAACAAATAAGACGAAGAAAAAAAACCCACAACAAAAGCAGCAACAATAAGACCGACAACAACAACCCTGTGATTAGAAAGCCCTGGATTCATTTGAAAATCAAATATAAAGATCAACCTAACAGTCTGTTTCTCCCTTCTCAGCCTGGGTGATTCAACCAGTAAGATGTACCAGGTAGGCCTCCAAACGGGAGGAGCACAGCGGGTACTGACATAGCTTTATTACCTGTTAATTATAAACCTTTGATGAGCAAGTGTGGGTTACGCACGCGCAGCAAACGTCAGCGGTTTCTGGAAATTGGGGGGAAATTCTGTCTGAGCCTGCAGTTGCTGCTGCGCCTTTTGGTTGTCGGTAGTGCTTTTTGTCGAGGTGATTAACCCTTATCATTCGGAATACACGAGTGTGTGAAATAAGTTTGACTAAAATAGTTCAAGGGAAGTGCCAGAATAGCTCAAGGCGCCAAGCTATTCTGGCACCATCCTTGAACTAAAGCCATTGGTCTATATCCTTATCTGTAAATACTATAATATAATCTGCATTTGGCAGTGTAAAAAAATTGAAGTTTTTAGCCTCAGTATGATATGGGTTAAGGCAGGAATCACCTCAACAAAGAGCGCTACCGATGACCAAAAGGTTAACACGGTCACTGCCCAGAAAAAAAAACAAACAAAATAAATCCCGAAACACCACCCAACTGCAAGAGGTATAGATCTTCATGAGCCCCCGCGGGGGCTTATGAGGATCTATGCCTCTTGCTAAAACCACTCTGCATCCACGTTCCATTGGGGCCTGGGATTGACATTGAATCAACTGACACAGATGTCTATAACACAATCTGCGTTCGCTGGCAGTGAATGGGCTAATTGTCTCACATAGGGGGGGGGGGGTGGGGGTGGGGGGGGGGTGGGGGGGTTGCACAGACCTCTAGACGAGGTCAACCCTTTTATCCCCGGGACCCTGCAGCAGGACATGGATTGATCATGATAATTCAAGGGTAGTGCCAGAAGAGCTTGGTGCCTTCAGGCGCCAAGCTCATCTGGCAGTACCTTAGAATTATTATGATCCATCCGTCTCCTGCAACTGGTACACAGTCGTTAGGCAACACCTCCAAAATTTGAGAAATGGGACCTTGGAGCTAAGAGGGCTAACCGTAAAGGACTGTATTCTCGCGTGCCACGGCGGCTGCAGGAGCTCAAGAGAATAATGTAAGCCCCTGGCTGTGTGGCATCGACCCCATTGTATTCACATCCCAGGCGTTATCCCCATGTCTGAGAAGTTATGTTTACGCCGAACGACTACCAGCAACGTCTCGGCAGATAACCAGATTGTACACTGAGCACAGACAACACTCCGAACATCTCCAAGAGGCATAGATCGTCATGAGCCCTGCGGGCTCATGAGGATCTATGCCTTTTGGAGATGTTCGGAGTGTTGTCTATGCTTGCGGCAGAAGCTGCTTATCAAGAGTCCGCTGTGACATTATTCTCGTTCGTCACTGGGAGTCGTTCGGCGTAAACGAGTCCTCTCTGTTCCCTCCGACTCTCACGCTGAGTACGGATGGCTGGGGGGGGGGGGGGGGGGGGGTACGGCTGTGAGTGTGTAGGTCTATAGACTTTGTCTATTCCTGTCTGGCTGATCTATTTCCGTCCACGAGCAGCCCATTACACAGAAATCAAATCAGCAAGAGTTCCCGTCTCACTACGACAGAGAGGGAAAAAACCCTCCTTCCTCGTTGATGTTATGTCCACAAATATTGTTTAACGCAGTTTTCCAATTTACGCGCAGTTCATCAATTGTGCGCGCTGGCCTTTCGGTTTTATTTCCCAAACCCTCTCTATGTGCCCTTTTCGCTCCTTGCTAATTCTATTTCTACAATATTATTAAACGAAGTCTGTCTCTCTCAGCGTGCTTATTAGTTTGTCTATCAGCTTGGCCTGCTTTTACGCTGACGGGCAAAAGAAAAGCGACGTCTTGGAATCATCGGAAACACGGCAGTGTTTCCGATGATTCCAAAAATGCCGCATTTCTTTTGCTCGTCAGTACATTTCCCTAAACCTTTGTTCTCTCTTTCCTCTCACTGTAAACCACACCATCTTTATCGACACCACAAACTACCACCCCCAAGGGAAGACAAATTCAACAGCTGGAAAGGGGCATAACTTAATTCTGCGTTAACTCATTCTACCCCAAGACACACCACAGCAAGATAAGGATCGACCATGATAGTTCAAGAGTGATGCCAGAATAGCTTGGCGCCTATGGGCGCCAAGCTATTCTGGCATCACCCTTGAACTATCATGGTCAATCTGTGTCCTGCACTCCAATGCAGTCTAAAGAGGACAACGGAAAAATTTTGGGATTTCGGTGTTGGGGTAGAATGAGTTAAGTGTGCTGGTCTGCGATTTTAGACCTTACGGTTGGAAGCCGTAAGGTCCAAAATCACAGCCCAGCACACATTCCTATACTGGGTTCATTCTGTCAGTCGCCGAGGTTGGACTGAGCATGACTACTCTATAGCTTTTTTTTTTCTCTCTCGCTATGATCAAATCAGATAACTTCTGCCACTGCAGTGCAAGTCAAAATTCAATTTGACCTCAAGGCTGTTATCTTTATGTCTGTAAACATTGCAGATTGTATTAAAAAAAAAAAGCTTTTGTGAGCTCGTAAATATGTTAATTTGTTGATTTTTTCCCCACGAAAAAAACTTCTTACAGGGCAACTAAAATAATGACTAATGTGAGAGTTTCCCTGCTGGAAAAAGGTCTGCTCGACGATTTCTTTCAATATCATGAGTTGAAATTGAGCAGTTAACCCTTTGGCTGTCGGTAGCGGATTTTGTTGCGATGATTCCTGCAGGAATCATCGCGATAAAAACCGCTACCAACAGCCAAAGGGTTAAGGTAGGCAAATTCGGGTAGCATCATATTATTGAATTCTGGCAAGCATGGCCGCTACCGACAGCCACAGGGTTAAGACAGCTAAATTCGGGTAGCATCATATTATTGAATTCTGGCAAGCATGGCCGCTACCGACAGCCACAGGGTTAAGGTAGGCAAATTCGGGTAGCATCATATTATTGAATTCTGGCAAGCATGGCCGCTACCGACAGCCACAGGGTTAAGACAGCTAAATTCGGGCAACAGCACGTTATGAAAGTCTGGCAAGCATGGCCAGGAAACAAAGCAAACAAAGACGGATATATATCCAACTCAAGTCTACCCTTTACTATACCCTCACCCCGGGCCTCCATAATCCAATAAATGCCAGGCTATTAGCAGCAAAGCCCAAGGGCAAGCAGACGAGCTAAAGATCAACAACCAGAAAAAGCCACCTTTTTACTTTACTTTCCATCCCGATCCGTATACGAGAGACACACGCCCTCAGCAGCCCCCTTTTAGGGCATCAATATTAACCCTTTCTCTGCCACTGGGCGCAGATTGTGTTTCTGTAATCTTTGTTAACTCAACGGCAAGAACTCTGTCCACAAAACATGGATATAAAGTGGGGCCAGCAAGAGGCATAGATCCACATGAGCCCCCGCAACTGCGCCAAAGAACTATATTCGTCGAAAGGAAATGGAGACACAGCGGTTTCAGCAATAGGCATAGATCTATGAGGCTAAATATCTCTTGCAGTTGGATCGTCTTCCCTTTCTCTCGGCCGTGTAGCGGTTAACAAGCACAGAAAGCAAGCCTTGCCATCCGACTGCGAGAGGCACAGAGTGTTAGTAGTACATTGCGTAACGTCCCGACAGCAACAAGACTTTCTCAGGACGTGCCTGCACTGCTTTAAAAAAAAAAAATACACACATAAAAAAACAACAACTAAACAGCATATTGAATGTATGTTGCCAGCCTATCTAATACGCTAAATAATAAACCTCAGACCATTTAGCAACACACATCCAATATCAAGAGCTACAGGCAGCGCAGACAGTAGGGAGAGTTTAAAAAAGGAAAATACAGGTGAATGGACCATCAAGGGTAGACTACAGAAACACATGCCCCAGAATAGAGGGGAAAACCCACCCTGTGGGGCTGACCAGGGTGACCCTGGGAACTAAAAAGTAGTTAACCCCACCCAAGTCCCCCAAGGCAGACCCGGGTGAGGGAGAGAGGCACAGATCTTCATGAGCCCCTGCAGCTACGCTGCAGTGGGCCATGAGGATCTATGCCTCTCGCTAATAAAGTCAGCATGATGTGCATGTTTCTTGGAGTCAACGACCTCGGTCAAGAGCCCTCCCCGGATAATCTAGGTCATTCCGCCTAACAAAAACCTGCGTGTGCTATTCTCTGATTCCATGCCTTACGGCGTGGAGCAGCACAATCCAAAATCAGAGACCAGTGCACAAGCGTGTGTCTCGTTCTGTAAGAGATACAGATTCTCATCAACTCCTGCATATCCATGGGGAAAAAAGAGAGACGGGCTTGTTCAACAGCATGTCCGTTGAAATTGAGGTCCTGGTATATCAAAGTGGCAGTGGCAGTGCGTCTGAATTTATCAGTGTTGAGGTATTACTCCGTACGCAATAGCTGTCCCGTGTCCCCGTCCTCCATGTTGCGCCCCTTCTGGCTATCCATGATCACTCCGGTGCCGCGGACGTTAAACCCCGAACTAATCAATCCATGAAACCCTGCAGCTTACAAGAGCTAATGAGGATCAAGGGTCCTTGTTGACCAGAACCAACCTGGCGAACATGTATGTATTCCTGTGACGATGGAAGACAAACACGGCAAGTCTGCACAACAATACGTGTTCCAATCTTCAAAAGTCATAGATCCCGACTAGAGACCCTTCTAGCTTGCGGAGGCTCCTGAGGATCAATGCAAACACCTATTGTTGACGAAAATCAGCCCGATTAACCCATTTAACCCCGACGAATCACCACGGCTGGTGATGGATCGACCATATTAATTCATAGGTAGTGCCAGTTGAGCTTGGCGCCAAGCTCATCTGACACTACCTTTGAATTATCACAGTCAATCCATCTCCTGCAACTGGTACATACTCGTTAGATGACGCCTCAAAAATCTGGGAAATGCGGCCTTCTGGTTCAATGGGTTAACAGGTGTTCCCGAGTGGTCAAAAATCACAGATAAGCACACAAACTGTTCCAATCTGCACTTAGACATACATACACTGACGTATCTTCATGAACCCCAGCAGTTTGCAAGGGCTCGTGAGGGTCAATGTCTGATGATAACAAAGGTCAGCCTGAACCTGTTTTAAGTAACCACCTTTGCAGCAAGAAAAATGTGGTCTTTAACCCTTTTCATGCTGATACACCCATTGCTTGAGATACATTTGACTGTTGGGTCAAAGTTGGTGCCAGAATAGCTAGGCGCCAAGCTATTCTGGCACCACCCTTGAACTAAAACAGTTGATCTATTCTTAATCTGTAATGTAGCCTTCATAGGGACACTAAGCAATTTTTTACAAAATCAGTCTCAGGATGTAATGGGTTAAGAGACAAGTGCTCTCTGAAGGTAAGCGTTGAATGGTAAACGTGCCATCTGCCATGGCAGGTGAGAGGACGAGAGGTGTCACCTGTCATTTAAAGATCATCGTTTAGGTGGTTAAGGACCCCCCTCCCCCCAAAAAAAAGAAAAAAAAAAAAAAGAAAAAAAAAGGACTTCAACGACAGGCGGCCGCTGGAAACAGGTTCTGCTGTATACGCGTACCTGGGCAGAAGAAAAGAGTAGTCAAGTCCACAGACCACTGGACCTTCCAGGCATATCCAAAATTAGAGACATGCGCTCTAAAATAGAAAAACAGACTCCCCAGCCTGCGAGATCGGCACAGATCCTCATGCGCGCCTGCAAACTTGTGAGAGGGGCTCATGAGCATCTGGGCCTCTGTACTGATCAAGATCAACCTGCATTAACCCCTTCACTTTTAAACTCCACGATTCAGTACGCCGATGTCTTGAATTACCACAGCCAGAAAGCCGGTCGGCGACAGATTTAAGTCAAAACTTAGGCCGCAAGAGGCGTAGATCCTCATGAGCCAGCGCAAATTGCGGGGGTTCATGAGAATCTATGCCTCGTGCACTCAGGCGCTGTTCGCTGCGTCGCAGCAGCGAAGGGGTTAAAGTCTCCCCGGGACGGAAATAGCCCGTCAATGGCGCGGTGGTTGATAAGAATCCATTCCCCTAGCACGTGGCCGTTGTTGTTCAACGCGACCCTGGCAGTGAATGGGTTTTTGCTTGGCTGCCGGCAGCGCTTTTCGTGTCCGCCGACAGCCGCAGGGTTAACATGTTCGATCCTGAGACGGAAAAAGCCAGTCAACAGTGTTTTTTTTTCCTCAAGACCTTGCGGGTGCATCCCGAATTAGACAGCAGACTATCAATGGACACGAAAAAAAGAGAGTCCCTAGATCGTTGCACGTCTGGTGACAGCGACCTCGTCAACATACCGCAGCCCAGATTGGCGACCTTCTTTCCTTAACTCATTCTACCCCAACACCGAAATCCCCAAATTCTGCCGTTGTTCTCTGAAGACTCCATTGCAGTGCAGGACACAGAGCGACCATGATAGTTCAAGGGTGATGCCAGAATAGCTTGGCGCCCATAGGCGCCAAGCTATTCTGGCATCACCCTTGAACCATCATGGTCGATCAATATCTTGCTGTGGTGTGTCTGGGGTAGAATGAGTTAACAACATGTCCTGAACCAGTTAGTTCAAGCCGCAGTGTGGAGAGGGTAGTTTTTGTAACCCTTCTGCTGTCGGTAGCGCTTTTTGTCGAGATGATTCCTGCAGGAGGGGGGAGGGGGGGGGGGGGCAGTGAAGCATTGCAGTAATTTGTTTTAACTCATTCAGCCCCGTCGCACTACATCAGAAGATGGATCGACCATGATAATTCAAGTCGGCGACAAGCTAATCTGGCACTACCCTTGAATTATCATGGTCGATCCATCCCCTGCAAATGATCCATAGTCGTTAGATGACGCCTCCAAAATTTGGGAAATACGGCCTTCGGGTTGAATGAGTTAATACCACTCGCAGGGCATTTTCAGGTGTGGAGAAACCATGTGGCTTACCTAACAGCAATTGTTCTACTCCTAGCGACCATGTCCTAGAAGCGCGCGCACAGTAATGACATCACCAATCTTGTCGTCTGCACCGTTTTCTGTCGTTCTCTGCCTCTTATTGTGAACAATTACGTGGATTGTCATATTTTCATAGGAATATTCCCTTCCTATTCGAACAGTAGACTACAATGTAGAAGAGAGATCTGTATCAGTTGCCACTGAAGCACAAGTTATGAGGTTTCCAGTCCGATGCAAATGGCCGAGTCAACTTTGAAAGCGGTTTTACCCAAATGGCCGAGTCAACTTTGAAAGCTGTTTCACCCCAAAGGCTGAACCCTCTCTGAAAGCGGTTTCACCCCAATGGCCGAGTCAACTTTAAAAGCTGTTTCACCCAAATGGCCGAGTCAGCTTTGAAAGCTGTTGTACCCCAATGGCTGAGCCCACCCTGAAAGCTGTTTCGCCCCCCCCCCCCCCCCCTCCCGAACTAGTAAGTAGCACGGCACGTGGTATAAACTGTTTAGACAATAGGGCTCTCGTGGGTATTATTTTTTTTTTGGCGAAAATGCTCGCTAAAGCTCGCGCCCAAACATAATACCCTCGGGTGAAAAATATCTCACTATTCTCACTATATCTCCAAGTACTATGTCATAAAAAATATATGCTGATCTGTTTTCCCCTTTGCGGCCAAGAACCTCAGTTTGCACTTTGCGCCCTAGAGCGGCAGGGTATGAAGGTCGTTTCATAACATGCCAAGTGTTGCTTTATCATCAATAAAAAAGTTAGATTAACCCCTCGACTCCCGATAACCACCCAACTGCAAAAGGCAAAAAACTTCATGAGCCCCCGCATCTGCGGGGGCTGATGAGGTTCTTTGCCTCTTGCTGACCCTGTTCACATACGTGTTCCTTGGATTGATGGGATTATTCGGTGTTGAATTTGCCCTGCATTCAGTTCAAAGAAGCAATTTTGCGTCCACTGGTAGTGAAGGGGTTACATTTGTGAGACCGAGTAAGAGGATCACGAAGATCAATTACTTTGGGCAAATGAATGTTGTTTGCGGTTCGGGTGAGCGTGTGGGAAACAGAAGATTGTAGCCACTGTTTTCGCCACTCTGTCCACAGAAACGATCACTGTTGGAAGAGTGTTGCGGTACCACGCACTCGTAAGTCTACATTTCTTGAAACCAGCGTCTGAAAAACGCCTATTACAATGTTTCTTGAATGTGTCTGTCCACAGACGCCGCTTTTCAAAGCTGCAGACTTTGACAGCTCAACGGGAATGCTTAGTCGAGAGGCGCCAAGCTGTTCTGGCAGCACCCTTTGAACTATCACGGTCGATCGTTATCTTGTTGAATGAAGAGTGTCAGGGCTCAATTATAGGCTAAACCCAAACCGATCCATCAGTCATGAAAATGGTCGCTGGCATGGCGGAGGCCAGCTCGTTTGTGAGCGATGCGACGCTGTGATAAAGGGCTCTGTCAAAACAACGCAAGACAAACGACCGCGACCGCGTTACATTCTAGTCGCCTCGCGCTCGTTAGTCGACCGCTTTCTGTCCAGTTTTCACGCTATCTGTTTCTCTCGTCGCAGTCGCCAGCTGAAAATGCGTTAGTACCCTAAGCAGTCAAGATTCAGCTCTATTTTTCGGGCTGACCCATGGCAGTAATAGGCGTATCATATATTAAGTAAAAAAAAAAAAAAAAAGAAGTTCATGCTATGAATTTTAACACACTGAGCCCTAAGATCGCCATCCCCAAATGTGGCAGTTGTTTTCTAGAGAATACATTACAGTTTAGGAGACAGATCGACCATGATATTTCAAGGGTGGTGCCAGAATAAGACTATTTTAAAAGATGTTGGTTGGTTGTACATTGCTTAACGTCCCGACAGCAACAAGACTTTCTCAGGACGTGCCTGCACTGCTTGTGAAAAAAAAAAACCCAGCTAAACATAATATTGAATGTATGTCGCCAGCCGGTCTAATACGCTTAATAAATCTAAGACCATTTAGCAACACACATCCAATATCAAGAGCAGCGCAGGCAGTAGGGAGAGTTTAAAAAAAGGAAAATACAGGTGAATGTAACAAGGGTAGACAGAAACACATGCCCCAGAATAGAGGGGGAAAACCCACTCTGTGGGGCTGACCAGGGTGACCCTGGGAACTAAAAAGTAGTTAACACCACCCAAGTCCCCCAGGGCAGAAAAGAAACAACTGCAGCTTAAAACAGGTTCCCCTGTGCAATATTGCGTCCAAGTCTGTGCATCGTACGATCATCCCTGGCCTCCAATACGAAAAGACATTTGTTATGAGAATATCATTGGTTTAGCTGCTGTTGTGACGGCCGCACAGACTGGAACAGCTGCTGCCGCGTTGTTACGACGCTAGTCATTGCACCGGCTTCTGTTGTGACGGCCGTCCCGATAGGATGTTTTGTCTGCGTGTGACTAAAGACAATACGGAAGACATCTGTTGATTAGTGATTGTAGGTAGACAGTACAGTGTGTAAGTGAAGATAAAGAACGATGGATAGGTCTGGAAAAGTCGGTGAAGCTGACATGATATGTATCGACTATGATAGTTCATGGGTGGTCCCACATAGTTTGACGACAAGATATGTATCGACCATGATAGTTCAAGGGTGGTGCCAGAACAGCTTGGCGGTGTATGCCAAGCTATTCAGATTCAGAAAACTTTTTGTCCTATGCTAAGCCGACTATGAATTTTTGTCGTCTGACCGGAGATACCTATAACAAAACTTGCGTTTTCCATCTTCCCGCAGTCACTCAAAGTTCCATACGCAGTTGCACACACTCAGTTCCCGCCCTGACGCAGATTCAACCACCCCTGAACTATCGAGGCTGATTATATCATCTGAACTGTAATTTGACAGAAGATAAGTTCTAAATTTCAACTTCAAACTTGAGATGTTGAGCTAGCTATCAAAAGTTTGAGTACGTGTGAAGATACTTTCGTCTGGAAAAGTTTCAACGAGTGTTGAAGAGGGCTGAGTTCGGCGCGCGACGCACAAAACGCGCTAACCAACTAAAAATCTATGCGCTTAAATGTGATTATGGACCTTACGGTCTGGAGACGCAAGGTCCAAAACACCAGACCAGCACACATAACGGGCCCTCTTATATACATTTACAAAGAAAACGAAATGAAGTGATCGTGAACAGCATACGTGACTGAAAAGCTTGTCTAAATGCAAGGCCTGAGGCAGGTTTTACATTAACGCCTTCAATCCCGAGAAAAAAAATGAACACCACCCAAATGCAAGAGGTATGAATCCTCATGAACTCCCGCAGTTGCGAGGGCTCATGAGGATCTACGCCTCTTGCTGAAAGCACTTTGTATTAATGTTCATTTGGGGTTGAATTTACAACGATTTACAATGATTTCAAAAACGCAGCCCGCATCCACTGACAGTGAACGGGTTAAATTATGGCGATATGCTGGACAAAAACTCTTCCTCCTCCCCTCCCCCCCCACTGTCTCTCTCTGACAAGGCAACTAAACCACACCACACTCACAATAATTAACAACATGCCTCAGACAACCTGCACAAAGACATCTGAGCTGGCCAGAAACTGAGAACAATGGCACCATCTCAGACGAAATTAGATGGCTCTTTCACAGTTGTTCGACTGCTACCCTGTGGAAATACAGTCCTCAATTTGTGGACCAGCTGAGGCCGACCTTTGTCAGCAAGAGACCTAGATTCTATTGAGCCCCAGCAGCTGCAGGGCCTTATGATAATCTAGGCCTCTTGCAGATGCAACGGCTTTTACGCGGGACTGACTGACAAAACCGTTTTACACAGAGTAACATCTTCATTCTGAGGAACTGATGAACCGGGTTTGGTCGGTAAGATGCACAGATTCTCATGAGCCCCTGCGACTGTAGGGGCTCGTGATAATCTATGCCTCTTGCAGATGGAAGGGTTTGGATGAGGGACTGGGCAAGAACTCAGCCCTTCGTTACTGGAAGTAATCCTGCACAAGCTCTTCAATTCAAAGCATAGCCTTCCCCCTCTCTCTCCTTTCGCATCCACAGCGGTAACGCCACAGTTCCACGCGCTCACGGTTTGTGCTCTTTCACGTGCAAACGATCCGCGATGACCACAGCCCGTCTTCAGTGCCACTGCGATGGCGCAATGAAAGCGCCTGATTAGCGACGCACCACACCCGGCCAACATAAGTAAAGGTTTGATGGCATCCTTTCACAACACATAAATTACTGTCAGATCAAATTCTGCATGAGGTAAGAAAAAAACAAGCGGAGCATGCATCCTCTCTGCTGCCGCCATTTTCTCCCATGAAACTCCCACCTGTCACGTGACAGGAAAATTTAAAACGTATAAAAATATCCCACGTGCAGCTAGGGACTTTAGAACAAATTTCTTTTTGCCCGGAATACAGCCTGAAACGCCCCAACCATGATGAAGCTCGCCTGTCGTGTGAACGAAGCTAAAAGACTTGGAATCGCCTAGTCCCGCGTCACACTCATAGACAATCGACGACTAAACTGCATCAGCCTGGCTTGAAGATGAAAATACGCCCAAATCTTAGCGAGCGAGAGGAAAAGAGTCTCATAAGGCCCTGCAAATAGCAGGGGCTCATGAGAACCTATGCTTCTTGCAGACGAAAGGAACTGTGTGACACTCCGCCGGCACCTTCGGCGTGTTGTGACGGACTGACGAGGAGCTTAGAGGATTTGTGGTTCTCCGGTGCAAGGATTAGTCCATCTCGCCGCACCTTCCGCACGAATGGTCCACACAGGCCGGCGGAGGATGGGAAAGACTTGAAGTGGTCTGAGGGACCTCTTCATAGGGACCTCGGCCAACAATAACCTGTTATATTTTAGGAGGGGCGAGTGTCCAAGGGCCTTACAAAACTGTATGGCTGTTTATTTCCTCCCTCCCCGCGAAATAGAAACCGACGACAAAAGAAAAGTACGTGTATTTCCAGAATGCTGACAACCAGCAACAACCGGCTAGGATAATATGTATGGTGTTGACATAAGGGTGTCTGACCGCTTAATAATGTCTCATTTTCCAAAATACTTAACTCCTTCAAGTTGTGCCGGTACGGCGCAAAAAGCCGCATATCCCCACGGCTCGTCTCGAGTGAGTTTAAATAGTGATCGCGGCTGAGAGAGATTCACAAACTTGGGAGTCATTCTCTGAAGGGTACATAACAGTTTTGTATCACTCGCTCAACCCCACCTCCCCCACCCCATCCCACTCCAATCCCCATGTGCAGGTCGTGGCAAAATCATAATTTATGTGTATATGTATGTACCGTATACTTATTATTGTGAAACCATATTCAGACCAAAAAGGTGATTGCCAAGCGTGCAAAATGCAGAGAAGAACCCAACGAAGAAGGAAACACGCTTAGAAAAGACAGTTATAACACAACTGTGTTGTAACTGTCTTTTCTAAGCGTGTTTCATTTGTTCTAAACCTAAGACGCGTGTCCCCTGGGACTCACAACAACATATGCACCTTTACTAGTAAACAAACAATAGGCCCATTAGCACATCGGCATCCTCTACTCAAATGAAAGGCAATTGACGGATCTATACGATTAACCCCTATCATGCCGAGGCTAAAATCTTCAAATTTGTACACTGCCATATGCAACCTACATAATAGTACTTAAAGATGAGGATATAGACCAATGGTTTTTGTTAAAGGCCGGTGGTGACAGAATAGCTTGGCGCCTGGAACTATTTTAGTCAAACTTATTTCACACACTGGTGTATTCCGAATGATAAGGGATAACTGGAACTAGGACAGGACCCCACAGAGTTGCAGACTGCAGGCAATGGAACCAGTCCGCCTTTCTCAAGGCGTGAACCCGCTAATCGCATTCTGGACAAGTGGACAGCGAAAGTGGCGTAAAACCTACCGTCTGCAAGAGGCATCGATCCTCATGAGCCCCTGCAGAATGCAGGGGCTCATGAGGACCTATGCCTCTTGCTAAAGAGGTGCAGTCTCTGTAGCCCCCTGAATACATGGGCTCATGATGATCTGAGTCTTTTGCCGAAGGGAGCAGACTCGCGACCTGGGACTCCGTGACGAAAGTTGTCAAAGTGGTCTAGCTTACGACAGAACCAGTGGATATTCATTATTCAGTGCATGTAGACCAGCTACGGTCGTTGACCAGAACTAATCCGAGACTCTGTTGCGGACGTTCTCATTTACATGACACTTCTTTCCTTTGGTAATAAATAGCACAACCATGTCATGCCCGTTGGCGATGTGGTAAGTGGTAATAAATAGCACAACCATGTCATGCCCGTTGGCGATGTGGTAAGTGATCCAAACGTAACGGCTTTATGGTTATTTGACAATTTTCGTCTCAGCTCGGCACAGAGTAAACTCTCTGCAGGTCTCTAGTACATTTAACCTTTGGCTGTCTGTAGTGCTTTTTGTTGAGGTGATTATTGCTGGAACCACCTCCCCAACAAAGCTCTACAGACAGCTAAAGGGTTAACTTCTACAATGGAGGAATATGTAAATAATGTTTTTGAAGCAGAGTCCTTGTTTGTTAAACTCTGCTTGTCATAAAAGGAGATCATGTTTGCTTAAGTTTCCGGCGCGAGTGACGTCCCACTGTGTCTGGACTTCCGAAAGTGAAATTTACCTTGGGTATAAGGACAAGACCCACCTTGGTCCACAAAACAGCACTCTGAAGCTTAATCGCGTAAAATTGTATTTTTAGTCACTCTCAAGTCAAACTGACCTCTTGCCTAAGAACAGCAAACCTGATGAAACAGTAACCTAACTGAGAATCAAATTTAACCCTTGCCAGTTAACCGCAAAACCTGAAAATAACATAACCCTGTAACAGCGAACAATGCGCAACTGCAAGAGGTATAGACCCACATGAGCCCCCGCAGAGGCGGGGGTTCATGTGGGTCTATACCTCTTGCTGGACACATTTATGTCTGTGCCAGTGAATCTGCGAATGTTTCAGAGACATCATTAAATTTTGTGGCCACTGTAAGTGAAGGGGAGAATATCCAGACGCATTCGCCCTGACTGTGAATGTCGTTGTCACGGTATTAATCGTAAGAGTGGTTAGTTAAGTGCGGACGAGGGGGGTGTGGAAAGGGGGGGGGGGGGGGGGGAATTAAAGCCTCAGGGGCCGGCGTCGACGAGAGCTCGTTAGGAAGAAAATTCAAAGAAAGCAGTCACTTACTTCAATCAAAACCCCGTTCACTTCCTTCCCTTGAACAAGGAAGATGTTAACCGATCCCCACCAGCCAAACAGATGCGTGTACATCACTACAAGCCCATACAAAAATAACGACCATCGCTGTCTCTTGAAGAAAACAGTCGCCGACTACAACTAATGACCAAAGACGTCTGCCCAGAGTAAGTCCATTTTTGTGAAAGCGAGATTTTTTTTTCTTATTGTAAAATATTTCAAATCTTGCTTTGCACCGAAATGATCTCACTGTCGCTTGCCTTCACGTGGTAGTTGTAAGAAAGTGCGTTGCACGATTCCCCGCCAGGAAGTGACATATTTACTGTGGAACTCGAGTCCATGCAGACAGGGCGATGTCCCCTCAACATCAGACAGACATACTCGGTTAATAAATCAATGCCTTGTGGAGACGTTGAGAAATGGCACGTGCAATAATTCTCAGAGAATCAATGAGTCCTGCATTTGAAGTTTTTTTTTTTTTTATCATATAAAAAACTCATCTGTGACTTTAGATAACCCTTTGGCTGTCGGTGGCGCATTTTGTCGAGGTGATTCCGACAAGAATCACCTCGACAAAATGCGCCACCGACAGCCAAAGGGTTAGATCCCAAACGACATAGCAAACACACACTGTATCCTACGTGATGGCGGAAGGAGACACTTACCACATAAGCTCTACATGCGTCTCCGGAGCTCATGAAAATCTATGACCCCTATGACGGAAGAGGCTGACTTGTGAGGGAGCCAGTTCCAATAAGCCGCACCCGACACGCACGGTTTCTGTCTGCCTTCGAGACATGGATAAATGTTCCGCGGAAGAGAGGGGCAAAGGGCAGTGGGTGGGGCACCGTCTGTAGACGTCGAATCGATACGAGTGGCACAGAGAGAGAATGAGAGGTTAAAGAACGGAGACAACAGAGAGATTGGGGGTGGGGTGGGGTGGGAGTGTTGAGAGAGAGAGAGAGAGAGAGAGAGAGAGAGAGAGAGAGAGAGAGAGAGAGAGAGAGAGAGAGAGAGAGAGAGAGAGAGAGAGAGAGAGAGAGAGAGAGAGAGAGAGAGATGATGATGATGATGATGATGATGAAACGTTTTAATTCAGGATAAAGTTTTAGGCATGCAAATGCCTCTCTAGAATAAAAATTGGGTTAGCAAGAGGCACAGATCCACAAGAACCCCGGCCTATTGTGGGGAATCTTGTGGATCTGTGCCTCTTCTATTATATGGTTTTCTGACTGATGCTGTGCAGCGGAGCAGAAACCATCAGACGTCAGACGATTCCTTACAGACATGCCGAAGGCCGCTCGATCGTCACACAGTACACACGGAGTAGTGGCATTATTATGCACATGCTGCACAAGAGACTCATCATGCGCACGTGTGATTTAACTGTGTGCGTGCAAGCGCGTAAAACGGTAAAAAAAAACTCTTTTGAGCAACCACTCTTTTTTTTTTTTTTTTTGCAAGCAAAAAGTGGTCTTTAAAGACAGGTGCTCTCTCAAGAGACGTCTTGAAGGGTACACAGTGTCACCTGTCATTAAAGACCATCATGTAGGTGGCTTTAGCCACCTACATGATGGTCTTTAATGACAGGTGATGTTTCATAGGGCGGTCGTTCAAAACAGGTTCTGCTGTATTTGTGTGGGTGTTAGTGTGGAATGAGAAGATTTCACTACTCACACATCAGATGATCATAATGTAACAATAACTTACCTGCAAAAGAGAGAAACACTGTGATAGCTATTATATATAAATGCAACAACAAAATATAGCTTTAACCCATTCAGCCCTGACGCACTACATCAGGAGATGGGTCGGCGCCAAGCTAATCTGGCACTACCCTTGATTATCATGGTCGATCCATCTCCTGCAACTGGTGCATAGTCGTTAGATGACGCCTCCAAAATATGGGAAATACGTCCGTCGGGCTGAATGAGTTAAACGTAATATGCATACAACACAATACACATAAAAAAAATCCCAAAATAGAAAAAAAAAAAACCGCTTAGAAACCGCGTTTCTTTCTTTTTCAGACCAAAAGTGATTGCCCAACAAATACAAAACACGCTCAGAAAAGCGAATTACAAAACAATTTATTAAAATATTCAAAACAGACGTACAAACTGTATGTACTAATATTTTGGTGAGACGCAAAAGAGAAGATAAATAGAGTCCAGTCATTGTGTACTTGTTTGCATATATATAATTTAATCTGAAAAAAGGAGTTTCATATTTAATAAATTGTAGTTGTCTTTCTAAGCGTGTTTCTTTCTTATTTATTTTTCTAAATATATGTTTCACTGTGTAAACTACTTAATTTCTATCGTTCTTTGTTTCCTGTTCCAGGTCTGCGGGAGGCAAAAAAATCCTGAGGGAAATTAAATGCTTGCTCTGCACGTGTTGTGGTGACCTTTGAAACAGACCCTTCCCTTTCCAGCAGGTTTCAACGGCGCATTATCTACACACCAACGCCGATTGAACGCCCAGTCACCAACTACTGCTGAGAACTAGACAGGGCTCACACGGATCTCTACCCCTCGCAGATACATGGCGTTCGCTGAGGAAGTGATCGTGACACCGGCGTAATCCTAGAGGCGTGCGTCTGCACTCTAACCAGGATAAACACAGTCTTCGAACAGTGATTCATTTTTATTGGTGTGGATGGTGGGTCTTGCGGTAGAATTTCAAACCCTTGCAGCAGCTCAAAATTGCACGTGTTTTGACAAAACAACAACAGTGGATTAAAAACCAGGGCAAACATATCGCAGTTTTCATCCACTGTTTTCGTCGAAACACGTGGACTTCTTTAGGTCCCGGAAATGGTCTATTCTCTGGTGATTTAGCCGGCCCTTCACTGGACTGGACAGACATTGCGGACCACGCTTTTCTTATTGTCGCATAAAACAATGTAGGTATAGACTTGCAGTTTTTACCCCCTTCACCGCCAAGAAAAAGTTAACAACATCCAACCGCAAAAGACATAGCTCCTCATGAGACCGCGCAGTCGCGGGGGTTCATGTTGACCTGTCTCTTGCTGAGATCAATAAGTATCCATGTTCCTTGGACGGCTTTTGCCTTTGTTCGTTGAATGAACACGGATTTCAGGACCAAACTGTGCGTCCAGTGGCGGCGGGGGAGGGGCGGGGGACGGGGGGTTAATTACAAAACAGCAGTTACAAAATCAGATGCCTGTGCTTTAACCCAGGCGAAACTTTCCAAGCAATTTCTAGCACGTCATCGTCATTTGTATCGCTCCGATGGAGCCGTTCCTCCAGTCTCAGGAGGCACAGAGCCTCAGCAGCACCCGCTGGCTGCAAAGGCTAATGAAAATCCATTCCTCCTGCACCATCATTACAATACTGTTACTTAATAAATAAATAAATAAATAAATAAATGCATTAAATAGACGCTTTATCCCAATTGAAAATCGGCTCAAAACGCCGCCGCGAACTGAACCCAACAAGCACGCTCACGTGAATCACGCGCATTCACTCACACACTGTACATAAACACTGAACATTCACATACTTGTATGGGAGAGCTGTCAAAAGTTTAGCTAATGTTGAGAAAGTCATGGTGTGACACAGTCCGCTACTGCGTCCGTCTGCAAGAGACACAGATCCTCATGAGCCCCTGCAGGATCAGTGCTTCTTGCCACACACATATCACATTACCACAGTGTGACACGAACCGAGGAAGATATAAGGATTTAGGGAACGCGAATTGAGAGACGTCGTGGTGTGAGGTAGTTGGCATGGCGCCCTGCTAAGAAGCAACGTGAAGAGATCGAACCATCTGGTTGAGTTTTCATTAGTTTTGTTTTCTTCTAAACGCCCCTGCTGGCGGAATCCGTCCATCTAGAAGAAAAGGTGATGAAGCGAGAGGTTTCTGGCCCTTTAGGCAGCAATATAGGAGGTGGTGGGGAGAGTGAAGGGGGCAGATAGAGATAATGGATCAATACAGGAGATTGGCGTACAATGCTAAAGTTGTAACTCCCCCCTCCCCCCTTTTCTCTCTCTCTCTCACACACACACACACACACACACACACACACGCACACACACACACACACACACACACACCGCACCAACCTTTCACAATAAAAAGAGAAAAGTTAAAGTAAAAAGCTAATCAGGAAACACAATATTCAAAACTATAAAATGTTATAAAAGTTTGTCCATCGGGCTATATGACGCTATAAGTGTAGCCCTTTGGCTGACGGTAGCACTTCTTGTTGAGGTGATTCCTGCAGGAATCACCTCGACAAAACGCGCTACTGACAGCCAAGGAATTTATTTAGTACAACATAAACGGAACCCACGACAACAAACGATAGCAAGACAACACTGCTTCGAGTGGCAATGAACCAGTTGACATGCATGGATACGACCCAAACAGACTCGTGGACAACACTTTGCTTTTCACAACAGGTCGTTAAAGAAACTCATGAAGAATTTAGAATTCAATCGATGCATGCAACTGTATACACTGCAGGTTCATTTTCACATTAGACCTGGTACAACGAGGCTGGAAAACTCACCTAGGCAATTAGTGTTTAGAGTCAATTATTTGAAAAAGACAAACTGAATGGATCTACAAGAGGACTTACTTACTTACGCCTGTCACCCCTACCCGGGTATAGGCCGTCGACGAGAGACCTCCAGCAACTCCTGTCCTGTGCTTCTCCTTCGATTCTACTCCAGGTGGTTCCCAGTCTCTTGATGTCTGCTTGGAGGTCTCGACGCCAGGAGTTTCTCGGCCTACCTCTTTTCCTCTTTCCCTGGGGGTTCCATGACAATGCCTGCCTAGTGATACTGGAAGCTGGCTTTCTCAGACTGTGACCGATCCATCCCCATCTTCTTCGCCCAATTTCATTCTCTGCTGTTATCTGCTCTGTTCTCTCCCAGAGTCTGACGTTGCTGATCTTCTCTGGCCAGTGGATTTTCAATATTCTTCTAAGGCAACTGTTCATGAAGGTCTGTACTCTGTTGACTGTGGTTTTTGTCAATCTCCATGTCTCTGCTCCATATAGGAGAACTGCTTTTACATTGGAGTTGAAAATCCGGACTTTGGTGTGTTGTGACAGCTCTCTGGATTGATTGATTGATTGTACATTGCTTAACGTCCCGACAGCAACAAGGCTTTCTCAGGACGTGCCTGCACTGCTTGTGAAAAAAACAAAAACTAAACAGAACATTGAATGTATGTCGCCAGCCGGTCAAATACGTTAAATAAACCTAAAACATGGGGCCTAAATAAAGCTAAGACCATTTAACAACACACATCCAATATCAAGAGCTACAGGCAGTGCAGACAGTAGGGAGAGTTTTAAAAAGGCAAATACAGGTGAATGGATCTCGGGTAGACAGAAACACATGCCCCAGAATAGAGAGGAAAACTCACCCTGTGGGGCTGACCAGGGTGACCCTGGGAACTAAAAAGTACCTAACCCCACCCAAGTCCCCCAGGGCAGACCCGGGTGGGGGAGACAGCTCTCTGGAACTCCACACTTTTTTCAACTGGAGAAAGGCTGCTCTGGCTTTACCGATTCGTGCTCTGACATCTGCATCAGTGCCGCCTTTTTTGTCTATGATGCTCCCGAGATAGGTGAAGGACTCCACCTCCTCCAACGGGGTGCCAGCAAGCAAGACTGGTTCTTCCCTGGTTGCGTTCAGCCTCATTGTCTTTGTTTTCTGTTTGTGAATGGTGAGGCCCACTTGGGACGAGATGTCAGCAAGCCTCGTGGTCTTGTCCTGCATTTGTTGATGAGTGTGGGACAGTAATGCCAAGTCGTCTGCAAAATCGAGGTCGTCAAGCTGTGTCCACAGTGTCCACTGTATTCCACTTCGTCTGTGCTCTGTGGTCATCTTCATGACCCAGTCTATGGCCAGTAGGAAGAGGAACGGAGACAGCAGACACCCCTGCCTGACACCAGTTCTGACCTGGAGCTCTCTGGTGAACTGCCCTTCGTGGATCACGCGACATGTCATGCCATCATAGCTGCTCTTGATCAGGCGGACGAGCTTTGTGGGTACACCGTAGTGTCGTAGGAGTTTCCACAGAGTCTCTCGGTCCACGCTGTCAAATGCTTTCTCATAATCCACAAAGTTGACGTACAGCGGGGAGCTCCACTCCAGAGACTGTTCCACGATGATGCGGAGAGTGGCGATCTGGTCTGTACATGATCGGTTCTTCCTGAATCCTGCTTGCTGGTCTCTCAGCTGGGGGTCAACGGAGCTCTTCATTCTTTCTAGGATGATCCTGTTGAAGACCTTTCCTGGTACTGACAGCAAGGTGATTCCTCTGTAGTTGGAACACTTGCTGAGGTCGCCTTTCTTGGGAAGCTTGATTAGGTACCCCTCCTTCCAGTCAGCCGGCATCACCTCCTCTTCCCAGATCTTTCCAAACAGTGGGTACAGCATCTCAACTGTTGTCTCTAGGTCTGCTTTCAGAGACTCCGCTGGGATGCCATCTGGCCCTGCTGCTTTGCCATTCTTCAAAAATGCCACTGCTTTTCTGATCTCTTCCCGGCTGGGTCTGTCACAGCTGATGGGTAGGTCGGTCTCTGCTGGCTGGATGTCGGGGGGGGTCGGGTGGGCTAGGTCTGTTCAGTAACTCTTCAAAATACTCGGCCCATCTGTCGAGTTGGTCTGCTCTGTCTGCAATAGGCTTGCCTTCTTTGTCTTTTACTGGTCTTTCTGTATGGCCATACTTACCCGACAATCTTCTGGTAATGTCGTAGAGCTGTTTCATGTTGCCGCTGCCTGCTGCCTTTTCTGCCTCTGCTGCCAGGCTGTCTGTGTAGGCCCTCTTGTCTGCCCTGATACCCCTCTTCACCTCGCGGTTGGCTTCCGAGTATTCCCCCTGTGCCCTTACTTTGGCTGCTCTCGTGCGACTGTTGTTGACCGCTGCTTTCTTCTGCTTCCTCGCTTCTATCTTCTTCAAGGTCTGTGCCGACAGCCAGTCCTTGTGGTGGTGTTTCCTGAACCCTACAGTGTCTTTGCAGGTTGAGTTCAGCGCCTCTCTAACTGCCTTCCACTGCTGCTCTGTGGTGACCGCCTCCTCTTCATTTACTAGCTCCTGTAGCGCTTGAAACCGGTTGGACAGCACCAGTTTGAACTCTTCTCTAACGCCAGTTTCTCTCAGGAGGCCTACATTATAGCGCTGTCTTCTTGTTGTCTCTGTGCGGCTTTTCTTTAGCTTGAGCTTCATTCTTAAGGTAAGCAGATGGTGGTCTGAGGCGACATCTGCTCCCCTCCTCACTCGAACATCTTGAAGGGATCTTCTAAATTTCTTGCTAATGCAGATATGGTCTATTTGGTTCTCTGTTGTATGGTCAGGTGAGACCCAAGTTGCTTTGTGTATTCTTCTGTGTGGGAAGATGCTGCCTCCAATGACAAGTCGGTTTAGAGCACAAAAGTCTACAAACCTCTCCCCGTTCTCACTCATCTCCGAGCCTAGTCCCTGTCTCCCCATCACCTCTTCGTATCCGGTGTTGTCCTCCCCTATTTTGGCATTAAAATCGCCCATGACGATGGTGATGTCTCGCTCCGCACATTTGTCCACGGCACTCTGGAGTCGGTCGTAGAACTCTTGTTTCTCTTCCTCGTCACTGTCATTGGTGGGCGCATAACACTGGATGACGTTCAGCTTGAGCTTTTTCTTGGTTCTAAAGTCTGCTGTTATAATTCTTGGCCCAAGAGGTTCCCAGCCCATCAGCGCTCTCTGTGCCACTGGTGACAGCATGAGTGCTACTCCTTCTGTATGGGGGGCATTCTCCTCTTCATGACCTGAATACAGAATCATCTCCCCACTTAACAGCCTTTTCTGGCCAGACTGCGTCCATCTGGCTTCACTGATGCCTAGCAGGGAAAGGTTGTACTTTTTGCATTTCCGCTGCTATCTGGGCGGCCTTGCCGCTCTGGTACATGGTCTTGACGTTCCATGTGCCCATGGTTGTATCCCTGGATAGAGAGAGGCGGCTCGGTCCTGTGGCTTCCGAAGACTTCCGGCTTTCACCACAGGACGTCATAAGTCTTCTAGTAGAAGAACCTTCCTCCTCCAGGAAAGGAATTACTGTTAGTCTTTTCGTCGGCGTTTTTGTAGCTATTTCCTTTTTTGCAGGGTGGGGAAGCTAACCCCACGCCCAACCCCCTTACTAGGAGGACCAGGGGTTTTCTGTCGGGGTCACCTTCCCTTAGACCATGTTGGTTCACGGCACCTTATTTCATTCGGTGCACCCCTCTCACGAGGGACCCCCTATCCACCACCCAGGGGACGCGCCTCAACGCCGTATGGTCCCAGCGCGAGGATCTACAAGAGGAAGTGAGGGAATATGTCTTTATTGCCCAGAGAAACTGCCGCCCCCCCCCCCTTACACACACACACACACACACACACACACACACACACACACACACACACACACACACACACACACACACATCACGGAGCAGTTGTTCTAATCAGTAATGTCTAATAAAAAAAAAAAAGAAGTTAAACGCATAATCTAGACCATAAAAGTGACTGTCAAACGTGTAAAATGCAAAGGTATTCCTAAGAAAGAAACACGCTTAGAAAAGACAAGTACAAGCATTCCATGAAGGAGAAAATGAAGAGAGAAAAAGCGAGGATACAGTTTATTAAATTTTCCTTCTTTTTTTTCAAAATAGATAATTTATACAGACAGAAATAGGCTACCTGTACTTACAGGGGCGGATCACCTGTACCTCCTGAGGGGGGTTTTCTGTTAGGGACCTTTAACCGGAGACAAAGGGCAGACCTTGCTATCCAGTGGCCAAAATTTGTTTTAAAAAACGAATCAGCACAAGGGTCCCACACTTTGCTTACTGGGATAAAACTCCTGTTGGCCTGACCTAGAATTAGAACAGGCACCTCAAGAACATACCAGGTCCCCGGTGCGCAAAATGTCATAGGGCCGATGTCGAGTTCTGCCGGCAGAACCCGATGTCGGCCCGACGGCCTTTGCTGGCAGAGTTTGCGGCGGCAACCAGACTTAGCAATCTTCCGCACTACCGCACAAATTGCAGTATACGTCTGTGGGGACACTGTGAAGTGTCAGGGCTGAAGCGCATAACAGAAATGTACAAAGGAACAGATCACTAAACAAGAAAGGCTTGCGCCGAAGCCCGTCGTACGACAGCGTCAGTCTCAGGTGCCATGTCGTGAGCAAGACGCACAGACTTTCATGAACCCCTGCAGCTGCAGGGGCTCGTGAGACTCTGTGCCTCTTGCAGATCTGTAGAACGGCCGACGCAATGTGAAAAAGTATATACGCTAGATTGAAAAATAAACTGTCATGGACCAATGTTCTTAGAAAACACGCAGTTTAGGGAGAAAGACAGCAGCTAACATTCTACGTAGAAACACACACACACACACACACACACACACACACACACACACACACACACACACACACACACACACACACACACACACACACACACGTTAGCCCGCTGGTCATGAAGACATCTCATTTCATATGCTTTTTGAGACTGCAAGAATATAAAAGAAAGGCATCTCGTACAATGCCAGGTTTGAATTTCGAAGCAAAAGTGTTCAGAAAAATAACTGCTTCCAGACCTGCCGCTTACGGATACGCGGCAAAAAAGCCGCGTATCCTAGGCGGCACATCACGAATACTGTCTACATGCGTTTTGCGCGAGACTGATGGACCATGATCGAGAATGATGGGCCATAGTAGTTCATGGATAGTGCCAGTTTAGCTTGGCGCCTGGACAAGGGGCCACGCTGATCTGGCACTAACCTTAAACTTTCATGGCAAATCCATTATTCACAGCAGCTGCAGTGTTTACAGGCATGCACCTTCCACAGCTACGACAGTCATCATCAGGTGTAAATGAGGGATACTCAGTGGCATGACAGGAGGTACCCTAACGCACAGAGCAGAACCGCTCAACACAACATAAGAGAGAAAAGAGAAAAAGATACGACATTAAGATGGGCAAAGATAAGATAACAAGGCAAAACAAACAAAAACGTAAATTAATTGTTGATTGTACATTGCTTAACGTCCCGACAGCAACAAGGCTTTCTCAGGACGTGCCTGCACTGCTTGTGAAAAAAAAAAATAAACAGAACATTGAATGTATGTCACCAGCCGGTCAAATACATTAAATAAACCTAAGACATGAGGCCTAAATAAAGCTAAGACCATTTAGCAACACACATCCAATATCAAGAGCTACAGGCAGTGCAGACGTAGGAGAGTTTAAAAGGCAATACAGGTGAATGACAAGGGTAGACAGAAACACATACCCAGATAGGAGAAAACTCACCTGTGGGCTGACCAGGTACCTGAGACTAAAAGTACTACCCACCAGTCCCCAGGGCAGACCGGTGGGTGATGATGAGTACATGCTAACGTCCGACAGCACAGGCTTCTCAGACGGCCTGCATGCTTGTGAAAAAAACTAACAGAAATGAATGTATGTCGCAGCGGTCAATACGTTAATAACTACAAGGGGCTAGTAAGCAGACATTAGCAACACACCATATCAAGCTACAGGCAGTGCAGACAGTAGGAGAGTTTAAAAGGCATACAGGTGAATGACAAAGGGTAGACAGAACACTGCCAGAATAGAGAAAAACTCACCTGGGGCTGACCAGGGTGACCCTGGGAACTAAAAAATACCTAACCCCACCCAAGTCCCCCAGGGCAGACCCGGGTGGGGACCCGGGTGGGGGTAAATTAATTGTGGTTCGCTGTCAGGCGCCTATGCTCCAGCTTACAAATACAGAAACCTTCAAAACGTTGCCTCGAGACGAGAGATGCATGCCAAAATGTCAAAGACAAGAAGCAGAAATGTCAATGGAGTCGTCTTACGGTCCGAGTCTTTTGTTTCAAACCAGTTTGGCAACATTTCATGATGGACTTGAAGAAACGCATCCACTCCGATAAATTGCAAGTTCTGTGTGCTAGTCTGTGATTTTGAAGCTTACGGCTCTAGGCCGTAAGGTCCAAAATCACAGACCAGCACAATATTCCGATTGGTCTCGAAATACAGTTTGCAGTTTCTTTTCCACGCGAAGTAGTTTTGTGTACTGATCATCGGACAAGGACACTGCGGAGGAGGCACACAATACATCGTGTAAAAAAATGTAACCCCTTCATGGCGGACAAAAATCACGATCCAAGAGACATAGATCCTCATGAGTCTGCAAGCAATATCAGCAGTTACGGGGCTCATGAGGATCTATGCCTCTTGCTGAGGACTCCACGTCCTATCATTACAGCCTGGACGGCAAGGGATCTTTGTCATTATTAACAACAAGATTTCAGTAACACAATCTGTGACCACTGGCAGTGAAAGGGCTAATTCCTTCTGTAACCCACCCACATCACCTATGTCGTTCTCTTATGCGTGCTGCCACCGGTACTGTATACAGCACGGATGGCTGCATGCACGAAGGGGTTAAATGTTGTACTTTTTTTTTGTTGACTTTGTGATTTGTAGCAAGATTCTGCTTCTAAACGCCTTCACTGCCAGCGGTCGCACAATTGTTTCCGATTTCACAGTCAATTCAACGCCGCAGAGCGCCAGCCGTCCAAAAAACACGGCTACAAAGTAATGTCAGCAAGCGGCATAGATCTTCATGAGCCCCCGCAATAGCGTGGGCTCATGAGGATCTATGCCTCTTTCAGTTAGGTCGTGTTTTTTGTTTTGTTTCTTTTTTTTTCCGGCGGCGAAGGGTTCAACGAGTTTCAAAGAATAAAACATGGATGAAGAAAGTCAAATTGATACTAAAACCTCCACCCACCCACCCCCCACCCACACACACACTCCACGCCCCCACTCTCTTTTCTTTATTTTAATTATTCCTACACCAGTTCCTCCATCCACCTCTTCGTCCCCCCCCCCTCCCCGATCCTGACCTCCCCCCCCCCCCCAACCCCCCTTCAACCCCACCTTTAAAGCAATATTTTCTTACGGCGCGGAGCATGTCGGGACCTAGTGCCCAAGTCCCAAGGCCGCCAGAATTAATTCGATCAGCCTCCCCCCAGAGGCCATCAGCAAATGGCTATGCATTGTGAATCGCCGACAACTTCAGTGCACTGCCAGAAAAGGAAACAAAATCCCACCCAATCTTTCTTCTGGTGCACACGAGGTAAGTCAGAACAAGCCATTTCCGTTGTTACGTGGTGGAGTCGTAGTCGTAGTATGATAAACACACCAGACGCACGCACGTAAGGTTCTTTTAAATAAACTTCATTCAGCTGCAACCCATCACACGTGGCTTAAGGATGTAGACAATACTGGAGTAACAGTTCCAACAATAGTTTAATTCAACGATGCGATCTCCACACAATGCATTTCCAAATGCACCAACACTGATACAATGTCTCTTTTTCAAATGTCAACACTGGCGACACAAAGTTCCTCAAACAACGTACACCACTGTTACGCTGCGTCTCTCACAATGTACACCCTATACGGTCCATGTACCTACGATAAACTGTGTGTCCCTACAACTGACGATGCGTGACAATGTACGTACGTGGCTTACTAGCAACAACTTTTATAGTAAAACTACTTTCCTGAAAAATCTAATGAATTTATACAACGCAACCAATCAGAACGGAACACGTTACTGAAACTCATAAATATTAATGAAAGAAGAACTTTCTGGAATAACTATAATGGTCTACAAAATTCGACTGCTCATTTTAGCGACAAATCTCAGTATGTAATGATATCACACAAAAATATGGCAAACCGTTTACGACTTTTCACAACACACAAAGAACGGCTGCTAATTTCACGCGCACAGTAAACAACTATGACTAGCAACTTTGCTACTGTGTTACAAAAATGTTCCTTACTCTTTTGACGTCACATGTACGAGGTCACTAGACAGCGCGACCCTGATTGGAACGTTCTGGTTCATTCTCAGCTAATCTACGCAAAACAAAAATCGACCGCTCTTCTCCGTGAGACTTTTCTAGAAGCTTCCGGACTAAAATTAGCGTATCATAACAAAGCCAAATCCGCTATCACGCACGAACTATAAAGAATCTCACTGAAAAGGTACGTGATACGTAACCATGATAGCTCAAATAAATATCGGATCGTTTCCTACGATTAACACATGTATGCTCTCACAGGACAACACAACCACAATCGTAACATCCGTTAACAGCAGGAGGTACAGATTTTCATGGCCCACTACGATGCGGTGAGGGGTGGGGGTGGGGTTGAGGGTGAGAGAGGGGTGATAACGAAGATCTATAGTGTTGCAAGACTTTACACAGCCCAAACATTTCATCCCACTCAGTAGCAAAGGCAACAAATCCTTCACAGCCATTGTGAACGTAGATCAGACAAGAAAATGGGCCAGTTCCACGAGTGAGCTTAGTCCTGCGCCAGGTACTAAGCAAGATGCTCCGCTATCTCGGAGCACCTTGCTTAGTGCCTGGCGCAGGACTAAGCTCACGTCGCGGTGTACCTTGCTTAGTGCCTGGCGTAGGACTACGTTCACTCATGCAACCCACTCATCCCAACTAGCAAGAGGCCTAGCTTTTCACGAGTCCCTGCGGGTGCAAGAGCGGCATGACAATCTATGCTTCTTGCACAAGGGTTTAGTAACGTCATGTCAAAGGAAGCAATCTGTACTCAGCAAATGTGTCCGCTTGTCGGCTATGTAGAGGCAAGTATCAATGAGACAAAATTAATATACAGTATTACTCATAAAGCCCTGACATGATACAACAGGATGTGAATCAACCATGATAGCTAGTTAGTTAGTTATTTGGGTTTAACGCCGAGCAGGCAACTAAGGCCATCTCACGGCGGGATGGGTAAAAATATGGTCAGCCAGACTAAAAGAAAGGTATTAAGACAAGATGTAAATATAACTTAAAAATATGTCAGGCTAAAATGACGCACGAGTCTGTAAAAGAAAGGTCTACAGACTCTCAAAAAGGGCAAAATAATGAAATTTACATAGTCTATTCATGTTCAGATCTTGTTAAAAATATTGCATTCTCTCAAGAAATTGAAGATTTTGTCCGGGGAAACATCCCGGAACAAAACCTTCAAGGAGTCTGCTGTGAAGTGTTTATATCTTGTGTCAATTAGATCGGCACAAGACAGCAAAAAGTGTCGAACAGAAAACTGCTCGTCACAGGCATAACAACGTGAACGCTCATCCTGTTTTAATAAGTAAGAGTGCGTAACATACGTGTGCCCGATGTGGAGCCGAGCAAGGATAGTCGCCTCACGGCGGCTGCCGCGGCGATAAGGTAGACTGTCGGACACCGTAGGAAGAACTTCATGCAGCTTGTTCGCTTCCTCCCTGTCCCACTCGGACTGCCACTCGCGGGTTATGTACGCACTAATCACAGGTTTAAAATCACTATAGACAGTCTGTGTGTCAGGGACAGGGTCATTGCGGGCATCGTTGGCAGCAGAATCTGCGATCCTGTTGCCTTCGATGCCCACATGCCCTGGGACCCAAATAAAAATGATGTCATAATATTCCTTCATCAAGTCCGCATAAAGCTCTCGAATCTGCACCAGCAGGGGGTGGTCTGTTAACGCGCCCTGAAGGGCCTGCAGGGCAGAAAGAGTGTCAGACAGAATCAGGAAGTTCCTTTCCCTAGACTGATAGGCATGCTTGAGTGCCAGCAGAATTGCCTGCAGTTCTGCACTAAATACAGAGGAATGGTCAGGGAGGCGGAGCTTAAATGGGCGTTTAGGATGGCGAGAAGACACTGCTGCCGCAGCCACTCTCCCATCCTCAGACTTAGACCCATCAGTATAAATATGACAATAGCCAGGAAAACTTGAAAGGAGTTCATCGAGGCTCTGTTGGTATATGGCTGGTGGAGTACAGTCCTTCTTGTGGGCGGTCAAGTCCAGAAAGATGTCAGGAACTGGTAATAGCCAGGGTGGAGTGATGTGTTGCAGAGATTCCAAAACTTTGTCCAGGTCCACACCGGCCGCCTGCAGATGAGGTCGGACACGGAAGGAAAGTGGACGGACTGCTCCCGGATGGGCATCGTAAATCTCTGCAAACGACGGGTGAAAAACACAGTCATAGGTAGGATTGTCTGGATGGGCCTTCAGCTTCAGAACGTAGCTGAGCATGAGGCGGATGCGGCGGAGCCTGAGAGAAGGCTCCCCTGCCTCGGCATACAGACTAGGAACTGGAGATGTCCTGAAGGCCCCCAGACATATTCGAAGACATTGATGGTGAATTGTGTTCAGACGCTGTAGAACAGACTTAGAAGCCGAGCCATATACCACAGAGCCGTAATCCAGTTTGGACCGAACAAGGGCCCGGTACAGTCGAAGTAAGACGATGCGGTCTGCACCCCAGTCAGTACGACCAACGACACGAAGAACGTCGAGGGCCTTCTGACAAGAGGTTCTAAGGTAATTAATATGGTTGCAGAAGGTCAGTCAAAGATGACCCCCAGAAACTTTGCCTCCTCGGCCATCTTACTTGGCACTCCAGCAATGCTCATTCTAGGTTCTGGAATAATTTTCGTCTGGTTAGTAAAATGCACACAGACTGTCTTGGAGGGCGAGAACTTGAATCCGTTGAGAGACATCCACCCCTGGACGCGACCAACGCACGGCTGCAAGCGCCTCTCAAGGGACGCAAGTCCTCGACCTCGTGCACACAAAGCAAAGTCGTCCACAAACAAAGAGCATTCAGAATCATTCTTGACGGCCTTTACAATGTTAATAATTTTAATGCTGAATAAAACAGGAGATAGAATGCTGCCCTGCGGCACACCCATCTTTTGTTCAAAGGAGTCGGAGAGGGTGGAGCCTAAACGGACATGGAACGACTGGTTAGACAAAAAAATTGTGAATAAAAACGGGCAGGTGCCCTTTAAAACCCATGTCCGACAAATCAGACATTATACCATACTTGCAGGTAGTGTCATATGTCTTCTCAAGATCAAAGAAAATGGCACATACATGCTGCTTGTTGACAAAAGCATCTCGGATAAACGACTCAAAGCGGACTAGATGGTCAGTTGTACTACGGAAGCGCCGGCAACCGCACTGGAGGTCTATGATGAGACCCTGTGACTCAAGACCAGGCGGGCATTGACCAAGCGTTCCATAGTTTTACATAAACACGATGTCAAAGCGATTGGCCGGTAGTTGCCCGGGTGGGAAGGATCCTTACCCGCCTTGGGGATTGGCACAACCACAGCCTGGTGCCAAGATGGCGGAAAATGACCGGTTATCCAGATATGGTTAAAGGCCTTGAGAAGTACAAGGAGTGAATCCTCAGGCAGATGTGTTAGGAGCTGATAGTGGATGGTATCTAGTCCAGCAGCAGAGTCATTACATTTCTGCAGGGCTTGCTGCAATTCTGAAAATGTAAAAGGGGCATTATAGTCTTCTGAGTTATCCTATATAAAATCACAAGTACAAGACTCTCGCTTCTCCTTCTCTCTCTGGAAGAAAGGTGAATAATGCTCTGTTGAAGAATTATGGGCAATGGTGGAGGCAAGCAAATTGGCCACACCCTTTTTATATGTGACCAAACTGGCACCATCTCTAAGATGGCTGACAGAAGCCCAGCCACCCTTGCCCCTAATTCCTCGAACAGCCTTTCAGACTTTCTGGGATGGAGTCCTAGAAGATAAAGATGAGACGAAACGTCTCCAGGAAGCACGGCGTTCACGTTTAAAAATGTAACGGGCTTTCGCCCTCTGTCTTTTAAAGGTTAAAATATTCGCTTGCGACGGATTACGAAAAGCACGTCGCTCAGCAGATTTGCGCGTTTTTTTGGCTTTGCGGCACTCTTCATTGAACCATGTGCTTCCGAGGGACTGATGTGGAAGTTCTAGGGATGGTTTCACCTACCACGTCCAACAAAATAGAAGTAAAACAAGAAACAGGTTCATCAGCCGACATGACCACCTCCTCCGCAAGACGAGACTGACAGAGGGAGGCGAACAGAGGCCAGTTAGCTTTCTTAAGATTCCAGCGCCCCACCGGTGGATCCTCCTCACAGCTGACCGATGACAGGACTACTGGGAAGTGGTCACTACCACACAGGTCGTCGTGAACCTTCCAGTCAAAGTCCAGCATGAGAGGAGGATCACACACAGTGAGGTCTAGAACAGAACTTCAACTAGATCCTGAACTTGGGTTAGATTGATTGATTGATTGTACATTGCTTAACGTCCCGACAGCAACAAGGCTTTCTCAGGACGTGCCTGCACTGCTTGTGAAAAAAAAAAATAAACAGAACATTGAATGTATGTCGCCAGCCGGTCAAATACATTAAATAAACCTAACACATGGGGCCTAAATAAAGCTAAGACCATTTAGCAACACACATCCAATATCAAGAGCTACAGGCAGTGCAGACAGTAGGGAGAGTTTTAAAAAGGCAAATACAGGTGAATGGACCAAGGGTAGACAGAAACACATGCCCCAGAATAGAGAGAAAAACTCACCCTGTGGGGCTGACCAGGGTGACCCTGGGAACTAAAAAGTACCTAACCCCACCCAAGTCCCCCAGGGCAGACCCGGGTGGGGGACTGAACTTGGGTTAGAGTAGGTAGGTGGAGCCATCGTTAAAGACACGTATGTTAAGTTGAGAAAAAACATCTTCTAACATCTGACCTCTGTCATCATAGTGGTCACTACCCCACAAGTGAGCGTGACCGTTAAAATCTCCCATGAGAATAAAGGGAGGGGGCAGCTGACCTATTAAGTTAAAAATATCATTACTACAGATCCGCAGGGACGGTGGTAGGTAAATACTACATATGGTTATGGTCTTCTTTAAGGTAACCCGAGCTGCGACAGCCTAAAGACAGGTGTCGATGCTAACGGGGCTACAAAAAATTTGGCTACTAATGAGGAGAGCCACTCTACCCGAGCGCCTCTCTGAATCAGAGCCTTTATGGATAGCGTAAAAACTATTAAAGGACACACGGTCAGGAGTCTTCAGGTAAGTCTCCTGAAGAGATATTACTGAGGAGTTATAGAACTTGACTAAAAGACGTAATTCCTCAAAGTTAGCTTGAAAACCACGACAATTCCACTGAAGCAGAGAGTACATGATTTTGTTTTCCTCCCTACGTCACACGACCAGTAAATTTAGCGCAAACTGTACCATGTGACCGTGATATAAAAACCACTGTAGCGAAAAATGGCGGACGTTTTATAGCCCTCTCGATGACGCGTTACGACCTCGTTTTCGAGTCTTGATAGCAACTCGGTTCGACAAAATAGCAGAAAAAAACGCACTAAAGTAGTCCTATTTGACGTAATACACATCATATTCCTTATTTTTTACGACATGAGGAGCCAACTAAACAATATTTCACCACTAATTACATAGCGCAAACAGTAAAAGCCTTCCACCGAGACATTTTCAAAGTTCGGGAAACCACGGAACAAAAATAGCTTCCGAGGTTTTTTTTTAACCAATCAGAGACACAATCCTTGCAAACCGGCAAGCCAGGCACTGTCGTCTGCTCAAACACCAACAGGCAACATGCCACAATTTCACCAAAGCACAGAGCAACAAATTCAAGAACTAAAACGAAAATACACACCCAGCAACACTATACACAAAGCACGCTATTGCCAAATTTTCACGTCACTCAATGCGGGACTATCTGAAGAAAATCATCTCCCGAATTTTCGAAGACTATCTGACATCATGTCTACGCTGTAAAATAAAATCTTACCTTAAAATCCATCAATCTCAGCACTAGTCCTACTGTTAACAACGAGCGTTTTGTTTTGGTATTCCTTTTTCCAGATATCCCAACACACATGACACTTTAGGATATAACAACGACAATCTGCTGCACACTCCAAGCCATCCCCTTCTGACATCTTGAATCTAAAAGCACGAGGCACCATGCTAACTTGCACAAGCTGTCACATCAGTGGTCAAATGCCGATCGCTTCATCAAAAAGTTCTTAATTTTTCTGAATCACACAGCAGTCAAGAAGCACTGTCACTGTAATACTTTAACGACCTTTTGTAGACATTGCAGCTTGAATCATTCTGTACACAAGCCAAGATTAGCTTTTTACTCGCGAAAACAAGACTTGCGCTTCTGACACGGAATCATGCTACGTCACAGTCTGGGAATCCCCGGCAGAACATGTATATTCAATGGTGTCACCTATCCGCCACAGAAGCGGCCGACTTCATAAACCGGATTTTTTTCTAAACAATAAACGGAGGAAGGAAAACAAATACGTTATTGGTCGGAGGGGTTCGCTACACGGACCTTTGTAGGCCTTCGGGAGGTCAAAGGAATCATTGTACCCCCCCCCCCCCCCCCACACACACACACACACACACTTTGGTACCGGTCTCAGGCCACTTTACAAATTTCAAATACAAGCGATCAAAATTCTCTGTAACTTCAGTAGCTGACTGGCCCTTCGTTTGTCTTGTACTGTGTTTGTCTTAAATGGCGTAAATCCGTGTCTGTTTCGTGAGTGTGTGTGTTGGGTTTCAGGCGCGGCGCTTTGAGTCGATTTCCCCCAAAATTGAGAAAAAGCGCCTATATAATAACGGTATTATTTTTTATTTTATTATTACAATGATTCCTTTGACCTCCCTCAGGCCTACAAAGGTCCGTGTAGCGAACCCCTCCGACCAATAACTTATAATGTCTTATCTGGGGATGATGAGTTTCTTCCCCCTTTTCCTTTGCCTTGGAAGGAGTCGAAGAAACAGAAGGGGGGGGGGGGGGGGAAGGGCGGGCCGGCTCCCGGGCCTCCTCTGGTTCTTCGGGGAGGAGTGGAGCTGCCGCAGCACCCGCAACGACAACTTCCACACCCTCCATCCGCTCCTCCAATGCAGCATATTTGTTTTGAAGGGGACCATCAGTGTCTCCCTTCTGGGCCCGTGCGCACAGCGGTCCCGTGGCTTTTGGCTCGGGGCAGCGTTCCTGCCACTAGAATTAGCGGCCTTAGAAGGCTCGGTGGGGGCTGAGGCTTAGGGGCAACAGAAGGCGGTGCTACCGGACCGGTAGCGTCCGCCCTCTGCGTTCCCTGGCTCATCGTCACCACCGGAGGAGGGTTACTCTCCAGGGGCGAGAGGAGCCGAGGCTCCGCCCCACCCAAGAGGTTGGGGTTTGACATGAGAAATCGTTGGTGGGGCGCTTGCCAGCACTGAAAGTATACACAGAGGTGTTAGAGTTTGGGCAGCCTCAAGGCCCCGCCACACATGCCGGTTGTGCCCCGATTTTGAAGCCGATTCCGATCCGATTGCGATCGGATGACGTCATATATCCGATCCGATCGCAATCGGCTGGGAATCGGGTGTTTAGAAACTGCTCTATTTTTCCGATCCGAATCGGCCCCGATTGTAAGCTTCAACCAATCAGAGCGCGTCTCGCAAAGCACGTCGTTTCAGTTTGAAAATGGCGAAAGATCAGTCAACCACCTTCGTTGCCGATGTTTCGTCCGCCTCAGTCTTCCCGAATATGATGCAAAACTGCTGATAATGCAAGCACATCATCATCACTGTCCAAACTAGCAGCCATTTCGCTGAACAGGTACGACCTTGATCTTCGATTCAAACCGGTCGGCCAAATAAAGTCGGGGAATGTGTGGCAGTGCACACGTTTTTGCAGTCCGGTCCGATCACACTCCGATTCGAAACTGCTCAAGAATCGGCCTCAAAATCGGGCATGTGTGGCGGGGCCTTCAGGTGGGTTTTTTTGGCGTCCGCAAAAAACAGCCCCTTCTCCACGCGCACCTGCTGAATCTTGTACTCGGATATCGAACGAGGGCACTTCTTGTCCGAAGCCATATGCGCCCCCTGGCAATTCACACACATGGGGGTGGCTGTGCAGGACTCAGCAGAGTGTCCGGGCTTAGTGCAATGGGCGCATGAAGCCTCTGCCTGGCGGCATGTCTTCTGCCCATGGCCATACTTTTGGCACTTAAAGTACCGGCGGTGGAGAGGGATGTACTTTTTCACTTTCAAGGAGTAATAACCTCCCCAGATGGTAGTAGGAGGGGTGGGGGTGCCAAACGTCAGGATGATGGTAGGGAGACGGATCTCCCCACCACTTCGCTTGGAAGCGAAGCGCCTGACGTAAGTCACCCCCTGAGACTTAAGGTTCCGTACACGTTCATCTTCTGACACTTCTGCCAATGCGTGATCTTTTATCACGCCTCTTGAAGAATTCATCATTTTGTGGGGTGTGACTTACACTGGAGTGTCTCCGATAGAAGAGAGCCTCAGTAGCCCGCTGGAGAGCCCGGGTACGGCACTCTACCAGCACGTCACCAGACCTGAGGCGCTGGGCATCAAAAGGATGCAGCTTGGAAACAGGTTTGTCTTTCACCTTGCTATGGACAATGAGGAAGCGAGGCCATACGGCTGACGCCTGAGGCGTCGCCTCCTCACAGTCCGAGTCACTGTCATGTTCAATGTCAGTGGCTATGTGCCAGTTTTGTGTGTGTTTGTTTCCATATTATAATAGTAGAGATATTCATCCCCCGGGGGTCCCCGCCTGCCACCGAGCCCAACAAGGAACAAGGAAAAGTGCAACAACGAAAAGTGCAACTGTCGGCGGATCTCCAGCCGACGCACAATGGAGACTGCCCGAAAGATATACTCAAGGGGGTAAGCCCGATTGAATCGTCTGAGCCACCGCCTTCTACCACACTGTTGAATGCAGGGGAATACTGGCGTAAAGCACCCAATCAGCAGCAGAGGCTATAGCATGATGCTCCGTACATCAATCCGCATGTCAACAGTGGGACAGGGCTCAACGTGACAAGAGCCGATTGACTAGGCCGGTACGACTAGCCTCCCGTTTAAGTAGAAGTCAAGGCCAAAGTGGAGTGTTGGCACCAGTGAGCCGCAACCCAAATGGAACCTCATCCACCAGGAACCTCTTCTCCCCCGACACGGGTCTCCAAGCACGGCAAACACTTGGGATCCAAAGGACCAAAAACTCGCGAGTATTTTTAAGGACCAATCCAACATGGTAGGACCTGGGTTAGCACAGCTCCTTAAAAACCGGACCAGTGAAAAAGACTGAACAACATAATTATCTGCTGACATCAAGTCCTAATCCTGGACAAAGATGGCACCCCTTCGCTAGCCCACTCAGTCAGTGGGGTGGTGGGGGGGGGGGGGGGGGCGGCTGAAAATCGGTGCCGCTGGCACATGGGAAAAGATGTAGCCTTGGGACCGTCAAGCGTTCTTCGTAGAAGTCAAAGGTACAAAGGCAAAAATAACAGATCCTCGTGAGCCGCCAGACGTTTCTTAGAAAATCTGCTCACACTTCGTGCACTGACGAAGAGTCCATCAGCAAATGAAATCCGCTTCCATTGCGGGCAGTCACAGTTCGGCTGAAACCTACGTGCAGAATATCTGACCAACAGGCAGAGCGCTAGGGGACTCCTGCGCGTGAGGAACACAGATGTAAACTGGTCTGTGAATTTGGACCTTACGGCCACCGACCGTAAGGTCCAAAAGCACAGCCCAACACGGAAATGTGCACATCGCGGGCAAATCTCTGGAAATCGGAATTTCGACTGCGTTTCCTGGCGAGGCCCGTGTCGACGGATCTATCATATCCATATTACTTCTCGCAGTCGGGTAGTGTTGGTCGCGCCCCGGCACCCCTTCGCTTCGTCACTGATCACGAAATGCGCGTCTGAAACCACTGCACACTGACCGACATTCGCGTGAAGAACACAGATTAATTCAAATGGGACTAAAATCGGGTGTAAAGAACACAAGACTAACAAGAGACATAAACCCTCATAAGCCCCCGCAACTGCGGGGGCTCATGAGGGTTTATGTCTCTTGCAGCTGGGTAGTGTTCGCCTTACCCTGGTCGTTAAAGGCTGGCTAAAGTGTGTGTACGTGTCAGTGTCTGTACAGATGTATTTTGTGTGTGTGTGTGTCATGATCACCACATGTCCTAGACCACTCCACAATCAACACCGGCACTCTTGTCACTTTCACGAGCAACTCTGTGGAAGATTGTAGACCTAGGAACACAGGGAGAGAAAACCGAACTTACGGCAAGAGTTTCATGCCCCTGACTCGGAGCGTCCATGAGATATCAAATACTGAGCTCCGCCGGAAACTCAGGGCCAGGAAACTTCTTACCAACTTTTCGGTTGCCTCCCTCCTGTGACTTAAGACCACGCTGCCGGTTGGCCCCCTCAATTCGCTACCGATGATCAGTGGTTACAACCTGATTTGCAGAAAGACTGTGTAGAATCAGACAAGGCCCATCCCAGCCCAGGAGGCACTCAGTAAGCAAAAGGTCCTCGGCCCGACTATGGTAGACGCTTACACGGGGTAAAAAACCAGTGGCCCGTTGCATGAGTGAGTTTTACTACTGCGCCAGCCACCTTGCTCAGTGGCTGGCACAGGACTAAGCTCACTCATGCAACTGGTTCCCCAGGTTTTAATGTGTCGATCTCATGTGTGGGTGGGTGAGTATGTTTAGCTGCCCTCAATGTAACCGCATTCGTCTCTTCCAATCAACGAGCTGTTCTTAATTGGACGAACTTGTGATCGGCAAACCTAGATCGGAGAAGATCGGCGATCTTTTGGTTTGTTTCTTTATTGAGGTTGAACGAACCTAGGCGAACTTCAGCAAACCAGGTTTGCCATGGTTCTCTTTCTTAACTGAAGTGCTTGATTCGGCGTAATACTGTCTGCGAAGGTGTTCAAAATGGCTGCCGCTATGCCGCTTCGCGATTTGAACGATGTTTGTGTTTGTACTCCTTGCAGTAGCGACCCCACAAACAGCGTTGCGCCTCCCACAAATCAATAAAAATAGGTCTTGTTCTTCGCACGAGTGAAATATCGCCGTCCGCCATATTTGTTTGTATCGCGGGTGACTGTCTTCTTATCTCCAACGCAGAAGAGGATAAAAGTTTTGACCAATCAGAGAAAAGGTTCGCCTTGGTTTGCTCAACACGTTCAGCAAACCTTTTCTGACAGCGAACTATGGTTTGTCAAGGTTCATGAACTACTTCGAACTAGGTTCGCCGTATCTTTAGATCGTCCAATTAAGAACCAACTTGGTTCGTCCGAGATCGTGAACTGTAGTTCGTCAGAGTTCGCGAACTAAAGTTCGTTTAATTAAGAACATCTAATCTCAGACACGATCAGTGGGTGTAAACGACTGCTTGATACTACAATAAACCAACACCGTGATATTTATTTTACAAGCATGCCATGTTTATGGGAGAAAAACAAACAAACAAACAGCACGTGCGCGAACAGTCGTTCGTCTGCGGTAACTGGCTGGCATTTATGATACACTGTGTGCTGGTTTGTGGTTTTGGACCGTAAAGGCGAAGCAGTAAGGTCCAAAATCAACAGACCAGCTCAGCGTGTGCGGTGCTAAAAATCGATGACTCGAGCGGCTTGTGTTTTGCGTATGCCAGTTAATATATCGGGTTTATTTTTCACTGCCTGCGGCTGCTGGGACTCGGGGCACAGATGCATGAGTGAGCTTAAGTCCTGAGCAAGCCACTAAGCAAGGTGCTTGCGCAGGACTAATCTCACTAAAAATGCAGCTGAGCCCTGTGGAAGAGAAAACTCCTCTTGCTGACGGAGCCAGCTGGCTTAGTGTGTGAAATCCGTGCATTTTTTCTGATCCACGTCTGACTTAGCTAAGCACCTCTAGGCACAGCCGTGCGATTTATCCCGCTGCTGAAAAGGGGCACAGTTACACTTCCCAGTCCTTTCTCACACAGGGGGAACAGCGAAGGCTGCGGCGCACGCAGAGGTGATTAATCGTGATTGTGAACTCGCCTTTCATCCACCATCCTCTCTGGAATTTCTCTAATAATAAATGTTGTCGGCGTCTGCCACCGTGTCTGTATATTTAGGGCTTATCTTTTTAGCTCCCTACAATTAGACGCGGCGTGCCAGCAATTATAGACTAGGTTTATCTACTTAGCCAAAGACTTTCAACACTCACGAGAAATTTTGCTTCTGCTTGCGGGGAAAAAAAACCAAAAACTAGAGGTAACTAAAGTCAGCAAGAGGCACAGATTCTCATGAGCCCCTGCAACAGCAGGGGCTCATGAGAATCTGTGCCTCTTGCAGACGGAAGGTATTTTGACGTGAGAATGTAGCTGAAGTAATTAGGGGTCTCCCAGGCGGTAAGCTCTCAAGACTGCAGTGCAGTCATTTACAATAATACGGAATTCAGACGTGCGTCCGATTTCGTATGTCGGCGTCCGCTTACTCTGAAAGCAACGCTCGGCGAAATATAGGGCCTACATGAACATGCCCATTAAAAACATTCAATTACTGCCACCACAGAAACGCGTACAGCACAGCGCGTGGCTCATTTGTGTGTCTATATTTGACAAAGAGGAGTCTTTATTGTTTTCGGTCAGTTTTTCCGAAGCGAATTACTCTTTTGTTTGTGTTTGTTTGTTGGTTATTTTCATTTCCTTTCGCCACACGCCGAACAAAACTGTCACTGATTACCTTTCGGAGATCACTGTCGATATATACTGACGAGCAAGAGAAATGCGACATTTCTGGAATCATCGGAAAAACTAAAGTGTCTCCGATGATTCCAAAAATGTCGCGTTTCTTTTGCTCGTAAGTATACGTAGATCTAGCCAATAGCTCTGGATGTGAAGGAACTCAATTCGGAAAGCCTTCAACATGGTGGCTATACGCGCTAAGTTAATAAAGCACTACCATTTAAACTGGAACATTTCGACTGACCACGTCCTTGCGGGTTTGGACTGCTAAAATTGGCCGATACAAAGAGTCATCAATGTTGTCTTGCCCATGCTAAGACTGCCCTACACCTCTTGTCACAATCTGTGTGACTAAGTACACGTGAACAGACGTTGTTTTTACTGCCCTTTGTGCGGAACGGAAGAACTCTTCTATGTACAGTGTCAATTGAGAAAATGAGCTTGAATGTAATTCATTTTGCGACAATCAAACTTCATCGGACAACCCATAAAGCCCTGACAGGCTGTGACAGGCGCCAAGCTCATCTGGCACTACCCTTGAATTAGCATGGTCAACAGTGTCAATTGAGAAAATGAGCTTGAATGTCTTTCATTTTGCGACAATCAAACTTCATCGGACAACCCATAAAGCCCCGACATGCTGTGACAGGATGTGGCTCGATCATGACAGTTCAAGGGTGGAGTCAGAACAGCTTGGCGCCGGTAGGCTATTCCGACACCACCCTTGAACTATCACGGTCGGTCTGTCGCCATAACTGTGGCATACACATCAAAGGATAGCTAAAAATAATAATTTCTTCCTGAGGATGTAATGAGTTAATTTAGCCCATTCGTCCAGCGTTATGGTAGGGTATATTAACCCATTTCATACTGAGACTGAAAGCTTCAAATGTGTACACAGTCACTGCCATATGCAAGCTACATTATAGTACTTACAGAGAAGGATATAGACCAAAGACTTTAGTTCAAGGGTGGTGCCAGAATAGCTTGGTGCCTAGAGGCGCCAAGCTATTCTGGCACCACCCTTGAACTATTTTAGTCCAACTTATTTCACACACTGGTGTATTCCGAATGATAAGGGTTAAACGTATTTATATAGGACATATTGCGAACTATTATTACTGTTTATTGCACAAAGTAGGTCGTTTTAAGATCTATGATTTCGCAAAAGCATTGCGCTTGGTGGCGTCGAACGCCGAATCAGGGACCAGTTGAGCAAAATACCATCGGGCCGACGTCGGCCTTAGCTGGCCCGCGCACGGCCGTTGCGCGGGCCAACCATGGCCGACGTGGCCCGAAGAGATTTTCTGACTGAGAATAAACACTGCCCTCGCGCTGTCACAGTCCACCTCATACTCAAAGTTGGCGTTGAAAGCGACCGTGCGCGGTGAAACCCGAAGAGCATTTGCCAAACATGGCGGCCGTTCCAATTTCCAGACCTGTCTCCCGGATGTAACTGCGCACGCATGGCCGCCAAAAATAATCTGGCACAGTTGACAGCTCTTGTATCATGGCGACACAATCGCCGGGAACTTTTCGCCCTTTCTCTGCCCCTTCCCCTCTTTTTGTTCCGTTTGTGTCCCTGTGCGTGTCTTGTTGAGCTTCCTGTTGTGAATACGGCTATCCACTTTTTCAAGGTCAGGCTGCTTTGAACAGTTTATTCCTTATTACGGCATACACGGCGGCAAAGATCACAACACGAAAAACACGCTAGCTTATAAACGCAACTGCCATGGAATGTGCGTCAATAATTATGAACAAAGATGAGAAACAGTGTTGTACTTGTATAGAGCAGTATAAAGCAGTCACTGTCAATGGACGCTGACTGCGTTTCTGTTTCTACGATAAAGCGCCGCACCCGTCCGAGGATCTTGGATTCAAAGTGGTGTCAGAAAGAGGCATAGATCTTCATGAGCCCCCGCGTCTGCGGAGGCTCATGACGATTTATGTCTCTTGCACTAGAGTGATTTAAAAAGAAAAAAACCCCATAAAGGGTTTTTTTGAAAAACATGAGGACAGATTGCAAGAGAGCCTTCGCAATGTGCATCCCAATCCATCAGTAATCAATCTGTCATTGGTTGGTTGGTTGTTCATCCATCCATTAATGTGTTATCCCTCTTTGGCCTACATCTTGTAATGGTGCCAAGGCCACAGAAAACCTCTTATTTCTTCTCTCCCTCTCTGTCTTCCCCCTTCCTCCCTCGACCCCCCCCCCCCTCCCCGAGATTCTGATCAGCATATACATGTGCATCTCGTAGCGGGCACAGAAGAGCCCTATTTTACATTTCCGGTTGAGACGGAGGTTGAACGGTGGTTACTTAGGATGGAGCTGGTGACGGTCAGCAAGAAGCATATATTCTCACGAGTCCCCGCTGCTGCTGTTCATGAGAAACTATGCCTCTTGTTGACAGACAAGGCTACTTCTAGTTCTGTTCTTTAATATAAACGGATTTGTTTGAGAGAAACAAAACAAAAAGTACCAGCGGCTCCTTAGAATCTGCGCCTCTCGTAGAAACTGGATGTCTGAGGAATTTTCTGCCCTGCGAAACGCAAAAAACGACAAGTCCTTTTTTTGTGAAAAGCGAAATCTTCATTGCATTACAATGAAAATCTCATTTTTTCACAAAAACAGTCGTACTGTCTTTAATCTTCCTAGGGCACAATAAGCTCCTTTTTTTTTTTTTTAAAGTATGATTTCCACAATAAAAACGACTGACATCTCTAGCAGCAAGCTTGGGTCTTGCCCAATATGCGTGGGTCTTGCCCATGAGAATCTAACCTTCTGGTTGTCCGTAGCGTTTTTTGTCTCGATGATTCCTACAGGAATCGTCGCGACAAAAAACGCTACCGACTGCTAAAACGTTAAGCTTCCTGCTGATAGAATGGGCTATAGTTGCCAAAAAAAGTGACCTTTTCTTCTGTAGTTTTTCTTCTTTTTTCAGCTTTCCAGGAAAGACTTTGCGATGAGAAGGTCGACAGATCTCATGAATTCCGTGACCGCGCAAAAACAGTTTTGAAATGAGAATTCCCCCCACTCTCCACACCCAACGCCTTGCGCCAAAACTGTAGTGAAAATAAGATCCCCTCACTTTCCTTATTCCCTTCAGTTCCCAACACACACACACACACACACACACACACACACACACACACACACACACACACACACACACACACACACACACACACACACACACACACACACACACACACACACACACACACACACACACACACACACACACACCACACACACACACACACACACACACACACACACACACACACACACACACACACACACACACACACACACACACACACACACACACACACACACACACACACACACACACACACACACACACACACACACACACACACACACACACACACACACACACACACACACACACACACACACACACACACACACACACACACACACACACACACACACACACACACACACACACACACACGCACGCACGCACGCGCGCGCGCGCGCGCGCATACATCGAACGCCGGGAAAGATTATGTCGTGTCTTCCATCTGGGAAATGAATGAAAATTGACCCAGCGATTTTCATTAGCGATGTCACCTATTTCTGTGAAATAGCAGAAATCAAGCCAGCCAGCATTCCCAATGACCATGTATGAGAAACGCAGAAATCTAAACCAGCAAACTCATGAGTACAGTACAACCTGTTTTCAGCAACCATCTTTTTCTCTCTCCAAGAAACAAGGTCTTGAAGGACAGGTGCTCAGGCAAAAAGTGTCACCTGTCATTAAAGACCATCATTTAGGTGCTCACAAACCAGATAGGTGAGGCTAGCGCTGGTAGAACTGTACACACACCAAGGGGAATTACTCAGCGCTGGACAGACAAACAGTTAGATCCCATGCCCCCACGTATCAGGCACCCAA
>BTPG01000005.1:94394028-94404528 GCA_036245525.1 Semisulcospira habei | reverse complement strand
CAGGTGATCACTCGTAAAGGTGGTCGCTCAACACAGCTTCTGCTGTGACGTCGTTACCAGTCTGCAGGGGACACATAACAGAACCTCCAGAGCCCTTGCAGTCGCGGGCAGGATCTTCACCTTTTGCAGATGGATGTCGATGGGACGTCATGAAATGAGTCTCACGGTCGGCTGGCCAGACCTGATGGAAAAATGCACGCTCTCGCGGGCATATCGGGGGCTCATGTAACACACGTCATGAAATAAGCATACCAGCAAGTTATGTGATTGCATGCAGCAATGCCAATCTCCTATGCAAAAGGCCCAGAATATAATACAACAGCGCCCAACTGCGCAAAAGGCCATCGGGCCGACGTCGGCCGCCGTTGGCCTCGCACGGCCGTGCGCGGACCAACGGCGGCCGAAGTCGGCCCGATAGCCTTTTGCGCATTGGGGGGTGATTAGACATTCATTCTGAGGTTTCGTCTGAATGGCGGTATTGAGATGAAACCTCAACTTCAAATCTTTGCTGCTATTCTCATTTTTCAGGGGTGGAGAAACAGTTTGCGATTAACCCATTCAGCCCTGACGCACTACAGCAGGAGATGGGTCGGCCATGATAATTCAAGGGTAGTGCCAGATTAGCTTGGCGCCTGTCGACGCACAGTCATTGGATGACGCCTCCAAAATTTGGGAAATACGGCCGTCGGGCTGAATGAGTTATCCTAGCAACGACTGTTCTACATCTACCGATCATGACCTAGAAAACGGAGGCGCAGTAATATATGACATCACCCATCTTGTCGTCTGCACCGGTTACTGTCGTTCCCTGTCTCATGTTAGGAACATTAAGTGAGGCTTTGTGTTATTTTTTACAGGAATAACCATGCAGTAAATTTCGGATATAACAAATCGCCCAACCTTCCCGCCTTGTCGCTATATCCCAACTTTGTTATAAGGGAAGTAATTTGCATTGAAAGGAATGGTGTCGGGACCGCTGAAAAAGTGTTTTCCTGTCCGACTTGTGTTAATTCCAACCTTGTTTTAACCCTTATCAATCGGAATTAAAAAAAAATAAGTTTGACTAAAATAGTTCAAGGGTAGTGCCAGAATAGCTTGGCGCCTCTAGGCGCCAAGCTATTCTGGCACCACCACCCTTGAACTAAAGCCATTGATCTATATCTTTATCTGTAAGTACTTTAATGTAGCCTGCATATGGCAGAGTACAAATTTGAAGCATTTAGCCTCAGTATGATATGGGTTAAGCGAAGTAGATTGTATTTCTTTCTTATTCGAACACTAGACACTGCAGAAGAGAGACCTATACTTATTGCCACAGAAGCACACTCGGAAATTATGAGGTTTCCGGTCCGAGTCAAATGCCTGCGTCACCTCGAACCTTTTTTGGGGCGAAATGCTCGCAACCACCCCCCCCACTCACCCCCCCCCCCCAAAAAAAAAAAAAAAAAAAAAAAAAAATCCGGTGTAAGATATATCCGTTATCCACACAACCCGTATTGTCTAAGCACTATACCTGTGCTCTTACAATCCAGTGCACAAAAGTAATCGGGCCGATGTCGGCCGCTGCTGGCCCGTGCACGGACATCGGACCAATAACCTTTTGCGCTTTGGGATAAAGATTTGGTTTGGGGGAAAGTCGATCATTGAAAGGATCACCATTGGTGACCCAGCATACGATGCCGACTTAATGAATATAACACCACATAGGTAACACGAATCAGCAAAAGGCATAGAGTTTCATGAGCACCTGCACCCTGCGGGGCACCCGAGAGTCTTTGTCTCTTAGAGATGATGTGCGTGTCAGCCTGTGCGTTTTATCGTGCGGACATTTCATCGGGGGTAACCGAATATACGCTGATGCGTTCTGCATAAATAACAAAAAATCTACGTAACTCGAGCCAGCACAGCAGGGGACATAGATTCGGCTCACGAGGATCTATGCCTCTTGTAGAGGTTGGAAAATTTTGTCTGTGACTTTTGTACAGTCAGGGAGGGGGAGGGTTGGGCGGGGGGGAGGGGGGGGGGTATCCACCGTGATAATGGTGACTGTTTTCCTTCTGAACAGTCAGTGGCTGTCGCCGTTGATTCGCTGCGCTGATAGGTCATGTGAGCGAGAGCAGCGAATCGAGTGGGACAACCATTGTGGCTTGTACCATGATGTCACTTTCAATAAAATTTCGCTGATTGCCGTGGGGCCAGCGATTATAGTTACAGGACGCTGGGTTTGACATTTTGCGGATATGAGAAACGCATGTGCTTCGTAAGAGAACAGTCACTGGAATCTATTACGCAGCTCTGCATGCAGTCTGCCTGACGGCACCTTCCATCTGAAAGAGGCATAGATGCTCATGAGCCCACGCGCCAGCAGGGAATCATGAGAACCTACGCCTCTTCTCTTTTCCGCACACATCGACTCCCACCTTGATTCTCAAATCGCGTAAATAAGCCGGATGAAGTCAACGACCGGATGGCAACACGTGCAATTTGAGGTCGAGATGAAGGCTACGGGGAGGTCGTTTGTGCATTTAATAACGCCTACACAATATTTGTTGCTAAGCGCAAGAGAGGGACAAGGCGAGATAAAAGCCGCTGTTGTCATAATTTTGTCGTAAAATTGGATGATTGGTTGGTTGGTTGGTTGTACATTGCTTAACGTCCCGACAGCAACAAGACTTTCTCAGGACGTGCCTGCACTGCCGTGAAAAAAACCCCAAAACTAAACGGAATATTGAATGTATGTCGCCAGCCGGTCTCATACGCTAAATAAACCTAAGACTATTTAGCAACACACATCCAATATCGAGAGCTACAGGCAGCGCAGACAGTAGGGAGAGTTTAAAAAAGGAAAATACAGGTGAATGGACCAAGGATAGAAACACATGCCCCAGAATAGAGGGGATAACCCACCCTGTGGGGCTGACCAGGGTGACCCTGGGAACTAAAACGTAGTTAACCCCACCCAAGTGCCCGAGGGCAGACCCGGGTGGGGGAGTAAAATTGGATGAGCCGGATCCTACAGCAGAGATAAACGATAAGGTAATAATAAAAAATAAATAAAATAAGAAATATGGAGGGGAAAAAAAGTGTTTACGACTCTTCCCTCTCCCTCTCAATGCAATGCATGTGTGACAAAAATCTTCATAGTATGTCCATCATATGTCGGGAATCACCTCCACAAAATTCGCTACACACAGCCAAAAGGGGTAATTTTGTAGTGTTAGTGCATGTACGAAATATGGCACGTGCCAATTACTTCATCTGTTTTCACGCTGTAGCTGCGCAGACGCGGGTGGACTGATTCTAGGGCAAACCTATCCCACAGGTAAACTTGAAAACAATAAATAGCGTCCTTTTTAAAATTTGAAACCTGTTGAATAACATATCAACCTTCCTTTTATGAACACACTCAATGATAGTCCAGAACCATAATAAGCAGTTCAGTAAAAGTTCTCCAACCATCAAACCATATAAAATTGGTGTACGATGGGTTCTCGTAAAAATGTTCCGGCCGGCTCGGCTAGTTTTGTCCTACAACCTCTTGCGTTGACTGAGACCACGTGGTTTTCCCCGACTTCACTGATCAACCTTCATTGCCGAGAAAGAAATTACACCACCCAACTGAAAGCGGCATAAATCCTCATGAGCCCCCGCAATTGCATAGCGCATGAGGATTAATGCCTCTTGCTGAAACCACTTTGTGTCATTGTTTATGATCGCTGTCAGTTCGGCTTCTGACGCTGAATTTCAATCGAGTTCAAAAATAAAATCCGCGTCCACTGGGTTACACAATTCTGACATAGAAACTCTCTCTTTCTCTCCAATGCTCCTGAGAATCTTGAGCCAGCTGCATGCATGAGCGAGCTTAGTGTCCTGCACCTTGCTTAGTGGCTGGTGCAGGACTAAGCTCGCTCATGCAACTGACCCCTGCGCCTGCCAATGGGTTGTTCCTGGACGCAGTGCGAGGAAGGCAGCCCGCAGCTAGTGAATGTCTTGCATTCTCGCCTCCAGCACAACCGCAGATCTCGCCATATAATCGTCAACACTCGTAGTTGCAGGTGTACGAGGTGTCAACTTAAAAAAAATCTGAGACTATCAGAGGGTCGATCTCTGCCAACAAGAGGCAAAGGTTCTCATGAGCCCCTGCGGTCTGCAGGGGCTCATGAGAATCTCTTGCTTTTGCACACGAAAGGGGCAATTTGCCTGCCTACAGCTCTCGCAGTACGTGAGTCCACACTACTGTTTTTGTAGATTTCACCCGGCCGCGGGGGACAAAAACTGATCATCACACTGAAACATGTATGTGAGGCAGATTATCCACCACCAAGAGGAATAGACTCTCATGAGCCCCTGCAGCCGCACGGGCTCTTGCGAATCTATGCCTCTTGCCGATGGAAGGAACTGACTGAGTGACTGGCTTTACAGTCTGGATGCCTTCTGGGGTTAATTAATCAAACCAATTAAACGACGTCTTTGCTTTCCGTCGCTTCTACCCGGTGGGCGGTGTCGAGCCTGCGAGTAGTAGTATATGATGTGGCCACGTATGGGATGCTGCGAGATGATCAATGCACGCGCCGTTGAACCGAGTTTTTAATAAAGTTTGTGCAGACGGGCCAGCATACAAAAGGACACGGAATGAGACTGTGAGCTCCCGCAATGGGATGCCGGACAGTGGCGTCAGAGGTGGCATATGGCCGCTCAGTGACTGAGCGCTATGGGCTGCGCGCCTATAAGCAACGCAAGCGCACCGACGTCGATGCGTGAGTCGCATCCAATCATCTCATCTCCCTGGACTCGTGCTGCTGAACTTCAAAACGTGAACCGTCATGCACAAGAAGTGAACGGTGCATAAAATACGCGGTCGTTCCTAATTATACGGCTCCTTGCTGTTTCTGCGCTCATTAACCAAATAACTACCTCCCCACTCACCCATCCACCCACCCACCCGCACCCCCTCCTTGACCATCCCCGCACCCCTAACCCCTTCGCTGCATGTGATCACGGATTTCGCGTCAGAAACCACTGCACACTGCTCGACATTCGCGCGAAAAACACAAACTACATGGGACCAGAAAAAGAAGATATAGGACCAGCAAGAGACATAAATCCTCATGTGCCCCAGCGACTGCGAGGGCTCATGAGGATTTATGTCTATTGCAGCGGGTTGGCGTTGGCCTTGCTTAAGCAGTTAATGGATTAAAATCCCCAAGACCGGTAACTCATTCCAGCCGTATCTGCATGCGGTCCGCCTTGAATGCGTTAACCCCTTGAGTGCCAGCGGAGGCAGACCGTGCTTCTGCATCTTTTGTAAATGCAGCTGTCAAAAGTGGATGTTAGCACGGAAAGAGTCTACGGCTGATTTTCTGTCGTACAACAAAGCATGGCTGTTGTTCCAGGATCAAAGTTCTCGCAGACATTTCTCGCAAAAACTACACAGGAATTTTACACCTCGTCAAGAATTGATTAATTGATTGTACATTGCTTAACGTCCCGACAGCAACAAGGCTTTCTCAGGACGTGCTGCACTGCTTGTGAAAAACAACTAACAGACATTGATGTATGTCGCCAGCCGTCAATACGTTAATAACCTAACACTGGGCCTAATAAGCTAAGACCATTTAGCAACACACATCCATATCAGAGCTACAGGCAGTGCAGACAGTAGGGAGGGTTTAAAAGGCAATACAGTGAATGGACCTCGGTAGACAGAAACACATGCCCAGAAAGAGGAAAACCCACCCTGGGGCTGACCAGGTGACCTGGGAACTAAAAGTACTAACCCCCCAAGTCCCCAGGCAGACCAGGTGGGGACCTCGTCAAGAAACTCATGGAATGCCATCATGTATCAAAGGCCGTCGTTGCAAAGAATACACAACTTATTTTTTTCTTCTCTCAAACGTTGCAAAGCAATGCTCAACCCCACACTGGTTGTCCTCCGTTGATTCGCTACCACGGTAGCGAATCGACGGAGACAACCAGGGCGTTTGCAAAAGGCTTGGATTCTCTCAAACCCCTTCTTCCGCAGGAGCTCATGGGAATTCAAGCTTCTGCGGACATTGGTACTAACACGTGGGGACAATTGGGGTGCCTTCCCGCGAGATCAGCGCCACAGAACCTATACTAGTATATTATTAAGTATATCATACTCAGGTTAAACGCTTCAAATTTGTACACTGCCATATGCAAGCTACATTATAGTACTTACAGATAAGGATATACACCAATGGCTTTAGTTGAAGGGTGGTGCCAGAATAGCTTGGCGCCTAGAGGCGCCAAGCTATTCTTGCACCACCCTTGAACTATTTTAGTCAAACTTATTTGACACATGGTGATAAGGGTTAAAAATACATTTCAGTTTTGCACTTTACAATTTTCATTCAATGTAAGTCCAAAGAGTCAGAAAATCAACCAACCACTGATCTGACTGTGATCGAACATCTGTATAACCCCTTCACTGTCGAGAAAAAAGGGACAACACTTCTGCAAGAGGTATAGGTCCTCATGAGCCCCCGCAATTGCGGGGGCTCATGAGGATCTATGCCTCTTGCTGAAACCATTATGTATCCGTTGTTCATGGGACGGCTGGAGTTCTTTCGCGTTGAATTTACAAGATTTCTGGCGTACAATGTACGAACTATGGCAATGAAAGGGTTGAGCCAAAAACTCCGAGTCACTACACATTCTGTTTCGTATTTGATACAAGGTGATGGTGAAAAGATATGCCGCAAGAAAAGCATGAGAGGTTTTCGTACATCTTGTAGGTCACAAACCGCGCGCCTTCTCAGGACGCAAACTGTGAATTAAAAAGCACGGCCTAGCACGCGAAATGTCATGTTTGTCAGGGCATTAACTCATTCCGGATGAGGCTGGCCGCGAATGAATTAAGGTCGGAGCCCTGAGATGCAGTGATTTCACAACCATGACAATGCTTTAGGAATGACGTCTTTACGTTCCCCAGGGTCTCAGCCCGTCACTAGACACAATGCCCACCCCAACCAACCTCTCCAAACACTCGTCATTAGCGTTTAAAGTATGTAAGTATGCATCCGTATTTTTGTGTTTTGACATGATAGTTTCACTTGTCTGCATCATTAAAACCAAGTGCGTGTTTAAATCCAGTTTGCTTCTTATTTCGTTTATAATCCTTTGATTTCCAAACTGAAAATGGAAAGCTAAAAACAACTCGTAATTCGGGATTAAAATAAAATAAAATAAAATGAATACACAAAAAACCCTGTTTATACTGCATAAATAACAAGCAGCTCAAAATGAAGCTAGCAACCAGAAGATGGGACAGGCTCGTAGCTTATCTGCTGCCGGGGCCCATGAGGATCTCAGCCTCTGGCAGAAGAAATAAGTTTATTTCTGTACTGTGTGAAGCACTCAGCCTGATTATAAAAATCTACATGACATGCCGTGTTGGAGGCGACACGGCATATATACACAAGTCAAAGTTATAAACTTGTCACTGTATCTGTCTGAGAAGAGCAACATTTAAAGCAGTCAAACATTTGCAAGAAAATCTCAGACACAGATTCTCATGAGCCCCTGCGGCAACAGAGGCTCATAAGCATCTCTGCGTCTTGCAGATGGTGGGTGAAAGATGTTAGTGCTTACCTCAACACATTTAACCCCGACGCACTAGCGATCGAGGAAGAAGAAGAAGAAGAAGAACCGACGCACCACAGCAGAAGATGTATCGGACATGATAATTCAAGGGTAGTGCCAGTTTAGCTTGGCGCCATTAGGCGCCAAGCTAATCTGTCACTACCCTTGAATTATGATGGCCAATCCATCACCTGCAACTGGTACACAGCCATTAGGTGAGGTGTAAAAAATATGGAAATTGTGGCTTTGGGGTTAAATGGGTAAAGGCAATAATCCCTGGCAAGGTAGACACTTTTATGTGGAAAAGTTCTGCACAAAGAACAGTCTGCTGTCATCTCAGGGTCAGAGGCAAAAAGGGGAGAAACTAAACTGCTCCTGGCAGCCAATCAAAACTAGCGATAGTAAAAAAAAAACCAACATAAAAACAAAGAGAATAATCAACGTCTTGCCAGCCAATGAAAATTAGCGACAGAAAAGTAAAAGAGAAAAATCCAACGACGACGAATGCCACCACCACCACCACCACAAACAACAACAATTAAAGAACAACGCTTTCATCATCCTACATTTTCAACTCTTTGTCTAATGACCATAGAAAATCTAAATTCTAACACACACAAAGACATAACAAACAAGAAGAATCTTTTGAGTAAACGCGCACTCCCATTTCTGAAGGATAAGTAGCTTAGTTATATAACTCACAGAAATAGCTGCAACAAATACAAATACCAAAATACCACTAATATTAACTCATTCGCGGCCAGCCGCATCCGGATGCGCGGCTTATGCCGCGCAGCCGGATGCGGCCGGCCGTGAATGAGTTAAAGAAGGAGAGAGTTGACACGCAAAAAACAGCAAATGCCAATATAAATACCGTTGAAAACAAATACATCAAGAGAGAGAGAGAGAGAGAGAGAGAGAGAGAGAGAGAGAGAGAGAGAGAGAGAGAGAGAGAGAGAGAGAGAGAGAGAGAGAGAGAGAGAGAGAGAGAGAGAGAAACAAAGAAACAGATTAGATTTCGAGAAAGAATGAATAAAAACCAAAATAGCTTGGCTCGGAATTTAAGCCGCAACACTTTCACTTCCCGCGTCAATCGCTGGAGACGGATGGACGATGATGGCTCAACGGTAATGCCAGATTATTTTGGCGCCTGAAGGCGCCAAAATAATCTGTCATTACCGTTGAGCTATCACTGTCGACTCCATTCATCACCAAAGCTTGTGGGCAGTGCTGAGCAGCTAAGTCTCCAATGTCACCCACCTGGCTGTGAAACTGAAAGGACTGATATCTGAAAAATACAGTCGCACTGTAAAGCCAGGAGGTCTAGCGGCTGTTTACAAAGACGAGGCTAAAAATACGCCGATTTGGACCGAGGAATACGGATTTTTTGCTCAATTTTAGCTCTCATTTTCTTCAAAGGATTCAGAACAGCCCCTAAGCCGGACATTTCCATCTGCCAGCGGCACGGATTTCAATGAGCCCCGGCACAACACTGGGGTTCATGAGAATCTATTTCTCTTGCGGACAGAAACATGACCCTTTGCATTCCTTGATTGCGCAGGTTATCTCCGCTTACGTGTACGACAGACAAGGGTAAATAAACACTGGTTATCGCCTTCGATTCGCTACCTCTGATCAGCGTCAGAGAATCGAGGTAGACAACCGGTGTGAGGCAAATAAGCAAAACATCGTCAAAAAACAAAACAAAAAAAACACTTTCATCCCTGCAACTGAGACAGCCGTTAGTTAAAATGCAATATCACAACAGAGAAGGGGATGGTAATGGCATTACAAGGGAGGATGAAAACAAAAAGTAACAGAAAGTTATTTTTAGCATATTTCGGCCATGAGAAGGCAAAAGATAGAAAGTCCATTTTTGTGAAAAGCAAGATTGTTTTACTGTGAAATTTTTGCTTTTCATAAAAATGAACTTCTTGTCTTTTGCTTTCCTACAGCAGTTTTCCTCTGCTTTTTGTGATCTATATAAACTTGTGCTAGACATGGGTCAACGTAAACGGTAGTTTTTATTGTTCTGTTCCGTTATTGTTCTTTCTTTTGAAATCTTGTACTTGATCTTCGTTCCTTCATACCGTCATAAATTCATTTATAATTCTGAATCCATTCGTTCGTTCATCCGCCATTCATTTATTCATTCCGTTCGTCCGTCCATCCACCCATTTATCCCGTTCGTTCGTTGGCCTGTCCGTCAGTACACACATTCATTCATTCATTGTTCTCCACAGAATAAGTCCTTCCCAATTAACTCATTCAGCCCGACGGCCGTATTTCTCAAATTTGGGAGGCGTCATCTAGTGACTATGCACCAGTTGCAAGAGATGGATCGACCATGATAATTAAGGGGAAGTGCCAGATTAGCTTGGCGCCGACAGGCGCCAAGCTAATCTGGCACTGCCCCTGAATTATCATGGACGACCCATCTCCTGCTGTAGGGCGTCAGGGCCGACTGGGTTAACAGTTGAATCTTATTTCATCATTGACTATTTCACTGTTCTTTTGTTCATTCACCAGGACACAGGTGCTGCAATAGGGCTCGGGCAGTTCCCCGCGTTGCCTAGCAACGTCGGCTGCCACGCCGCCATCTTGAGAGGACGCGATAGACTTCAGATAGTAGCGAAGTAGTGTTTCAACACGTTTTTCTTCATGTTTCTTCCTCTTTGGAAACAAAACAGATTCTGGTTAGCGGTTTCCTACGGTGATGACAAGACTTGCTGTTATTGCCTATAGCACGTCAGGACTTTCCTGACATTGTCCTGACAGCGATTCCCAATGAGGGCATGAGTCGCGAATCCTCTCAAGATGGCCGCCACGAAAGAGCGTGATGACGTCAGATTTCCGAGCCCTATATCATCATCATCATCATCAGTCCCTTGCCCG
>BTPG01000005.1:94136528-94389028 GCA_036245525.1 Semisulcospira habei | reverse complement strand
GCTGCGAAAGTGTTGTATACAACGCTATACTACACTTCCGCAGCTACTGATGTGCGGCTCCTTGAATGAGTTAAGGGTGAATTTGTCTAACCCTATGGCTGCGCTTTTAGTCCGAGTGACTCCCGCACTAATCGTCTCAGTCGACAAAAAAAAAAAAAAAAAAAAAAAACACCCGCCCCCCACCCCCCCCCCCAAAAAAAAAAAAAAAAAAAAAAAACCAAAACAAAACAAAAAAAAAAACCCCACAATAACAAACAAACCAAAAAACCCACAAAAACCAAAAACAAACCCCGCTACTTACAGCCAACGGGTTAAAAAGATAATTTTGAACATAATATTGTACTACTCAGATAATACGGAAAATACATACAAGACATTACAACATGGAAAGATAACAGCGACAACAACAACTTGAGCAACAATTATAATTCCCACAAACGGAAACTGTCTCTGCTCACTGTTACAACAGCCGCTGCCACTGCACGCTAATCAATTGTAAATATTTTTATGCTTCTAAGATCATTAACAGGTCACTGTGTTTCAAAGCTGGAAGTAACTGAACTCGAATCGTCTTTTACTGTGACGTGGTAGAGATGACGCCTAAGAAATATACGTAGAACTGAGAGAGATCGACCATGGTAGGCGAAGGGTTGAGTTTCACACTTAGCATCCGCTCATGCTCCCAAAATAACCAGGCCTGAGTTGTCATGGTCGTTCCAATACTGTGGCAGTTGTCACGACAAAAGTGCGAGAACTCAAAACCCAAACCAAACAGGGGGCGGGACCCGAGCGCGTGCTAGGCCGCGCGTGAGAGGCGCGTGTGCGCACGAGAGAGAGAGAGAGAGAGAGAGACAGAGAGAGTTGTAGCGCGAAAAAGGAGGGTCACTACACATCGTGTGTGAGGGAGGAGGGCGGGTAAGTCTTTCGTCTACCCCAATACATCTGCAAGAGGCATAAATTCTCATGTGCCCCTGCGGAAACAGGGGCTCATGAGAATCTATGTCTCTTGCTGGTAGTCATTTGCATCCCGAAATTAATGAAATCACTCGCGTTTCACAATGCGACTGCCATTGGAACTTTCAATTAACGACATCTCAAACCACCTGCAACAGGCATAGATTCTCATGCTCCCCTGCACCTGCAGAGACTAAAGAGAATCTACGCCTCTTGCTGGCGGTCAGCTGCATCTTTCAACTGAGTAAATCACTCGCCTCAAACTCTACACCACTGGCGTAGGAAACGTTACTACAACGAAACGACAGACAGTCAAGTCTTCAATATTGCCGGCAGCGGACCAGCGTACGGCAGGCTCGTACTGTGCGGACTGTCGCTGCAGCTTGGATACTGTCGCCGGCCTCTTTAACAGCGACGAGAAGATCTCGACTTGCGTTTGACACGTGTGGCTTTATTCTGCTTCTCTACTACAGTATTACTGAATACACAGCTGTGTGGTAGTGGTGGCGTGTACGGGTGTGGTGATAGTGCTTAGCTGTGGACGTCTGTGACGCTGACCTTGTAGTGCTTACTTATTTACTGACGCCTGTAACGTGCACTAGAGCCGAGCGTGGATTTGTACTGACGACACATGATGTGTCGCTGTCGTGCTTATTATGACAAATGCGGAAACGGAAATTTTCTTTGACGGTGAAGCAACGGTGAGTGATATATAAAGATGTAAAGCTGTTATTTAACCCACTGTACCCCAGGTTCGAAATATCCACATTTTGGAGTTGTCCTCTTAGGACTGCATTACAATTCAGGAGACAGATCGACCATGATAGTTCAAGGGCGGTGCCAGAATAACCTGGCGCCTATTGGCGCCAAGCTATTCTGGCACCACCTTTGAACGATCATGGTCAATCCATATCTTTCTGTGGTGAGGGGACTGAATGAGTTAAATGAAGAATGCAGGCCAAAACGGTGACTTGCCGTAAAGCCGCGCGTAAAATGCAACGACTGAAATTCCCAGTGAAGGACATTTAAAAAAGCTTACCAAAGGACATATACATGTACAACACAGTTGTGTTGTACTTGTCTTTTCTAAGCGTGTTTTTTTTTTTTTGGGGGGATTTTTCTGTCATTTCCATGAAAGAAAAAGGGATGACTGCTACGACAACTTATATATCCAGGTTAAGGTAAAGAATACGTAGGAATAGACACTACTGAATTAGGGAGAAATTTTGCGTATGCAAGAACACCCAAACCAAACATTTATTGTGGCTTAGGGCAACTTGGTCTGACCAGTTGTCTATGACACACAGTTCTCGGCCTTAATTGCCTTTCCCAACTTTATCCTGTAAAATTGTTACTATCTACTGTTACCGGGTATGCCGGGATAATAAGCCCAAAAATGTTACTTTTCTCAGTTGTGTTACGTTTACATTCAAAGCATCCCCTGTAATTGCTGCTAACAGTTGTATTTTCAGAAACATTTAACATCTGTATTTTCAGAGACTTACATAACACTAGTTGTATTTTCAGAGACCTTATACACACATTCTGTTATCGAACAGTGCAATAGAACGTTGTTTTGAGCAACCAGTTACCACCTTTTTTTCAACAAAAAGGGGTCTTAAATCACAGGTGCTTTCAAGAGGGGTCTTGAAGTACAAACATGTCACCTGTCATTAACTAATTGTGCCCGTGGTACGAAATACCTACATTTTGGAGTTATCCTCTGAGAACTGCATTACAATTCATGAGGAAACAGATCGACCATGTTATGTCAAGAATGGTGGCAGAATAGCTTGGCGCCTATAGGCGCCAAGCAGAAGCTATTCTGCCATCACCCTTGAACTATCATGGCCGAGCCATATCTTACTATGGTGTGTCGCGGGCAGAACGAGTTAAAGACCATCATTTAGGTGAATGCAGCCACCTAAATGATGGTCTTTAAAGGCCCAATACCGCCGTAAGTGTTCAGAGACACACGTCTGTAACAGATGGTTACGAAACGCTACACACAGGTCTAGTTATGGTTCATTTAGACACAGGACGATCTAGTTCAGCACACGTCGTCTTTATATTAAGTATACTTACAATGAATACACTCCGTTCTAGAAATACAACACTTCCAGGTCGAGAAACAGCTCAAAATCGATTGAAACGCTAACGGCAGCGCACGATAAATAAGTGCAATTACGCGTGTGCTTTTGCTGCGTGTCCAAACTGCTGTTCAAGTTCATTAGCTGTGTCGACAAATGGTGCTGAAATGTGTATTCAGATTTATGTGTCGACAAATGGTGCTGAAATGTGTATTCAGATTTATGTGTAATGGTACTTTAATGACAGGTGACCCCCGAGGAGTCGAACGGTCCTTGAGCGGTAAAACACCAGTCATCTATTGCCCGCGTGATAGTGTGATACCTTATTGGACCACTACTGGACATTACAAACCTGCATATATCTGGTGCCACACAGAAGGCAAAGCCCATCGGACCGACGTCGGCCCGCCCACGACTGTGCGCGGAACCACTGCGGCCGACTTCGGCCGATAGCCTTTTGCGTACTGGGGTACGTCTATCTCCACTAACTCGTAAGGGGTCAACTTCGCTGTGCATTGATGTTAATCTACCCAGCGTGAATCCACCCAAGAGTAAATCTAACCAGTGTAAATCTGTGCTGCCTGCAATTCCACCCATGTTTAGGTGAAAATCTACCCATTGCAGGTCTATCTAACAGTAAATCTACCCAGCAGTGAATCCATACGGGCTGGCATCAACCCAGCTGAGAAATGTGCGTGAAATCGCTGTGGATAGATCCGCGCCAGGGTGGATTCGCGCACTCAGATTTACGCCTAAATTGCGCGAAGTTCATCCCTTCAGCCCCACTGCCAGTGCCAGCCATTAATTACTACTACACTAGTAGTCGTTTATCTAATCATGTCACACTGTACGCGAAGAACAAAACGGATATAGGTACATACAACGGTAGTTTGCATCGTACGACCAATGCTCCTGAAAACTCTTCACCACACCGACGCAAGTCAACTTTGTTTGATCTTTTTAACCCTTTGGTTGTCGGTAGCGCTACCGACAACCAAAGGGTTGAACTATAAAGTCAACGTCCCATCGTCAAATGGTAATACCAACAGACTGCTGCAGCTCGTACCATATGTGCCAGCGTCCGATACTTGGCCATTGGCGAAGGGTTTTACAACCAGTCCAAGTGAGCATCTGAACCGTATCTCTTTTTGCTCCAACGCGCGTGTGTCTGTCTGTACATGATTAGCTCCAAGCACAAGGCTATTACCACGTGTAGTTTACTTACTATGATAGGCTCGTGCTGAAAGCGTGTTATGTGTGTTTTTTATCGTGGGTTAGTCACGTTGCATAGTTTTCTCTACCACATGTCATAGAAAGGACTGCCGGGCAGGTGTGCGTACTTCCGGGAGAAAGCAAGCATACGATGCATAACATAGAGGTAGCTCGAGTCAGCAAGAGGCATGGATCCTCATGAGCCCCAACAATCCTCGTGAGGATCTAAGCATCCTGCAGCTGTTGAGCATCTGCCTGTTGTTGCAGTAAAGGGGTTATCCACCGTGCATGACCAAGACGCCTGTGTGACTGAGATCAATCTTTCTGAGTTTGACAGTCATTTACAGGCTTTTAAGCCTCTGCCCACTGTGCAAAGACGTAAGCAGTCGATGAGGCCCGATTCCTACCACCAAGAGACAGATTGTCATGAACCCCTGCGACTGCCCGAGTCGAGTGCCCATGAAAATCTGTGCCTCTTGTGATTGGCTTGGAGGAGGAAACAGTAGTGAGAAATCGCCTGAGGTCAGTTGAATGAGTGAGCTTAGTCCTACGCCAGCGGACCACCTTGCTTAGTGGCTGGCGCAGGACTAAACTCACTCATGCAACTGGCCCCTGGACTATAACAAACTTCACAAAAATACCTGGATTTTTGCGCATTCTGAAAAAAGAGCTAGCACCTGTTGACTGTGTGTTCTACTTGGGAGACAGTCCAAACGTGAGTGGGAGTGGAACGCGTCTGCTTCCGTCGTTCTCTGCACTAGACAAAATGCGTTTCGAACCACAGGCTGGGGGTAGGGAAAAGCTTTTTCGCTGTGCCGTGCTTCACAGTAGTCTGTTTATATCTCCTGTTCACTGCATAACTAAACGTAGACTTTTTACAATGAACAAAGAAGAAATAAACACTGTCTAAATTGATACGCTTTGTGAACACGTTTTTTTCTCTAGCCCAGCCCGTGTTTTTACCGAACGCCTCGGTGCAACTTCGATTTTACAAGCGCGCTTGAAGCTGTGCAACGCTCCTAAGTCTTCACAAGACAGTTCATGGACCTAACTATAGAGTATCAGAGGACTAACTCGTTCATACCCTGACAGTTCCAGGGTTGTGCCGCGCCATATTAGCATATCACCTCCTCAGAAAGCGCTACCGACTTGCTTGACGGGTTAGGACTTGTGGACCTAGCTACATGGACTCGTGGACTAGGACTGTTCCGGAAAAAAACCGCCTCAATGGTGTGTTAAACTGAAAGCTTTAACCCCTTCACCCCAGAGAAAAAATGAATACGATCCAACTGCAACGAGACATAGATCGTCATGAGCCACCGCGGGACGGGTTTTGTCTTTTAGTAGTTGATTAAACAAAGATTTCAGAACAAGAATGGCAAAGCCATTATGGCTCACGAGTATGACCGATTTACATATTTGTGACCTTTGTGACAAGGGCTGGCTTTGCACCAAATTTGGTTGAAAAATTTGCAAAATTTGGGAATACCTACATTTTTATAAAAAATCAGCTTCTTGTGACCCGTGACCTTTTCAAGGGGTCGTCCAAATTAGCATGCATAGATAGGTGTTAAGGCTTCCTCAGACGGAGAAACGAAACGAAACATTTCGTCGAAATGTCCGCATTTCAGACATTTCTCCAACATTTCACCGTTTCACGAAATGCGAAACGACACATTTCACAAAATTGAACTTGTCTCTATTTTGCGAAACATTTCGCCGAAACATTTTACCCGTCGCCCAATCAGCGCCGTCCGCTCGGTCACACCCCAATCTGACGTCATTCAAGCCCAAACACTGAGGACTGCAACGGTAAAGCGATGCCGTGGAGTCAGGTCTATTATGGCTAGAATTGCGTGATGTGACGCACGATTCTGTACGATTTAAGCGGAGAAATCATTTTCGAAATGGAATCTATCAAGTATCATCACTAAAGTACCACCAAAATATGATTTTAGGTCAGTTTTCTGAATCCCACTTTCATCGGCTGCTCTTCGAAGCCGCCTACAAGATGGCGGCTATCGCTTCGAGACGGCGGCATCCTCGATTCACTTGAACCAGCCTTGTTTACGCATTTAAAAGCGCTTACGTTTATTCGATATGGTCGGCAATTCACTTTAATTGTGTAAGTGAAGGCACACATGTCTTATATGTTTAGTTTTTAAGCGTCAGTTGTCAGAAATATGACCCGATATCCACCGATACAAACCAGAGCATGTGTCAGTGAACAGTTACTTCCCCTGTACCAGGCGAAATGAATTTTCACCGCGTTTCTGCGTGTGCGGAAAAGGCATTTCGATGCAATGAAAATGTTTCGTTTCTTGTGCATTTCGTTTCTCCGTGTAGGGAAGCCATTACCATCAGGTATCTCTGTACCAAATTTGGGTTTTAAGTTGTTAATAGTATTTGAGAAAAAACATCTTTCGTCAAATATGGCTATTTTAGACTTATTTCCCGAGCTCTCGTGACGCTTGACCTTTCCGAGAGATCAACCAAATTAGTGTGCATCGAAAGGTCTTCCCATCAGTTATCTCTGTATCAAGGTTGGGTTTGAAGTTGTAAATAGTATTTGAGAAAAAACATCGGGCGGTCCGTGGCGCAGTGGTTAAGGCGCCTGCCACCAATGCCAAAGGTGCGCGGTTCGATACCGGGTTCCGGCGTTGGACTTTTCTCCTCTGGTAAGTGTCACCGTTAATTCGGGCGGACCGTCGGGGGTTCTTTCTCCGGGTACTCCGGTTCTTCCACCCCCCACCCCCCCCCCCCCCCCTACTTTGGTACCGATCTCAGGCCACTTTACAAATTTCAAATACAAGCGATCAAAAATCTCTGTAACTTCAGTAGCTGACTGGCCCTTCGTTTGTCTTGTACTGTGTTTGTCTTAATATGGCGTAAATCCGTGTCTGTTTCGTGAGTGTGTGTGTTGGGTTTCAGGCGCGGCGCTTTGAGTCGATTTCCCCAAAATTGAGAAAAAGCGCCTATATAATAACGGTATTATTATTATTATTATATGGCTATTTTTCACTTATTTCCTGAACTCTTGTAACCCTTGACCTTTCCGAGGGATCAACCAAATTAGTACGTATAGAAAGGTCTTACCATCAGGTATCTTTTTACCAAGTTTGGGTTTGAAGTTGTGAATGGTAATTGAGGAAAAAAAAAAGTCAAAATATAGCTATTTGTGACCTATTTCCTGATCCCCTGTGACCTTGACTTCTGTGAGAAGTCACTCAAATTGATATGTTTAGAAAGGTCTTACAACAAAGTATCCTTGGGCCAAGTTTGAAGAATGTGGCTTGAATAGTCTCCGAGATAATGCCAACATTAAAGTTTACCACGGACGACGGCGGACGGACGACCGACCACTGGCCCAAAACATAGACTCACTTTTGCTTCGCACGTGAGCCAAAAATGTACGTACAGTGGCAGGGAAGCGGTTAAGGGTTAGGATTCGTGTACCTATGTGCATGGACTCGTGGAATGTAGGACTTTTTCGGGAAAGCGCCTAGCTCGCCTCGATGGTGCATTAATTCTGTCAGCGTTCTAACAGCGCCCTTGAAAAAATGGTACTCTCGCCTAGTCCATATTGTGCGGTCGCGGCGGTTCACAGACTGAATGACTCGGTGATAAAAAATGTGCAGAAAAACACAACAAAACAACAACAAAACCCCGTAAGTACTGGTGCGTAATCTTCCATATTTTGCAATCACTTTACCGGACAATATTTGTGCCGTGCCTCTCCGTGATGTGACCTTTGACCTTGTACGGCTATTTCACCCGTGTGCTGGTCTGTGATTTTGGACCTTACGGCTGAAAGCCGTAAGGTCTAAAATCACAGACCAGCCAACATTTTGTGTTAAAACAGGAAACCAACCCCCACCCCCACCCCCCCCCCCCCAAAAAAAAAAAAAAAAAAAAAGAAAAAAAAAAAAAAAGACAAAAAGAAAAAAAAAAAGAAAAAAAAAATGCTGTGTAGCGAGTACTGAAGGCCCACTACTGCCGTAACTGTTCAAACATACACTTTTGTAACAGATGGTTACGAAACGCCTCGCACATGTCTAGTTATCGTTCATTTAGACATAGGAGAATCCAGTTCTGCACACGTCTTAATATCAAGTAATCTGACAACGACTCCACTCCGTTCTATAATTACAACTGTATCAGTACGAGAAACAGTTAAAAATAGATTGACACGCTTACGGTTGGGCAGAATAAACAAGTGCTATTACGCATGTGTGTTCATTAGGTGTGTGGATAAGGCATAAGGAACACAAACGGTGCTGAAATGTGTCTTTAGATCTACGCGTAATGGTACTACTGTAAGTACACAGTAAACTTCGCATGTAACAAATCGCTAGAGGTCCCAATTGTTCTCAGTTGTCAGGTGAGAAATTTCTTCTAAGCGAAGTAATTTAGGTAGAAAGAGTGTTGTCGGGACATCTGCAAAAGTGCTGTTATATCCGACTTTTGTTATATCCGATCCTGTTATAAGCGAAGCAGACTATACATTATTGTGAAAATACACGTTCAAGCTACACACTACACATTTACCTGTGAACTGCAGCTGCTACAGCGCTGAGCAGCATAACACGAGGGTGGAAACGTCAGTACACGCGACATCTGTGGGTGTCTGCTTTGCCTTCGAATGGCCGCATCTATCGCACCGAATGTGCGGCAGTGTTTTTCTAGTTTATGACACGCACACACAAACCCAACGCATTACCATTACAAAATATATTGTATATATAAAATATATATTACCATTACAACATGCACTGTATAACTGAAATATACTGTAAAATAAAACTGCGCATGGACAGAACTACACCAAATACTCGATGAAAGCACGTAACGCATTCAATGTCGTAAAATTTAAGACTTTTCTGCTCTTCGTCTCCTTTGGGCGCACAAGAGTTCCTCCGATGCGCGTTGCAGTAGAAAACCTATGTTCTGTGTGCCTATAGTCATTTTGTGAGAAAAAGGGTTGAAAAGTCTTAGTCGAGACATTGAGAACTCGTATCAATGCCCGCCATGGAGGAGAAAGCTTTAAAAGACATCATTTCTATCCGGGAACGGGTTTTAAATGTGCTCAACAAAATTAGCCTAAACACATAAGGGCATTCTACAAAGGCTTTTTAACCCATTCAGCCTTGACGCACTACAGCAGGAGATGGGTCGACCATGATAATTCAAGGGTAGTGCCAGATTAGCTTGGCTCCTGTCGGCGCCAGCTAATCTGGCACTACCCTTAAATTATAATGGTCGATCCATCTCCTGCAACTGGTGCATAGTCATTAGATGGGAAATACGGCTATCGGGCTGAACGAGTTAATTCACGGCAGAAAATCGATGTAGATCTAGAAAGAAAGCTTATCGGCTTTTACAAGTCTAGCATGCCAGTCTAGACAACAGTTTCAAACTGCTGCTCAGTGTTAAACGTCTGGAATCGAAGACAACACTGAAATGCGCGTACACACGTAAGTTCAGGTAACCTAGGTCTGCAGGGTAAAGTTGCAGGAGTGAGTTTAACATCCTGCGCCAGCTACTAATCAAGGTGCTCCTCTGTAGCGGAGCACCCTGCTTAGTGACTTGCGCAGGATTTAAGCTCACTCATCCAACTGAGGCCTGCATCACAAATCTGGCTGATAAAACCAGATAAAACAATGTCAAGTGCCAAGTGATTCCGACACTACCCATAAGCTGTCACTCACAGGTAACCAGTGGGTAAATTGAACTTTTTGTGTAGCGTGTTTGGGTGAAATTAACGGCCAACATAATTATTTATCCCCAAGGTCAAAATTCCAAAATGAGGGTGAACGCTGGCTGTCACCCGTATTCGCTACCGCTAAGGGAGACAACCAATGTGATGGACTTTTCCTCTGAAGATTGCACTACAGCACAGGAGACAGATCGTCTGATCATGATAGTTTGAGAATAGCCCGGAAAAGAAAAAATACACGGCTTGGAACAGCCATAAATGTTCGCTGGCGGTACCGGAATTGCTTGACACTTCGTAATCGTAGTTCTTTTTATGTCAGCTTTGTGGTGGGAATTAAAAAAAAAAAAAAAAAAAAAAAAAAAAAAAAAAACCCAAAAAACAAAACAAAAACAACACCCGATCAAACCCAATCACCAGAAATCTCACAGAAAAAGTCAACCCCAAGGCCTGATATTTGATTCTTTCTTGTCCAAACGCCTGACCGCCGACTCTTTCTTGACTTACCATCCGCACCCGATCTGATTGACTTCGAACGAGTTCGCACCTTAAGTGGGAATCGGCTTGATGAAATGGTCAAATAAATGCTACAGCATCTGAGGCTACGGACACGCTTAAACCACAATCTTTTATTCTCTCTGCGTGTGCGAAGACGGTCTAAATGCCTCCCGGCAAGAGGCATAGATTCTCATGAGCCCCTGCATACGCAGGGGCTCATGGGAATCTATGCCTCTTGTAGACGGGTGAAGAGGCCTGAGGGACAGGGTCAAGCCTGAGAACTGCGGGTTGATTGCAAGACCATCTGAGGTTGTCTGCCTTGCCTCCGAATTGTCCAATATTTCCGGATTTTTTCTTTTCTCTTCTCGGGAGTGGATTTAGTGCACACAGACATTCGTCGGTGCAATCGGAAAGCCTCGTATCTGACGCGCATTTGTTATGTCAGATAAAACATTTCCCATGGGTTTAACTGGAAAAAAACTCGTACCTGATGAACATTTATATGTCAAAATGTAGTAAAACTGTTGCCGCTAGGGTTTCATGTGAAAGGAAAACAGAAGATAGAGGTTGAAAATCCTTTAGATACAAGGAACGTTTCGGATCAAAGATCCTTCTTCAGGTGACATGGAAACAAACGTAGAATGACACAGTATTGAAAGACACATTTCCTGAGCCTCCGCTGGTCGCTTACAAACGTGACACTAACCTACGCGATCATCTTGTTCACAGTTCACTTCGCGCATCTAACACCTTACCACCTGCCACACACCCTTGTCAGCAACCACACTGCAAAGCATGTCCGTACATCAACATATCCTCCGTCATCACCGGACCCCTGTCATCTTTCACTGTCCACCGATCATTTACATGCCAGTCATCAGATATCGTCTATGTCATCTCATGTTCTCACTGCCCAAAGATGCTGTATGTGGGGGAGACATACCGTACACTCCCTGAACGCTGCGAGGAGCATGTTCGTTCGATCCGCCTCGAATACAACCTCCATCTTCTGTTTTCCATTTATATGTCAAGATACCATTTTGTCCCCCCCCCCCCCCCCCCACCGGATGTAACTGGAAAACCTGGTATCTGAAGCAAATTTATAAACGCATTTGCATCAGATACGAGTTTATCCATTTACCGCGTATCTGATATATGATATATAAATGTGCTTCCGACACGAGGTTTTTCCGGATACAATTTTGTTCCCCCCCCCCCCCCCCACCTCCCCGGGTGTAACTGAAAAACCTCGTGTCTGAAGCACATTTATATATCAGATACGAGGTAAATAGATAACTCGTATCTGATACAAATGCGTTTGTCTGATACGAGGTTTTCTGTAACTGGAAAACCTCGTATCTGATGCACATTGATATGTCAGATACGAGCTTTTTCCGGTTACACCGACGATTTCCACGTACCCGACACAGTGAGATAACCAGTGCGTCAATACGACCACTTACTGCTTTTCCAACACCACAGTTTAACTCGTTCAAAGCCAGCTTGCGCAGATCGTTTCTGCAATATTCCTTATTCAATGAAAAGAAAAGAAAAAAACCCGAAAAAAAAACACCAAACAAACATACATGGATTCAAAGTGGTGTCAGCAAGAAGTATAGATCTTCATGAGCCCCCGCAACTGCAGGGGCTCATGAGGATCTATACCTCTTGCAGATGGGTGGTGTTTCCATCTTCTCGGCACTGAACGGGTTTAGCGTTGGCGGTCTACGTTGGGCACGACACGACAGGCATTGTTAAACAAAACGATAACCTACTTGTTACGCTACTTCACCTTCACCTTAATTAGCAATTCAGATTATAAACTGCGCATAGGCTCAATGCTTTGTTTTTCGATCGCGGAGGCTGCATGGATGCAGACACAGTACATGAAACTTTATGGTGTAATTCGAAGAGTGCAGTACCAGGAGTTAGAGACACTTGAGTTACAAAAGAAACATTCTATATAAACTGATATACAAAATACTTTTTAAGGCTAAAATGAACCTCAAACTCATATTCAGCATCATCAAAATGCGTTTAACTTGGGGATGGTTTTGTTATGTGTGTTTCATACAACTGTATGTGTGTGCGTAGATTAAATTATTTAAAGGTAGTGAGATTCTGCATACACACATTTTTTGTTTGTTTGGAACGCGCTTAGAGCCCACTGCTCCTGGGGGTTCAGCGCGATATAAATGCTCTTTATTATTATTACTATTATTATTAAAAAATATTTTTTTTAAAACCGATTGCCTATAAATTTATGTTAGATGCTATACTCACGAGCCCCTGCAGTTGCCTCTTGATGAAACCACTTAGTACTTATGTTCCTTTGGCATTGAATTTACAAAGATTTCAAAACAAAATTTGCATGCAATGGCAGTGAAGGATTAGACCTCAAATGACTTCTAAAACTGAGGAGCAGCGATATAAACAGTAAATGGACCTGATTTTGGGCCTCCATGGTGCATAGATTATCATGAGTCCGTGAAGCCCTGTGGCTGCATGGGCTCAAGATATCTATGCCTCTTGTAGATGGAGAGAGCTGAGTGAAGGGGGTGGCTAAGCAAAATTTACTTACCCCTGACGTCAGGTAGGTAGACACCTGTGTCACATACACTAACACCCTCTCACATCAAAGCCGTTGGTACCTTTGTGCATCAAAGTGCTTTGTCGTAACTGATTTACTTAGTGCGATTCACTCTGTCTTACAGGGGCACATTCAATACATCGTACTTGTAACTGATTTACTTAGTGCGATTCACTCTGTCTTTACAGGGGCACATTCAATACATCGTACTAGAACACAAAGTCCCAAGCAGGTCATGCTCGCTAGTGGACTTTTAGCTTTGACTGATAGTTCAAGGGTGGTGACATAATTGCTTGGCGCCTGAGGTACCAAGCTATTCTGGCACGACCCTTGAACTAAAATAGTTGATCTATCTCCAAATCTGTAATGTAGCACTCACAGGACAATAACCAAAGTTTACAAAATCTGCCTTAGGATGTAATGGGTTAACTAACTTCTTTTTTAGTATCTTAATGGCTGATGGGAGTCCACAGACATTTTATCTGGGTGCAATATCTTGAGAATATAATGCGCGCATCTACTGGCCAATGCTTTCAGGCTGTCGTAATTATTAGCTATAGGTTGTTGTAAATTTACTGAACATGCCCGTCTAGAGAGGGTGCCACCGGCAGCTATGTGAGCAGGTCTGTGTTTTTGAACCTTACTGCTCTACAGCCGTAAGATCCAAAATAACACACCAGCAAACACACATCACTCACGATCACATGACTAAACGATTTAAATTTCAAAGCTTGTTTTAACAAGTGATTTCAATCCAAATCCAAAAGGCTTTGACATTCTAAGTCATGTATACTGGAACTGAAGTCACCCGGTTAAGCATCAGCCGATGGCAATATGTTGACATACCTACAACAGACGACCCGCCTGCGCGTGCTGTATCATACTACCACATCTAACGCGTGACTGCTGATGGGGAGGGGAGGTGGGGGGGGGGGGGGGGGCACAGAGAGAGAGAGAGAGAGCGAGAGAGAGAGAGAGAGAGAGAGAGGTGTGTGTGTGTGTGTGTGTGTGTGTGGGGGGGGGGGGGGGGTTTGAGAAGCAAGGTACACGCTTGTATTTAACCCATTACATCCTGAGGCTGATTTTTTGTTATAAAAATGTTTATTGTCCTATGAAGGCTACATTACAGATTAGCAGACAGACCAACCATTGTAGTTCAAAGATGGTGCCAGAACAGCTTGGCGCCTCAGGCGCCAAGCTATTCTGGCAAAACCCTTGAACTGTCATAGGCAAATTTATCTTAAGCAATAGTGTATCCGGCGATTCTAAGGTGCAATTCCAGATACATATTTTTAAAATTCTAACCATCAACGTGAAAGTATAGCGCTGACTTTTCTGCACATCGTTGCATGCTGAGCCTTTACTAAGTGGACAAATAGAGGCGCGCGCGAGCATGCGTGCAACAGGACGTGTACCACTTCCAAAAAATGGACGGGTCCTAACAGCATGTTTATTGACTATTCTTAATGAGCTTGGGGTCAAAAGGTCGCGTGCGCGAAAACGAGGTTATCTGGGGCTGGACGCGCGACAGCAATATGGCGAGTGAAAGTGCAGAATGTCGAGACCTTGGAATTGTGCCTTATTTTGAGCATCAGCAAATATCTGACCACACATAAAAATCTGTCCACTGCAAACCAATCACTGCCATTTGCATTTAAGCTTGATTGAATTGTGTTCAAAGAATTTTGTCAGCAGATTGAGCATTCAGAAGATTGTGGTTTTATGATTTTTTTTTCTACACGCCTGGGTGATGAGAGATATACGAATGTTTTGTCAAAACTTACAAGGAACTTGTAACATACTGAATGCACACTATTTTTAAAAAAAATTTTTTTAAATAGATTTGACAGCACATTAGCACTGTTTGAGGGGACAACTCGGTTATATTTTTTTAAAAATTTAGCCAGCGAAAAACAACACGGCTTAAATTCAATTATCGGTTGTGGACCTGTTGTCCCATGCTGCCCCCCCCCCCCTCTCCCCCCTCAATGTGTCCAGTTTGGTGAATTCAAGCATGTGTGGGTGTGTGTTAGGTAGATATTTAAGCTAGTAGGTTAACAAGTGTTTGTCCTCTCTTAACCATTTCGCAGTTGGTAGCAATTTCAGAAGTGTTTTTCACAGGCATCATTTCAACCAAAATCGCTGCTGACAGCTAAAGTTAAAATTATCTAAGTCAGAAGACTGCAGCAGAATAAAATTTGTGACATTCATCACACTGTTTGTGTGTGTGTGTGTGTGTGTGTGTGTGTGTGTACGTGTGTGTGTGGCAGCACTACTCAATCATCTAAAGGGATTAACTATGACATTTGAATGGTAGTGCCATGGCACTTTCATGTGTTAAGCTGATCAGACAATACCCTTAAGCTATCACAGCTGATAACCTGTTTTCTTGGAATCAAGATTGAAAGCCAAAACTTTAATACATTCACATTCTATAGCCAAACACGTACATATACACACGTGACAACAGGCACCCAACTTAAATGTTACAACAACTAAAAAAAAATGAACATACAACAGAATCTGTTCTTGGCAATCACCATTTTTGCTAGAAGAAAGTGGCCTTAAAAATCTCATGCTCTCTCAAGAGAGGTATTGAAGGGCAAACCGAGTCACCTGGGCTGCAGCCACCTAAATGTTGATCTGTAAGGACAGGTGATCTGCTATAAGGATGGTCGCTCAAAACAGTTTCTGCTGTAGACAAAAAAGTCTATACATGCAAAAGTATCTCTCACACCCAACACACTTGCACATGCACCCACACACGAGCAGACGAATTCGGATCAACCACTAGTCCTTCCTCCGTTAAGTCTCGGTTGCTTCTGGAAAAGTATGAAATGAATGTTTCGTGTTTTCATTATTCTGTGCCTTGCTTGATGTGCACACATGAACACAACAATGGTGTTTCGATCTGATCTTTGACTGCTCCTTCTCTGTCGCCATTGTTTATACTGTCCGCCCCTCCCATATGCTCCCCATAATTATAGCCTCGCTTTCGATGCGTGACCTTCACCTCATGAATATTCGTTGCGAATGGTCCGCAAGGGTACTGCCAAATTTGCTTGGCTTGCGCCTGAAAAGGCGCGGGCCAAGCAAATCTGGAGTACCAACAAATTAAGCCCAGCTATCATGCTAGCGTGTGGGCCAAGCAAGTCTGCCTGAACAAACTATCACTGTATCGGGTCAAGCAAATCTGGCATGACGCACCGATCTTCTGCTGTAAGGGGTGCTTAATCTTTTAAACCGTTTTTTTTTTTTTGTTTTTGTTTGTTTTGTTATCATAACAGGTTGATGACGCTGCTAGCTGTGATGTAACCGGGAAATCGTTTTCTCGGTTGAGTGGTCCTTAAAAGGCGTACACTACAATGAATCCGGTAAAACACCCTCAATTAAAGTAAAGCAGGCGCCGCTGTGGATCGGCAAGATGCGGAAACAAGAAGCATAAATTCTCTCGAGCTCTTGCAAGCGAGCATGTCAATCTATGTTTCTTGCAGCTGGACGGGCACACGAACACAGACAGTACAAAAGCAGGATAATGTTTCAAGTACTGCCCATCATGACCGCAATCAGAGACGTCCTCATTCGTTTCTCTGTCCAGATACAAGACACCAGCGACAGATACTAGTCTGTGATGGACTGCTCTGCCTGCAAGCGAACATGAGGATCTGTGTATTTACGTAGCTAGATGGTGTCCAATTTTCTACTGCTGCGTGGAGTCCGATCCGGCTGTCAGACTATTTAGTACTAGATTCCAGACCGAAAAGATGACTGACAAACGCGTCAAGTGCCAAAATAAATAAATAAATAAATAAATAAATAAATGAAATAAAAGCCCAACAAAGAAACAGGCTAAGAAGGGGAAAGTACAACACGACTGCGAAAGTACAATACGATTGTGTTTGGCTTTACCTTTTAAAGTGTTTTTCTTTTTAGTTTGGGAAACATGCTTGGAACGGGCAAGTACAAGACGACTGTGTCGTAGTGTCCTTTTTTAAGGTTGCTTCTTTCTCAGTTGGAAATGTTTTTATAAGGTTAAAAGTAGGCTGAAATCCCGTCGACCGTCTGCATTGTGTGGTCTGTGATTTCGGACCCTGCGTCTTGGAGTATTAACCCTTTGAATGTCGGTAGTGTCTTTGGCCGAGGTGATGCCTGCAGGAATAATCTCGACCAAACACAAAAGGTTCAAATTCAACGAAACATTCTAGACGCACTTTCGAAAGCGAAAGCAGCAGATCTAAACAATACATAAATCGTCATACTAATCATCAAGTCCCTGTATCCGCAAGGGATTCATGAGGGTCTATTCCTCTCCTGGGAAGGCTGAAAACTTAACACATTCAGCCCGACGGCCGTATCTCTTAAATTTTGGAGGCGTCATCTAATGACTATGCACCAGTTGCAGGTGATATGGATCGACCATGATAATTCAAGGGCAGTGCCAGATTAGCTTGGCGCCTGCCTGTCGGCGCCAAGCTGGCGCTGCCCTTAAATTATCATGGTCGATCCATCTCCTGCTGTAGTGCGTCAGGGCTGAATGTGTTCCAAGTCCATTTTTTGTTGTTGTGAAAAGCGAAATTTTCCTCCTTCAACTCCTGTTTATTACCAAGAAAATCTTGCTTTTCAGTCGCCAAAACAGTCTTTTTCTTTCGCAGGGCAAAGTACGTTGAGAGATTTGACCAGAAAATTGATAGGCAATTAAATTAGAATAGCATGGTAGTGGCAGGGTTAATGGCCCGTTTAAACCCTTTATCTGTCGCAACCCATCTGCAAGAGACATAAACCCTCATGAGCCGCCGCAGTCGCGGGGGCTCATGAGGATTTATGTCTCTTGTGAGTTACACTGTGTTCTTCACGCGAATGCCGGTCAGTGTGCAGTGGTTTTAGACGCATAATTCGTGATCAGTGGCAGCGAGGGGGACAAAGTACAACGCCCACCATAACTTGAAAACTTGTTTTGATGGGTTGCGAGGGCTGATGAGGATCCATGCCTTTTACCGGTCCATCAGTCACATCCGTTTTCCCATTAGAACGGGCCTGCTCGGCGTTAAACCCAAGTAACTAACTAAGCATTCGAACGGCGAAAGACATGTGACCAGCGGAGCACCTTGCTTAGTGGCTGGCGCAGGACTGAGCTCACTCATGCAGCTGTTCCCAGATCTCTAGACAATAAATGAAACAAGATGCTCCACTACGGAGAGCACGAGAGGTCGGCAGATCCTCATACCCACCCGCCATTGCTAGGGTTTGCGAGGATCTCTGCACTCCTGTTGCTCCAATGTGCGTCGTGTGTCCTCACCAGGGGGAGGTCACTCGGCATAAAGTGCACGTTATTAACTTTTACAGACCGTGTGGAGATAAACCGCATTTAAACGAAATAATCGATATTGGTGTTGTTTTTGGTGCCAGCGGTGCTATTTTCGTGTCATGTGACGGAAAGCGTGCTCCAGCTGATTAGGTTGCAAGGATAACACTGCAGGCAAGTGCGTGACGCTTTTTTTCCCCTCTCAGTGTAATGGCCGCCGTGATCGTCTTTTGAAAGGATTGATTTAACTGACGGACTGGTGGATGAATGAATAAATCGCCGCGATGTCGATGTTGTGCTGCTCAATCCAGTGTTAATTACGGCTGAGCCAAGGCAGGAATTGCAAAAGCTTACCGCATCCGTACGATGGACTCCTGCAAACGTGCGCTGGACTGCGATTTTGAACATTAGGGCGAGGAGCCGTGGACCCGCTCACAAACGTCCATGCAACAGCAGCCGGTCTAATGATGAGTTAGGCAATTCGGCGGCCGGCAATAATACCGGCTCAGACTAAACACATTTCACGCCACCTGTCACTGTGGCTCAATCAGCGGTGCCCATTCTCAGCGCGAGCAGTTAGTCCCCATAGTCTTTGATTCATTTTACGTTGAAGATTTGAGAAGGTTCAGAGTGAAACAAACATTAAAACACTTTTAATCGTTCAAATGATTAGCTTAGTGTTGATTAGAAATGTGACATTTTTAGTGTTTCCGATGATTCCAAAAATGTCGCATTTCCTTTGCTCTTCAGTGTATCTTCAGATGGTTTAGCATCAAGCGGCCATATTGTCATCCCGTCGCCTTCGCGACGAACCGCGTTTGAAACCCAGGAGAGTAACCCTTTAATTGGCTGTCGGTAGCCAGGAATCAACTCCACATAAGCGCTACTGACCGTCAAAGGGTTAAACCGTTGGAAAAAAATCACGTTACACAATTGTGTCAGATGGGTGAAGTAGGGGATACTTTTTTTTTATAATGCATTACTATTTATTACACTTTGATTGGCCGGGCATTGACACTGCTGTTCACGTGACAGTAACGAATCTTTATATTCTCGCACAAAAGCGCGCACGCTGCAGCAAAATTAACAAAAGGCCTGTGTTGGTAATCTGGCTTGTGTTGTACACGTAAGTTTAAATCCTACGCACGCCAAGCACAGTGCTAAAACCACCACGCAAGGGTTCCGCGGAGTACCTTGCTTTAGTGGATTGCGCAGGATTCGCGAAGCAACTGGCGTGGTTTGCACACTTATCTAACAGAAGCCTGGATAGTTCCAAATCATCGCAGCTCAGACGGTTTTGCCAAACTGCCCGCCACCCTTTATCTAATCAGGCATGATTGTCCGGCTTAACAGGCGTGTTATAGCGGCTCTAGTCCTGCAAGCTTGTTGGCAAGTAGGCCTCGGTCGCTGTCGCTCCAGCAGCCAGTGATAATCCGGTGCTGGTCTGTGATTACGGACCTTAGGGTTCTGGAGCCGTAAGGTCCGAATTCACAGACCAGCACACTTCTCAAACAGTTAGTGCATATAATTGATTGATTGTACATTGCTTAACGTCCCGACAGCAACAAGGCTTTCTCAGGACGTGCCTGCACTGCGTGTGAAAAAAACAACCTAAACAGAATATTGAATGTATGTCGCCAGTTGGTCCAATACGTTAAATAAACCTATGACATGGGGCCTAAATAAAGCTAAGACCATTTATCAACACACATCCAATATCAAGAGCTACAGGCAGCGCAGACAGTAGAGAGGGTTCAAAAAAGGAAAATACAGGTGAATGGACCAAGGGTAAACAGAAACACATGCCCCAGAATAGAGGGGAAAACCCACCCTGTGGGGCTGATCAGGGTGACCCTGGGAACTAAAAAGTAGTTAACCCCACCCAAGTCCTCCAGGGCAGACCCGGGTGGGGGTATTAGTGCCTGACCTAGGCGCATCACAAGTGATGATGGCAGCTGCTGAGTCAATTGTTTCTGAACGCAATTCTGTTCATACGACCTGTTGTTTTCAAAGATGTGAAGTGACTTTTAAGTCAGTCCTGACACGCTACAATATGATATGGATCGACCGTGATAGTTCAAGGGTGGTGCAAGCACAAATACGCTTAAGCCGCGTATCCGGAGGCGGCACGTCTCAAATGAGTTAAAAATATTAACATCGCTGTTGATTTTGAATCGAGCAGTAATCTTCCGAGCATAACTTCAAAATCTGGGGATTTCGGCCAGGTACAACAGAACCTGTTTTGAGCAAACACCATTTTTGCACGTGCTCTCTCCAGTGATGTCTTTAAGAGTAAGAAGTTCCATCTATAATTAAAGACCAACACTGGGTAGTTGTAGCCACCTACATCATGATCTTTTAATGACTGGTGATCTCTCATTAAGGTGGTCGCCCAAAGCAGGTTCTGCTTTAGACATGGTATGATTTGGTACGTAGTCTTCATACTAAAGTATACCGACTTTTGAAATTTCTATCTCAGGCCTCAAAGCCTTAATATGAATATTAATGGCCATCATGTCCCTTTACTTTTCAGAATTCTAATAGCCACAATGTTCCTTTATCTTTCAGACCGCACAAGAAAAATAGACTCATACTTTGCCAGACGACCTTCGGGACTTCAAACGACTACGGCGGCCACAGACTGATTTACGAGACTACGCTGACAGCGAAAGTTTGCAAACTACCGTGGATACCTTTAATCCGGAGTAGCCACTATCGCAAGCTCCAATTTACAACGCGGCGCCGCCAAATAATAGGACTTTCTTAGTGCTTCAGCAAACGTCTACACAGGACAGTCTGCTAGCTACGTGCTGCTTCATCGACGCTGCACCATCAATAAACTTCGTCTGTTATTTGGTAAGAGTCTGGGGTCAGCAGCATGCGTGAGCTTAGTCCTGCGCCAGCCACTTTGCAAGGTACTCCGCTACAGCGGAGCACGTTGCTTAGTGGCTGGCGCAGGACTAAGCTCACTCACGCAACTAGCCTGTGGTAACTTCAAATTACAATGTGGATTTGTCTGATATAACAGAGTGGGGTAGAACATTAGCGATTTGTCAGAGGTTCCTACCACAGGCAAATCACACCGATCACCCCTTCGGCTGTCGGTAGAGCCTTTTTTTTTTAAAAAGTCCTTTTTATTTAAAGAAGGGAGGTTTTAGGACGGGTCGCGGTGGGGCGAATTTAATAGCATGTTCATGATGTCAAAGGCGGGCAGGCTAAATCTCTAACAATAGAAGTAACAAGATAAAAGTTACGTCATGTCACCTCACTGCTGAACGTACATTTGGCGCGAAGCGCCGTATGTATGTGTGTGCGTATGTGTGTAAACAAGAGAATCTCTGATATTTCTGTACACACAAGCTTGAAACTTGGCGAAATACTTTCTTAAGTGGGTAGCTAAGAGAGCCTCCGAGCATATTGTAATTGAATGTCTCATTGAAGACATAAACAACCGTTTATAGAAGTCGGTTGACCCACATTAAGAGTCCGTAATTTTAGTCATATTTACTTGAACTTTTGCATATAGCTAGTTTGGAGAAAGACATTGGATGAGTTCGTTAGCCAGCTTTGTATCCTTTTAACTTCTTTAGTAAAAATTAATTCTTTTCAGAAAAGAATTAAAACACTAAAAACCTTGACTTCTAGAGAAAGTTAGACAGTGGCGGTGAAATAAATGAGGCAACTCCGTCACCACGCAGACACTTACATAATACTCTAAATATGACGTAATTCTCTCTCTCGCGCGCGGCTCTCTCCGCTCTCTCTCTTACAGAAATATGCGCGCATCTCCAGGAGGAATATATCCCCATGAGCCCTCCAGGCGCATGAGGATCAATGCCTCTTGAAGATGTTTGGAGCGCGCGCGCACGCACTAACACGCACACACACATCGACGCGCAGGCTTTCAGAAGAGCATGCAGGTGACCCGTGTACTTAGTATATCATGTAGCTTGGTAAAGTCAACCTGCTTTCACACAAATTATAGCAAGACTGAAAATGTACCGTGAAGTTCTAGTTTTGTCACCATTTTCTCAAGCCTATGAAGTGAAAGTCAAACTCATATCACTTAAATATAAAATTACGTAAAAACAAAAACTTACGTCTTGACAAATGACGTTTGACAAATCAATGACGCGTATGTTATGCGCCCCTTATAGAACTCACTGACGCATTGGCAGATCTGCGAGACTTTTTCATTAGGAGATAATTCAACATCAGAATCAGGTCAAAGACAAAAGGTAGAGACCATTGACAGCGAGGACAGCTCTCATATAGAAGAGACTTTGTGGTTATGGTTCATCCCATCTTGTTAAATTTTTTTTTTTTTTTTTTTTTTGCTGAGGTGATTCCTGAAGGTTTCGGTCTGCTTCTTAAGTATTTCGATGCTAACCACGAAGCGAAAATATAATGGACTGAAATCCTGCCGACAGTCTGCATTGTCTGCTGGACTGTGTTTTCCTACCCTACGTCTTAACCCTTCGGCTGTCGGTAGCGTGTTTGGTCGAGGTGATTCCTACAGGAATCACCTCGACCAAACACGCTACCGACAGCCAAAGGGGTTAACATTCGATGTCACATACCAGCACGCACTTTAGAACGCGAAAACAGCAGATACAAACAAGACAAATAACGGTACAGGCTATTCCGGGCGGCTAGTTACACGTACTTTCGTTAAAATGGTTCTCCACCGAGAAGGAAGACGATCAACGTAAATATGTTATACATAACGATATGGGTAGCCAATACGCCATGTATTCCCTGTAGAAGTACAGTCTGCAGTTGACTTACTACAACGCTACACTGACCGTCTGCCCTAGGAACAGCGAAGACAGCAAGTCCTACTACAATGATAATCTCGCTTGAATCATTCATTCATTTATATTGAAACCAAAATGGACTTCTTGTCCTGCTTTCACAAGGCAGCTGTCTGTCAGAAAACCGACATGCGACAGCCAGCCAGAGAATAAAGTACTCAATGCACTGCTAAAACACGCACCACATTCTCCGTCATTCAGTCTATGTATCCCGATCCCTGAGAGCAAGAAGCGTAGATTTTCATGAGCCCCTGCATCTGCAAGTGGCTCGTGAGAATTTATGCCTCTTGCAGATGGAAGGATTTATTGAGGTACATTTTACAATACGGGCAGAGAGAGAGAGAGAGAGAGAGAGAGAGAGAGAGAGAGAGAGAGAGAGAGAGAGAGAGAGAGAGAGAGAGAGAGAGAGATGGTGTGTGTGTGTGTGTGTGTGTGTGTGTGTGTGTGTGTGTGTGTGTGTGTGTGTGTGTGTGTGTGTGCACAGCAGGTTAACCGCTGGCCGAAAAATCAAACGACGGACACCGTTCCACCACTGGCCAAAAATACAAACAACGATGGCCTGGAAGTGAAACCCATTTCCACTACTGGTCTCGGGGTGCGGTTCCATCACAGTTTGTTCAAACAACAAAAACCAAGCAAAATAAAACAAAAAGGGGTTAGGGGTGGGGTGTGTGTGAGGGTAGAGTACACGCAGGCACCAAGTGCACATACCCCCAGCTCTGTCTCCCTCCCCCTCCTCCCCCCCTCCCCCGTTGCATATCCTACAAGAACTGCACCACTACAAGAAAGAAGTCTAAATATACTCAGGGTCAAAACAGGAAAAGGAAGAACGTGGGAAATTAAGTGTGGGACGGGAATGACGGATGAACATGAAGACTGATAGGGGATGACGTACGTCGCTTTTCAATTTGGACGGCGAATATATATACACACACACGCGCGCGATACATGAACTGTTGATACAAATTGATGATTAATAGTCTAGATTACAGACACATGATTTATGAGCTGCCAATGTAGATAGACGCGAGATTCATGCGGTGCTATATCAATCGGTCACAAGCTTAAACCCTCGTACTATCCTACGTCCATGGAGCAGAGGCGTAAGTAAAAGTGTGCTGTTCTGTGATTTTAGACCTTACGGCGACAGCCGTAAGGTCCAAAACCACATACCCGCACATAAATTGTCGGTCTCCGTAGACGGTGCGAATTTGCAGCCGTTTAGCTGGAGACAGATATTCGTGATGCAACCGCAGCTGTAGGCCGGTGCGCATGCGAATCTACCCTTCTTACAGAAGAGAGGGTGCTGTAAATGTAACTGCGTGAACCAACCGCAAAATGAGTGATGGAAAGATTACACATTAGAACACGCTCAAAGCAAAAACATCCTGTGCTAAACTAACATACAAGGCTCTCCGGATGTGCAGTACGAAACTGACGCTCACGGCTCCGGATATCCCATAATATATACGAAACTCGCCGCTGACATTCTCGGCATGTGCGGTAGGAAACTAACGCTAACTGGTAGAAGTTAGAGCATTAGCTAATCCATTGTCTGTTAACTAAACATTAAACAATGTGTAACACTTAAATAACACTCAACACTTCAAAAGCTTTCTTGAGTGGGGAAGCCGAGGGGTGGAGGAATGGGTTCATGACAAATTACAGAATTAAGCCCCGCCACCACCGATAAACAATTGAACACCACCAACTGAAAGAGGTATAGACCCTCATGAGCCCCTGCTGCTGCGGGGGATCATGAGGATCACTACCTCTTGCTGATACCACTTTGTATCCACTTTCCTTTGGCGGCATAACCTTTGGAAATACAAAAATAGCAAATTAAAGCCAAAGAATAATCATGCAGGCAGCAGTGATTCAGATTCAGATACACAGTAGCAGCACTTAACGACCCAACGAACATTGTTAGCGGAGAAGAAACTTAGCTTCACCAGTAGGCTTGTCTCGGTTATCATTTGGTCTGCACGTCTCTTTGGCAATGCAGTAAATACTGTTTTGAGCAACCAACTTTTTTTTTTGCAAGAAAAACAGTGATCTTTAAAATACAGGTGCCCTCTCAAGAGAGGTTTTGAAGGCCAACAGTGTCACCTGTCATCAAAGACCATCATGCAGGTGTCTACAGCCACCTGAATGGTGGTGGTCTCTAATGACAGGTTATCTCGAATAGGGGTGTCGTTCAAAACTGGCAAGTATTATTTTCTACTCTCTCTACTCTTTTGTGTTTCTGTTGTTTTGGTCATTATACGTTATTCATTATTACTGGTTTCACGTCGAGCTGGCTACTGTGGCCGTCTAATATATCGGCGACGCTCTGGTTAACCTGATACACTATTGCTTGAAATAGATTTATGATAGTTCAAGGGTGGTGCCAGGATAGATTGGCGCCTCAGGCGCCAAGCTATTCTGGCACCCCCCTTGAACTAAAATAGTTGAACCCTTTTCCTAATCCGTAATGTGGTCTTCACAGGACAATAAGCAATTAAAAAAAAAAATAAAGCTCAGACTGTAATGGGTTAGGTCAGACAGCGAAATTACCAACGCCATTGACGAAGAGAACTATGTACACCTCTTACTTTGGTTCTACAAAATGGATTTCGCACTGTGGATCAGTTGCAGGGGAAATGTGTAACCTAAAAATGGACGCAGAAAATAACCGATAAAAATTAATGGAGATGAACGCACTAGATGCTGGGGTTACACCTGGGTTATTTCAGCGCCTTGTTACACAAAACCCGAGCTCATTTAGAACGGCGGCAGTCATGGGGAAACAACATGGGGAAACAACAATATTGTAAGTGGGTCTGTGATTTTGGACTTTACCGCTGAAAGCCGTACGGTCCAAAATCACAGACCCACTGACAATATTATTGTTTAGGGGCGTAAGGTCCAGAAAAACAAAACCACTTAGAAGAAAAAAAAAACCAAACAAACAACAACAACAAAAAAACAACAACAAATAACAACCCCAACACACCGGCTCACACCGGCGCATAATTAAAAACTGTTCAAAAGCCGGTCGGAAGTTTACATTTTTTGAAGTCTGTCTGCTGCACCCCACGTGTCAGAGGCATCATCAAGTGCAGGCAATACCGTCTTCATTACGCCAGAAGCTAACTGAGAAATATGTGCGAAACGTGTGAAAATATAAACAATCTGAGGAATGCGCGAGCGCGTGCAACCGTATCCGGCATTTTTACGGAATAAGAAGGGTTATCGGAAAGTTATCACGTCATAGCTTAAGGAGGAAATGAGTCGATGGCCGGTTAAGCAAAAGACCCGCGGGCCGACGTCAGTCGCAGTGTCGTGCGCGGGCCCACTGCGGTCGATGTCAGCCCAGAACTATACTTAAAGTTCGACTGAACAGTTTGACACGAGAGGAAATAGTGAGTTAGGCTGACAAACTACCCTTATCTGGCACAGTGCGTGTTTTCCTGTTGTAGTTAGTTAGGAAGTGAGTGCATGCATGCATACACATATAAAAAAGAACGGAGAGGACAGAAGATAATTTCACTTGCTAGTGAGCTTCCACAGTTTGTGTTGTGATTTGTGTTCGCGGGTTTGCTCAAATGAGTAGGTACAAAAACACCGTATAAAATAATGACCACACAGCTTTAGTCATAATTCGTGTGTTGGTCGGTGAAATTATATTTTACGGCTTGAAGCAAGGTATTTTCACTAGCACGTATTGGCTTCAGCAGTTTGTGTTTTGATTTCTGTTCGCGTGTTTGCTAAACTGAACGTTCGGGGCAAAAATGATCGCTACATAGTTTTTAGATATGTGTGCTGATCTGTGACTTTGGACTTTACGGCCTTTGACCGTACCGTCCAAAGTCAAAGACCAGCACGCGTTCCTAATTAGTCGCTGGACGAACGTACCGTGACAAATCACTCTGACTCAGGCGCTGTAATGCAGGTCTCCGGCTGCGCAAAAATAGAAAAATCGCTGCTCGAAATGTAGTGTCGCATAATGAGCAGCGAGACCCATTTACGAGTGCCGTAGCCCCCCCCCCCCCCCCCCCCCCCCAAAAAAAAAAAAATAAATAAATAAATAAATAAATAAATAAAATAAAATAAATAAATAAATAAAATAAATAAAATAAAATAAATAAAAAATTAAAAAAATATATATATATATCGTTGCTGCACGAAACTTATTATGACTGCTGGCGAGGCATTTTTTAAATGACGTATGTAATAACTGCTATTAAGTGAAGCTGGTTGGTGCTGTTTTAGCACATACAAAAACAGGTAGGGGAGAGGCTGCGACATCGGACCGAAGTAAAACATTAGAATGACGCTTACGCCAGACTGAATAGTGTAGAAACAAACGCCAGATCAACCAGAGGTCACTTTGGCGTTGCGCGTTTTGGCGTATAGGGAGTAGCGCGCCCAGCACTTTGGTTGTCTCTCTCGATTCGCTACCGCTGATCACCGGTAGTGAATTGAGGGAGACAGCCAGTGTGCACGTCCAAATGACTCTCAAGGCAAGATCGACCCACGGTGTGGCTGTGAACTGAACCAGGAGCCAAGCTTACCAGCACTACCCTTGAACATTTCATCTATTCACTTCTGTGAAGTGTGAGCCATGACAAAATTGGATCCCTAATCTTCACATCTGCACTTTTAGAGGAAATACACAAATAGCACTTGATAAAGAGGGATACAGAGCAACGACATATTACAGCATCTGCTGCATCGTGCTTGTCTGACAATCACTCTAAGTGGTTTTGTCACCAACAAAAATGTGAAAATGTTGAAATGTCCTCGTCTGTTATTCTGAACCTTACGGCTGAAAGCCTTAAGGTCCAAAATCGCAGACAAGGTCTGTGTTGCTTGAGTGGACCCGAACCCTGCACCAGTCACTAGGCAAAGTGTTCCAGCCATAGCAGAGCACTTGGCGTACTGGCTATCGTAGAATTTAGGCACAATCGTGCAGCTGACCCCAGGACACAAACACGGAAATTGTTTCGCGAATAGAAATACACAATGACAGTTAATAATTTGCCTCGAGACGTTATAGGTGTTACGCATAACGGTGATAGCTGGGTGCGACACAGGGTGTATAAACTGTGACGTATGTGAAAGCATCATTAGTGCAGCTAATAGCGAGGTTACGTTTACGCCGAACGACTGAGAACAACAAACGAGGGCGAAGTCCCAGGCGATAACCACCTTCTACCAAAAGCACAGACAACACTCCGAACATCTCCCAAGAGGAATAGATCCTCATTAGCCCTCTGGGCTCATGAGTATCAAAGTCTCTTAGAGATGTTCGGAGTGTTGTCAATGCTTCTGGCACACACTAGTTATCCGCCGTGACTTCGTTCTCGTCCGCTGTTGGGATTCGTTCGGCGTAAACGTAACCGCACTAGTGTCCCCTGCTGGCGTGCACACTTTGCAAATGTGCACTGATGATCTGAGAGTTTTGAAGCCACGGCCCAGCACACACGCATGGAATCTGCCCCAGGAAGGAAGTGCGTGCATAACGAAGCGCTGAACTCATTCGCCGGAGATGTGTGGCATCCGGATACGCGGCTGAACAGGTCGTATCTAATGCAGCACGCTACGAATGTGTTACGCAGAGGACGCAATCAAGACTAACGCGAAATCGGAGAGTGATGCTGCAAACTTCTTGTGTATTATTCGAAATATCATACCCCAGTATGCAAAAAGTCATCGGGCCGACGTCCGCTGCCGGCCCGATGGCCTTTGCTTCCTTGTTGCTTGTTGAGGGGACAAGTAAGTTGCCTTATCTCCAAGTAAGTAAATAGTGATTTGAACGCCTTTGCTTCCTTGTTGCTTGTTGAGGGGACAAGTAAGTTGCCTTATCTCCAAGTAAGTAAATAGTGATTTGAACGCCTTTGCTTCCTTGTTGCTTGTTGAGGGGACAAGTAAGTTGCCTTATCTCCAAGTAAGTAAATAGTGATTTGAACGCCTTTGCTTCCTTGTTGCTTGTTGAGGGGACAAGTAAGTTGCCTTATCTCCAAGTAAGTAAATAGTGATTTCAACGTTTTCTCTTTGATTTGAACGTTTTGTTAACACATTCTGCCCCAGGACCGAAATCCGCAAAAGTTGAAGTTGCCCTCCGAAGGACTGTGTTACAGCTTTAGAGACAGGTCGAGCATGATAGTAAAAGGGTGGTGCCAGAATAGCTTGGCGGCTATGATCGCCAAGCTATTCTGGCACCACCCTTGAACTATCATGCTCGATCCATGTCTTGCTGTGGTGTGTCGGGGCTGAATGAGTTAACGTGCTCACTGACAGAAATAATACACTGTTCAATGTTGTGTTCTAATCACAGATAACCGTGGTTTGACGCATTCTGCAGATCTGCCATGATTAGGCGTGATGCAGCTAACATCCAGGATGGCAACGCGGCTCCAGAATGTGTGAAATTGCAAGTGCTGATAGCACACAGTGTTGGATAATACAGCTGACTATATTGGACGTTTTCTGACCAAGGTTCAACGTTGTGTCAATTCTTCAAACAGAAATCGTTACTGGATATGACGAGAAGACAAGTATACCCAGAAACGCGATAACTTTACTAATATGTGTAAACATGTAATAACAAAGGAGACAACGCATATGTGTTGAATTTTCCAACGGAACATGAACTAAGTAGAAAAGAATATGTTTTCTTTCCCACAATTTCGTCTTGAATGTGATAACTGTTGGTGATCGAGTGTATCAACATGGGATTAAACTCGGACAACACTAGTGCCTCCGACACCAACGGTGGCGGATCAGACGGGGAGGTGACTGTGGAGGCTTACTCCGTGGTGCTGTCAGTGACCGCCCTCGTCCTGGCCACTGTCTTTGGCGGGGGTGGCAGCATCTCTGTCCTGCTAGCCATCTTCCAGAGCAGACGTGTCAAAAAGTACAGCTACACGTTAATCCTGGTGTTTTTCTTCCTGTGCTGTGGCCTGGACTTGCTGTGGAGTCCTGTGGAAATCGGCCACTTGCTGGCTTTCCACTACACGCAGTCCAATCCCACGCTAGACTTTGCTGTGGCTACGTTCGCCATCTACGCTTTCCTGTGCACGGGGTTGGCCATCCTGGTGGCTGCTTTCTGCGCCGAGAACGTGCTGAGACTGAGCCAGCGTTTCCCAGAGAAGGCGCGGCGAGCCTGGCCCGTGGCCGTGTGTGCCGTCATGTTCCTCACTTCACTCATCATAGCCGTTTGCTTTCTGTACGCTTCACTCGGTGATGGCAGACTGCAGGGGCAGGGCGGAGTGACCTATATCGTCCTTCACCTTGCTTCCTCATTGTCACGCGTGACCATCCTGGCCGTGGTGCTGGTATTGGTGGTGGCGGGGGCGGTGGTCGTGGCCGCAGTGCTGACGTGTCGACCATCTTCCGGACCGAAGACTTCCGAGAGTTTCATCAGTGGCCAGTCCAACACGGAGTATAACAACGCCGTGCCGCAGTTCCTCATCAACCAGACGGAGATGGTGGGGGCAGAGGAGTCGGACGACAACATGGACAAGCTGTCCACGGCCCCCTCCACCCCCAAGCTACCAGACATCATCAGCCCCGACCCCCTTCCCCCAAGCCCCGGTGGTAAGGTCCGCAACTCAGCCAGGCTGACGGAGTTACCGGTCTCCCAACCCAGGGGGTCCAACATGTTGGGCGTCAACATGGCGCAGGTGGGATATTTAGACAAGACTCGCTATGAATCCCGCACCCCCCCCCCCTCTCCCCCCAACCCCCGCTCTCTCTCGTCTATTTAGCAGCCTTCTTTTTAATCGACTTTCTTTTGTTAAGTATGGCGTGTTTCCAAACTGGCCTTTTGGGTCAAAACATTTACAACACTCTTGATAAAAATGAAGTTATCATCGTCACTGTCTCTTTCATTTGGCGCTTCCCTTGAATTATCATGGTCAATCTATCTCCCGCGTATATATGTATTCGTCAATCCATCCGAGACCCAAGTCCCTTATTTTTTTTTTCTTTTCTCATGCAGGTGCTGGGACGGCGCCGACACACCATCTGTCAGATTGGCGACTCTAGCACGGGGTCTCCAGCTGACCCTCTGACCAAGGCGAAGCAGTACAACTACGTGCGAAAGTTCTCCGTGGATATCTCCGCTCTTCAGGCGCAACTGGAAAACCCCAAGCTATTCAAAGATACTGCTCCTTTTGTGTCGGACCAAGACTTAATGGCAAAGCCGAAGAGTAAAGCGCCAGAGCCTCCCAGAGCGCCGCTGTTCCCAACGCACAATACTTCTGGGCCAAGCTTGGGAGTGTCACCACCGGTGTCGGAAGACAGTGGCAGCGACCCTCCCAAACTGGGCCTTAGTTTAAAGATGCCTCTGCCACTGCTTCCTTCTAGGCCGCCCGTGATCACGGTCTCGGAGGAAGTGAAAGAGGACGTGGAGGGGGAGATTGAGGAGGAGGGCAAGGATGATTCAATAGACCAGGGCTGCAACTCCGTCACGCGGCCTCCACAAGAGTTCGCTCCCATCCTGAACAAATCTGAACTGACCAGCATTCCAGTCCTGCCCATCAACGCTCCCGTGGACGAAGACGACGAGGAAGGGGATGGAGACGGGGAGGAGGAGAGAAGAAGAATAAGGGGGGAGGAGGGCGAAGAAGAAGATGCCAGCTTCAGAAGCTGCCCTCACGAGGCCGGTAGCAACAACAGACTGACTGACAGCGACCGTGACTTTGTGAAAATGGCTTTGCTCATGGCTTTGACGTTCTTCACGTGCGAGTTCCCCCTGTTCGTTATCGAGGCGGTGAAAGGCAGCGTCAACGCGCACACATACGTCAACCTGGCCACTTGCGCGCGCGCCTTGTCCGCCATTCAAACCATCATCTACCCGCATATCGTGGTCTGTATGGACAGCGTGGTCAGCAAGGCTGTGAACGGGCTCAAGGCCAGAGTCACGAGAGCATGCCATCTGAGGGACGGTGACTGTCTGGAGATACAGCCGGAGCACGGCAGTTCTAGCACAAGTCAGATGTGAATACAAAATAATCTTAAGGCCAAATCTGTACAGAGTCGTTGGAGTAAAATAGATGTATCCTTTGCTGTAAGGCGCCTTCATAATCTGGCACTGCCACTGACCTATCAAGGCTGATCTCTCTCCAACAGCTGGTTTAGCATTTCTAGGCGCCTTACAACCGGCTCAGAAAGCCTAAGTCGCCTACAGCCCTGGGTCACCAAGGTTAGTGCCACACGCAGAAGATAATTCAAAACGCATTGGTTGTCTCCCTCGATTCGCTACCGCTGACCAGCGGTAGCGAATCGAGGGAGACAACCAGAGTGAAGCCAAGACACGGCAGCCTAGGCACTAGGAGTATCTTCCTAGTAACCCTGTGTTAACTCGTCCATACGCGGACTCAACACAAAGGGTCTTGGTTCATCTCCAGGCATTGTGGCTCACGGGGGCAGCGAGACAGGGGTACTTAAATGCACAAACCAAACACTCAAACTTTAACCCTTTTGCTGTCGGTAGCGCTTTTCGTCGAGGTGATTCCTCACTCTTATGTGACCAGGATATCTTGAATCTCAAAGTCGGCAAACGTCCAGTGGCTTCCTGTGTTTCTACGACAGTGTCACAGACCGCGCGATGAATACGCCCATCACTGCAAGGACTGGACCTGATTCTGGACCGTTCGGCTTCGAGTCGAGACTCATGAACCAGCACACAATTATGGCAGGTGTGTTATGCATTTCTCACAGCAGTCGACTGTGCACGACAGGAATGTTGCTACTGATTCAGCAATCACCGTTCTCTGAACAAGCATGAAGTAAACAATAGTGATTTAGTTCATCTGAGACATGCCGCGTATCCGGATGCAGCACGTCTCGCATATGTCAACTAGGTTTCGTCTGACTCCTGTGTGGAAGTCAGTGTTGCTATGGGTGTCACTATTGCTCTCACCATGCGCCTGCCTGTGGTTTTCAAGGCGGTGTCGGATTCCATCGTACAGTTCAAGACCTACGTGTTGACTGTGAGGTTAAAACTACTGTCTGACTGAAAAGATTTGCCGGCCTGCCTATCGATTCTCGTGATTGTCTGCGCTGTGTCACCGAATACAGAGAGAGCCACAAGACATTCAATGCATTGACATTTCTGCCTCTGTCTTGAGAATTGCGAAAGACACTAGGACTATTTTTGTGAAAAGCGAGATTTTCATTACATGAAAATGTCGCTTTTCACAAAAAATAGACTTCTCGTCTTTTGCCGTCACAGAGCAGTTTTATTGTGCATAGTGGTATGCAGTTTTGAACCTTGCGCGCCTAGCGCAGTAAGGTCCAAAATCACAGACCAACACACATTTTGTATTATTTCTGACGTCCATTCCGTTTGTGATGCTGTGTGCTGGCATCACCATTAACCTGTTCAGTACCAGCTGACGCAGACTGTGTTTCTGCAATCTTCCTTCATTCAATTAACCCTTATCATTCGGAATACACAAGTGTATGAAATAAGTTTGTCTAAAATAGTTCAAGGGTAGTGCCAGAAAAGCTTGGCGCCTCTAGGCGCCAAGCTATTCTGGCACCACCCTTGAACTAAAGCCATTGGTCGATATCCTTATCTGTAAGTACTATAATGTAGCTTGCGTATGGCAGTGTACACATTTGAAGCTTTTAGCCTCAGCATGATACGGGTTAAAAAATAAATAAATAATATAAAAATATTAAAAAAAAATAGTTGTGCCAGAAACATGGCTCCATAATGGTGTAAGCAAGAGGCATAGATCCTCATGAGCCCCGCGAACGCGGGGGTTCATGAGGATCAATACCTCTTGCAGGTGGGTGTGTTCAATTTTCTAACGGCACTGAACGGGTTAATAATTATGACATCCTTACGCGTTGCACAAGTGTGAAAGCCAATAAATGCGCCTTTTATTTCCAGCGTTAAATGCGCGAGATAAAATTTAAATAAAAAATCAAAACCCGACAGTGATAGGTCATGGTCGGTGCACGATGGGTTTGGCGCCTGAACAGGCGACAAGCTAATGACGTACTACCCTTTAGCTATCACCGTCGATCCACCTCTCTAGAGAGCTGTCTCTCGCAACTTCAGCAGGCACTGAAAAAGCTACCACCTTCCACATTAATATATAAAGTGCGTGTGCAAATGGGGACGCCTCGCGCTCGTGTACATCCTTAATTCAATTACTGTTGTGACCATATATTGCTGGAGTACAGCGCTTTCACGGCGTGTTTCAATATATTTGGTTCTGCTCGTCATTGCGATATGTCTTGTTTTACAGTGACTAGCAAAGACAAGAATGAATTAATAATAAAACTGTGCATTGATGCACAACGTGAAAATGCATTTCTCTACTAAAAGCCTGTGATGTGTTGCCCCCAAGATGCGCGCGTATGTGCGTTTTATACAGAAAAGAATCTCAACACAGAATAAAATATTTGTTTTCTGTGAGCGTCATTCATTTGAACTACTGCAATACAAATTGGCTGTTAACTCATTCCAGACGTGCCGCATAGGATACACGGCGAAAAGCCACGTTATCCGAATGCGACACGTCACGAATGCGTTCAAGAAACTTCAGTCGCATAGTGTACAATTTCTAGAAGGAGAGAGAGAAACACACACACACACACACACACACACACACACACACACACACACACACACACACACACACACACACACAATCACGCATGTGTATGTGTGTTTGCCGTGAAATGTTGCAATTGTACGTGGGTGGGTGGGTGGGTGAGGGGTGGGGGGGGGGGGGGTGTTGGTGTAAGATCAAAAGAGTGACTGACAAGTGGGTCAAAACTGCTGGGAAAGAAACACGCTTCGGAATTTCAAGGACATTATCACACACTGGTTGTCTCCTTCGATTCGCTGCCTCTGATCGCGGCAGCAAATCGAAGAGACAATCAGCGCGGAAAAACTTTCTATTTCGAAGCGTGTGTTTCTCTTTTTGTTAATTGATCCCTTGTAGAAGATCTTACGGAGAAAGTTTTAGTACTCACATACACGCTGATCACGAAATAATCACTTACCTGCAAAAGAGGAAAGAGAATTTGTTAGTACAAAACGCAACAATTAAACACATATCAAGAAAAAAAAATGCACAAAAAGAATGTAATATCCACCATCAGACCAATGTGGTGTTGAGTGGTTTCCCCCCCCCCTCCCCCCCCCCCCCCCCCCCCCCCATTATATTAAAAGAATAAAAATGCGTGTTTTTGTTTTTGCTTTGAGTTCAATCTTTCTTTCAATTCATCTCGTCAGCCAGTGTCCTCTGATCAGAAACCGCCAGGACTGACAGGAAGTGCCGCGATTTCATACAAAGTTTCAGCAGTAGCGTGGCAGAAGGGATGGAAGAATGTTTTATGAAGAATGAAGGAAGATAGGCTAACTATGACATTCTGCCCCAGGACCGAAATTCTCAAATGTTGAAATTGCCCTCTGAAGATTGTATTACACTTCTGGAGGCAGATCGAGCGTAACAGTTCAAGAAGCTATTCTGGCACCCCAACTCCCCTTAACTATCACGCTAGATCTATGTCTTGCTGTGGTGTGTCGGGGCTGAAGAAGTTAATATTAACCAGCATCTAGATGAGATGAAAATCTTAGTTGAATTATCTGTGATGGTTTTGTGTTGGTGCAAAGCAAACTTGCAATTCTCAATAATTGTTAGAATGCTTGTACATGAATAACATTAACAACTCCTGCAATAGTCAACATTCTGTGATGTTACGCTGTGCGCATGCCAAAAATAACAGTTTGCAAGCCTTTTACATTTACTGCAAAACCTGTTTTCAGGGACCACCCGTAGGCACCTAAATGATGGCTTTTAATGGCAGGTGACAATGTTCGGCCTTTTAGACTTGTCCTGAGAGAGTCCCTGTCTTGTAAGATCACTTTTTTTCCTGGAAAAAGAGGCGGCCGCTCAAAAGAGGTTCTACTGAATACAGACATGTGTGCATTTATATGATGATTAGTTTACACGTCTACATTGTAATGGAATTTGTTGGGCTGTGGTGTGATAATTGAGTGTACAAGACATTTTGACGTCACTACATGTTCGTGAAATATCGCAAGACATTTGCTTTTGGGAATGAATTTTCATTTTAATTCATGGTGATTCCTGTAATACGTAACAAATGTACTGATGTTCTTAAATCTGTTTTGAAATTGCATGTATGGTATTTACGTATCGTCTCATCTGGATGTAAGTATTACATAAGTGTATTTGTTTTGTTTCACTGTTCAAAGAACACTTCTGGAACAGACGGTTCCCAAACGCTACTCACATGTCTAGCTAAGGTTCATTTAGACAAAGGAGAATCCAGTTCAGCACACGTCATTTAAACTCATTCAGCCCGACGGTCGTATTTCCCAAATTTTGGAGGCGTCATCTAATCTAATCTGGCACTACCCTTGAATTATCATGGTCCAGCCATCTCTTGCAACTGGTACACAGTCGTTAGGTAACACCTCTAAAATTTGAGAAATGGGACCTTGGGGCTAAAAGGGTTAACAAGTGTGATTACGCGTGGGCATTTGCTGCGCGTCTACAAAGCCTTAGATGTTCATTAGGTGTGTTGACAAGCCATAACAATCTCAAAAGGTACTGCATTTTGTCCTCAGATTTACGCGCAATGGTTCTTCAAGCTGTTTCTCAAAAGCACGTGTGTGACCCGAGTTATCGGGTTATTCGTGCATGGACGGTTTACAGTTATAGCGGGGAAGTGCAGAGCTAGCTCAGCACCTTCCCTGCTCTAACTGTGGCCACACAGGGCAATTAGGTTACGCCCCCTTTTCACACACTGTTATCTGTTAGCCTCTTGCAGCATAAAACTATGAACGAAGAACTTTTCTGCCAAAACAAAAAATCCACGCGGAGCACATCACAGGAGAAGCTATTTCAGCAATTCTTAAAAAAATTAAGAGTTAGCGTTTTTCACAACACTCAAATGCACTAAGTACCCCATGACAAAACTGTCGTCTGCAAGCCTGCATACAACCGTGCACATGCCCCAATTAGGCTCCCATGAACACACTAGGTCGACTAAAATTACCCAGATTTTGCTCTTTTTCACACCACCTGTCATGCCTTTTGTTGCTCAAAACGCCAAAAAAGGCACACAATTGAAGTTTTACACCCTAAAAAAATGGCAAAAAGGGAGGAAATTTTTTGAACTATTTCTGGCGGAAAAGTTACTACATGCACCGGAAGCAATTGCCCTGTGTGGCCTGTAATGAAACAAAAAAAGTTGTCAGCTGCAATCAAAACTTTATCACTGATAACTGTACCCTATAAGAAGATACACTGCCAAGTTTCAGACATGAATGGCTGATGGTTTTAAAGCTGCACCAAAATTACTACCTGCACCCCTTGGTGCCCGGAGTACCATTCGCTCCTGCGGCTGACTGTCAGCACCACACATGCAAAGATCCAAAAAGAAAGACTTATGTTCAAGCTAGCAACCCTATATTTTGCAGACAAGCAGACACACATGTTACGCATTCAAAACAACCAGCAAGTACAATTTTCAACAGTTGGTTATTTTTTGGCAATTTATTTGCTATACTACCCCCCCAAGCAGGAACCATTTTGACAGTTTTTTCAACTTTGAACCCAACTGGACAACATAGAAAAGCCCTTGCACTGTTTAAAAAAATTCAGCAAACTGCCTAACCACAACTAGTCTGCATGAGGTGTCATTTCTTTTATTCCCTCCTTCCAGCTTTAAACAAGGCTTAAGATACTGAAGGCAACTGAAGCTATGTTCCGCACTTTTTCTGAAAATGAATCACCAGCCAACATGCTTTTTCTTGCAAACAGCTACAAATCCTTGTACCAGCCAACTCAAGGGACCAAGGTGCTTCTCTGACTTTGACTACTTTGCATGGCAAAGCAGCAGAATGCTTTAAATAGTGTAAAATGCTTGAAAAAGTAGCAAAAATTTCACGTGAACGCGTGCGTTCATTCGGGAGGGGGGGGGGGGGGGGGGGAGGGAGGGGGGGGGGGGGGAGAAGGGGGGGGGGGGGGGGGGGAGGTGTGCGTGTTAATGCTTTGGGTTAGTATTATTAGGGTAAGCATAGTAGAGTTAGGATTAGGGTTAACATAGTTTTGGGATCTGAGTTAGCATAGTAACGTTAGGCTTACCATGACTGAGGGTTGGGGGTGAGGGTTATTTGGGGGGGGGGGGGGCACGGGGGCAAGAAGGTGGCGTTTGGGGTGGGTGGTGGGTGGGTGAAAATGTGTGGCATGGATTTTTAGGCATAATAGATATGCTCAGGATACAGCAGGATGATTTGTGTTTGAAAAAGGTGAAGAGATTTCTCACACACTAACTTCTTGATAATATTTATGACAACCGTGCCTTTTCACCGCACCACCCCATCTAAACTGACTTCAGAAACCAGTCAAAACAACATGTTTTGGTGTCACCACACTGAGGTTTGCAGTTTACAGCATGTTTTCACTAAGATGACCCTCACAAAGCCCAAAATACACTGTGCAGGATAAACGGGTATTTTGAATGCAGTCAAAACAAAAGCAAAGAAATCGGCCAACCGACAAAAATCAAATTTAACTAAATTTCATCTAGATGACACCGTAATGACTGTTACCTTGTCAGAAGGGTTTTTGAATGACTACTATGACAGAAAATGTGACCTGGGATTGTTCCTGTGTGTTTTCTAGTCTTTTCTTTCCCCTTCGCACAAATATGCACCATTTTGCCTCTATAATCCTTATACAGCTAAATAAAGCTATCTGTATGGCATCAAAAGTGCCAACATGGCCTAAAAACACCTGATATCAGCATAAAAAGCAAAAAATGTCGATTTTTTGGCACAATCTCCTTCCAAACGCCAATAGTAGAAAAATTCACTCTGCCTTTACAGGCCACACAGGGCAATTAGGTTACGCCCCCTTTTCACACACTGTTATCTGTTAGCCTCTTGCAGCATAAAACTATGAACGAAGAACTTTTCTGCCAAAACAAAAAATCCACGCGGAGCACATCACAGGAGAAGCTATTTCAGCAATTCTTAAAAAAATTAAGAGTTAGCGTTTTTCACAACACTCAAATGCACTAAGTACCCCATGACAAAACTGTCGTCTGCAAGCCTGCATACAACCGTGCACATGCCCCAATTAGGCTCCCATGAACACACTAGGTCGACTAAAATTACCCAGATTTTGCTCTTTTTCACACCACCTGTCATGCCTTTTGTTGCTCAAAACGCCAAAAAAGGCACACAATTGAAGTTTTACACCCTAAAAAAATGGCAAAAAGGGAGGAAATTTTTTGAACTATTTCTGGCGGAAAAGTTACTACATGCACCGGAAGCAATTGCCCTGTGTGGCCTGTAAAACCGTCCATGGAGGGATAACCAGTTAACTCGTTCACAATCGTCACTTCGATTACTAGCTTGTGCACCGTCGACGGACGGATAAACAGTTAACTCGGCAACACACTTTTTTTTTTTGTTATGTATTGGCATGAGAGGCTTAAAGCTGAGGTGCAATGAGAAAAACCCGCCCAGCGCGTGTTTTAAAAAGACTCTACAGGACCCAGCTTGGGCCCTGCCCCTAAGTGGGTCAAATCGGTTCGTAACACAGTTGACGGAGTTGGCAACTACGTATCCCGAGCTTGCAAAACTCACGGAAAACGACAGACCACTTCCTGTTGCACGGAAATCATCGCGATTAGCAGATCGGACAACAGCAGACGATTCTGTGACACTTTGAAACTGACCAACAGCCACGGATTTTACGCGTTGGGGACTATGATGGCAGAATGTACGGCTGTACATGCTGTAAGTATGACTCCTGACACTGTGTAGTTGTGAACGAATTTTTTCAACACGTACCTCCAGTCCAATATAGGCTAATATAAATAAATAAAGAAGCATTGTGATGTACAACCAACACAGTAAATTGGATGAGAGAGAGAGAGAGAGAGAGAGAGAGAGAGAGAGAGAGAGAGAGAGAGAGAGAGAGAGAGAGAGAGAGAGAGAGAGAGAATCGACTGTTTACATAGATGCCAAAAGATACAAGGTCGCCATGGGTCAAGCTGATTTTTAGTAGCTGCCCTTCGTATGGAGAATGTTTGTTTTGCTGTAGGCCACTCCAGATGAAAAGATATAACAACAAACACAAAACGACAAATAACCGGCCCTCCTTCCTCACCCTTCCGATATCGAATAAAGCTTCAGGCTGTGCTGTGTAACTTACGGATAGCTCGGCCTGGTCCATATCCAGTGTGCGTCCAGGCAAGACACAAATGGCCTGCTCTGTCCGTCGGGTGGTCGAGTGTCGTCTGCTACTGTTGCTGTCAGTAGAAATATCGCTGGTTTAGATCAGTGATCGCGGTGACCACTCCGCGCTGCATACAGGAAGTGGCCTGTCTTTTTCACGGGAGTTTTGCCAGCACGACACACGCAGTTGAAAACTGAGTCAACTGAGTTCCAAACCGGTTTGCCGAAGTTAGCCGAACGTTCACGAAGACAGGGCCCTCGCTGGGTCCTGCAAAGTTTTTTTAAAACACGTGCGGGGCGGAGTTTTTTGACTGTTTCTCAGCTTTAAACGCTATCGGTCGCGTTTGGTCCTAGTCGAATCTCCGCCACAACCCTTTTGTGTTACTCTAAATGTCAGAGAAAATCCTCGCGGCGGAGAACTATGCATCTGCGTTATGCTAGGGAATGCTTCGGATGAGTACCTGTATCTCTCCCAGTATCAGCGCCAAATGGGGGAGGTCGATAGCATGCAACATCTCAAGAGTAGTGCCTGATTAAATTAAATAGACTAATCCTCAAATGGCTCAAACTCAAAGGGTAGTTATTGACTGACTCGCTAATCAGGCACTGCTCCTCAGCCATTTGAGGGCTGATCTATTTAATGTTGGCAGACGAGTTTATCAGGTGAACCAGTTGACATACAGACAGAAAAGCCTACACATCTAAATCACCGTATGTCTCAAGACAGCGACCAACTCAGTGCAAACGAGTCGGAAAATAAGTGCGTGAGAGAACAGTAGCAAGATATCCGACTTTGCTGGTTTCACAATTTCTCCCTGTATGCATATGCACACGTAAATAATTTATGAAGACTGACAAGAGTCTGGCAAAACCTAAAGTGAACCCCATTTCAAATTGTCTTATTTTAACCTACCCCCCACCCCCACTTCAAATCGATGTTCAGTCATCTCTTACCTGTAGATTCGATCACAGGCAATTGCCAGTCTGAAAACGGTCATTCTTCGCACCCTGAAAATTACCGCTGTCCTTCCCTTGGATCAGGCACCACTTCTACAGTGACTACATACCAACTATCGTGTTCTGTTTCCTGAACTGTAGCTGTGTCCAGCCTCCTGAACTGTGGTTGTCTTCAGACGCTCTCCATTGTGCCTGAAGTCAACCACAGTTCTGGAGACTGAACACGATAGTTACAGGGTAGTATTAGGATAGCTTGACTAGAACCAGCGTGGAACTTTCGAGATTCCCCTCATGCTTTAGAGTTATGGGGCATGTCTCGAATGTGTTAACTCATTCGAGACGTGCCACCTCCGGATACGTGGCATAAGCCGCGTATCCGAAGACGGCACGTCTCGAACGAGTTAATGGCAACTTTTCGGATTGTCGTTTGTGCAAGAATTTGAACGTTATGTACAATGTATATAGTACAAGTTTGCAATTTTTCTGTTTACAAAAATCTGTAAGACGTGTGTACATGCCACCTTAATTGTCTTATTTTAACCTAACCCCCCCCCCACCCCCACCGACTGTGTGTGTATATGTGTGTGTGTGTGTGTGTGTGTGTGTGTGTGTGTGTGTGTGTGTGTGTGTGTGTGTGTGTGTGTGTGTGTGTGTTTAAAAATCATTGTTCCAATAATAATACTAATATGCGTGTTCCGTATTGAGTTATATGTTTTTTGTGAGTTGAAATGTCGTGTGCCGACTATCTGTCGGTTGATGATGTCTGGACGAAAATGAAAAACAAATGCATTTTTCGCAAAACTGTGTGTTGGCCTGGTTGCGTTCACGTGCTTGCGTGCGTTCGTGTTTGCGAGAGTGAAACAAAAGCTGTATAAGTTATTTCACAATGATGAAAACAAAACAAAGCAAGGAAGTCAATCAATCAATCAATCAATCAATCAATGGTTCGAGTCGCTCAATCAATAATTCTATCGGTTAACACCATATTCATGCGTTTTATTTTAAAACAACAAAAAATAATAAAACGTATTATATACTGCTCGTCCAGTCGGAACGTTAACCCTCATAACCCCACAGCCCCATTTCCCAACTTTTGGAGTTGTTACCTAAGGACTACAGATGCACCGGCTGTAGTAGATGGATACACCATGATAATTCAAGGGTAGTGCCAGAGAAGCTTGGCGCCTGAAGGCGCCAAGCTTATTTGGCACTATGCTTAAATTAACATGGTCAATCCATCTCCTGCTGTAGGGCGTTGGGGTCAAATGGGTTAAACATCTATTGTCCGTTTGAGAAAAGCTTGCCTCGTGTTTTTTTTTTTTTGTTGCAAATAACTTTAGAACTCAGACGATTTCAAGACAGCTCTCCCGAGAGTAGTCGCTAAACTGTTGATTGAGACAGAAGCTAACACAAATTTAAAATGAAGTTTGGTGATCACTTTTTCTTCTTAGCACTGTCATGAAATAAGTCTTGTTCACAAATAACTGGAGAAAAACAAAACAAAACAACACGAGGCAAACTCTGCACAAACGCAAAATACTAACTAGTCAGCAAAAGGTCATCGGGAAGACGGCGTCCGACGTCAGCCCGATATCCGTCGCGCGCTGGGCAGCGCACGGTCGATTCAACTACTTATTTCGCGCCTTAATTTGGAGGTCAACAGACAACGTGTCCAATTCAATGGGCCTATCCAAAATATAACGCTCTGCGCTGGTCTGTGATTTTGGAAATTACGGCTGGAAGCCTTAAGGTCCAAAATCACAGACCAGCGCACACTCCATTCCAAGGGCAAAGCGCGCACGAATCACAGAGGCGTGAAATGAGCTGACTCGTTCAATAAACGGTTAATTGCCCGTGGAACAGCCCAAAAGCAGGGCGTCAAATAATCATACGCGCAGGGATTAAAAATAATACATTGACGGACAAAACTAGCACAGCGAGATTGGTCATTGATTGCATCCCCGTCCTAGCGCTGCAAATTGTGCAGCTGCTGGTACAAGCACAACATGCGGTAAAACTATGCCACTTCCTCTTTGCCTGCCGCCCCCCCCCCTCCCATCCCACCACCATCACCACCACCACCACCAGTACCAACAACAACAAATACACACGATTCACGCCCACTTACTCCGTTTCCCAATCTCCATTGCAGACCCAAATAGGCTGCTGAACGGAGAACCAGGTATTCACAAGATGACTGAGAGGGGGAAGTGGGGGGAGTGAGGGGAAAGGGGTGTGTGTGGGGGGGGGGGGGGGGAGGGGGGTGCTCTACTTTTACTTTGACATCCGGGTCACCATGCATAGGTCAATTTCCGCGGGATCGTTATTTGCGTTTCCTAAGCGTTCATATATGGGACGTTTGCGCAGGTCTAGTAGGTTACTCCTTTTCCTTTTTGTCCTGACGCACTCAGCAGGAGATGGATCGACCATGATAATTCAATTGATTGATTGATTGTACATTGCTTAACGTCCCGACAGCAACAAGGCTTTCTCAGGACGTGCCTGCACTGCTTGTGAAAAAAAACCCAAAAAACAGAACATTGAATGTATGATAAATCAAGGCTGGTGCCAGATTAGCTTGGCGCCAACGGGCGCCAAGCTAATCTGACACTACCCTTGAATTGTCGTCGTCGATCCATCTTCTGCAACTGGTACATAGTCGTTAGGTGCGGCCGTGGTGCTAAACCGTTAAAGCTAATACCTTTTAAGACTCAGCTGCCATGCCGGACGTGGGCTGATCAAGACAGCGGAAGAGTAGTGTCCGATGGACTAAACGTCTCGCTTTCTTTTTAAAACTAGTGCGCAGGTCTAACCCTCTGACTGCCGGTAGCGCTTCTTGTCGAGGTGACTCCTGCTGTGAAAGACTGAAACAGGTTTTGGATAGCAGGAAATGCTGCGTCAGCAGTGTTTCGCTTGATCAAACATTAAAATAGCTGCACATTGATTTTTGCGTCACCTACCGTCACCTTTGCAATTTGCAGAACGCGGGAGCAGGTGATCTTTGACGGCACAGCTGTGCTAAACGCAAACAACATGACTCGCCCTATTGATTGGTTTGTTCGAGTTAACCAGTTCAGAGAGAAAATTGAGCACGACCCAAGTGCAAGAGATATAGATCATCACGAGTCCCCGCAGTTGCGGGGGCTCATGAGGATCTATGCCTCTTGCTGACACCACTTTGAATCCATGATCCTGGGACAGCTAGGTTTTCTTTTTGGGGTGTTCAATTAACGAAGACTGCAGAAATAGTCGGTGTCAACTGGCACTGAACGGGTTAAACTCTTTCGCTGTCGGTAGCGCTTTTTTTCCTCCTGCATGAATCACTTCGACAAAATGTACTAGCGATAGCAAAGGATTAACGTTAATCCACCTCACACGAAAGATAGTAGTCAGCCTGTAGGGGGCGTGTGATAGATAATCTCCATCGCAGCGGACCACACGCACCGTCGGGTCTGCGCGACAACGAATCACGTCAAATTGCAAAATACCTCATACTCAACGATTGGTCAGAATGCTGGAGGGTTTCCCAGGGATGTTTTTGACACTAAACAAAATACGTCACTACCTTTATTAACCCATATAAACCCACGGCCGCAATTCTCAAATTTTGGAGGTGTCATCTAACGACCACGTAGAAGTTGCAGGAGATGGATCGACTATGATAATTCAAGGGTAGTGCCAGATTAGCTTGGCGTCTGATGGCGCCGAGCTAATATGGCACTATCCTTGAATTTTCATGGTCCATCCATCTCATGCTGTAGGGCGTTGGGGCTAAATGGGTCTTAACCATGAACGAGGTCACATGTAGTGAATGTTTCGCTGATTTCTAAGAAAATAACAGTTACTGCAACACGCCTAACTCACAGTTAACACTTTTAGTTTATTAACTTTATTCAGAAGTTGTTTTTTGTTGTCGATGAAAAGCTTCGATTTTACCACAAAGATCGCGTTTTGCGTTTTCTAAGCGTACATAATATGGAATGAGTCCGCAGTCTAGGCTATAATTATCATGGCGTGTGCGTGTGTGCGTGTGTGTGTTGGGGGAGAGGGAGTACAGGGAAGAAAGCAGTTGCAACAGTTTCTAAGCGTACACAATATGGAATAAGCCGCAGTCTAGGCTATATCATGGTGTGTATGTGTGTGCGGGAATAGGGGGGGGGGGGGGGGGAGGGGGACGAGGGGCGTAGATGAGAGGGGGTGTTTGGGAGAGGAAGTGGGGTGGGATGGGGGGGGGGGGGGATTGTGGGGTGGGGTTCTAGGATTCCACATACACAAAACACCCACCCACGCCACTGTGCGCGCGTTACTAGGAGATTGTCATTGCGCTAGCAAGTGTGTGTGTTCGAGCGTATGTGTACACGAAATGCGCACGTTTAATAAACTCTCAAATCTAAACACAGTCCTCTGCTTGCATCGATCATGTTTCGAAAATGTGTGCCATTCTCAATACATGAGCACATACTTCAGGCTGTAAGGTCCAAAATCACAGATCAACATATATATATATATATATATATATATATATATATATATATATATATATATATATATATATATATATATATATATATATATATATAATTTTTCAATAAATTCTGAGAATGCTGTGCTAATGCCATGGAAAGCCTGGATTTCCATGGCATTAGCACAGCATTCTCAGAATTTATTGAAAAATTATGTCCCTTGGAGCTACTCTGAGTGCATATTTTGGCTTGGGCGACGCCTTTGTTATAAGTAATGAATATATATATATATATATATATATATATATATATATATATATATATATATATATATATATATATATATATATATATATATATATATATATATATATATATATATATATATATATATATATATAATGTATATATATATTTATTTGAACTAATTATCTGCTTGCTAGCCAGCTGTTTCAGGAATCTGGTTTAGTCTTGCTGTGACAGATATCAAATAGAAAATATGCACGCAACAGCTGGCCCTCCGAAGCAAAGAAAAGTCTAATTTTATACGGGCATGCAGAAGACAGTAAGAAAAGCAACAACTGTGAAACGTGCGTCATTTACACGTGGACATCAACAGGCTACGATCTGAACAGAGGAAAATGTGGTTGGTTGGTTGGTTGGTTGGTTGTACACTGCTTAACGTCCCGACAGCAACAAGAGTTGACTTTCTCAGGACGTGCCTGCACTGCTTCTGAAAAAAACCCTAAACAGAATATTGAATGTATGTCGCCAGCCAGTCTAATACGCTAAATAAAGCTAAGACCATTAACAACACACATCCAATATCAAGAGCTACAGACAGCGCAGACAGTAGGGAGAGTTTAAAAAAGGAAAATACAGGTGAATGGACCAAGGGTAAACAGAAACACATGCCCCAGAAAAGAGGGGATACCCCCACCCTGTGGGGTTGACCAGGGTGACGTGGGAACTAAAAGGTAGTTAATCCCACCCGAGTCCCTCAGGGCAGACCCGGGTGGGGGAGAGGAAAATAATAATAATAATAATTACGGTATTTGTAATGCGCTTATCTTATAATAATTATAACTCTAAGCGCGCACTCACAACTCGCACACACATGCGCACGCATTAGACAATGACTCACGTAACACAAATTGTGAAGATACATTACGACGGTCAGCTTGGGGTGGGGAGTGTGGTGATATAGTGCTAGAACTGTTGAAAGAGATGAGTTTTGAGGGCGGACTGGAAGGAGGAGAGCGAGTGTTTCTGACGGAGAGAGAGAGTGGGAGAGTGTTCCAGGTGGATGGACCGTATACTGAGAAGGAGCGGGGGCCGAAAGTGCTGAGTTTGGTGCGGGGGATGAGGAGGCGGAGCGGAGGGAGCGGGGAGGAGTGTAGGGGTGAAGTAAGTTGGAGAGATAGGCAGGAGCGTAGTTGTTCAGGGATTTGTAGCAGAGAGACAGAATCTTGTATTGGATGCGTTGGGGGATGGGGAGCCAGTGAAGGAGCTTGAGCAGGGGAGTGATGTGGTCGGATTTTTTCTTTCCGAGGACGAGGCGGGCAGCATTGTTCTGGACGCGCTGGAGAGTGAGAGTGGTGGAGTGAGGAAGGCCGGAAAGGAGAGAGTTGCAGTAGTCGATGCGAGATAAGATGAGAGAGACATAGAGTTTGGTGGCAGCTTCGGTAGTGAGGTATTTTCTGATATGACTGATGCGGCGGAGGTGGAAATAACATGCCTGGGCCGTGGCGGAGACGAAGCTGGTCATTGAAAGAGAGGAATCGAGGATAACGCCAAGGTTCCGAGTCAGAGAGGGAGATGGGGGTGCTGTCGAGTTGAAGGTGGAGAGAGGGAGAGAGCTGGGAAAGTTTCTGGCGAGTGCCTACCAGCATGGCTTCCGTTTTGTCGTCGTTCAGTTTGAGCTTGTTTGCTGTCATCCAGTTTTTCACGTCTTCATAGCAGTCAGCCGTGCGAGTCAGTAGTGTCTGAGTGTTGTCGAGTTTGTCTTTGTCTAGTAGTTGTGAGTCGTCAGCGTAGAGGTGGTGGTGTATGTGGTGAGACTGGATGATGTTGGACAGGGGGGAGGTGTAGAGTGTGAAAAGTACCGGGCCCAGGACGGATCCCTGTGGAACGCCGCAGGAGAGCCTGACTGGGTTGGAGGAGACGCGAAAATGTGGCGAGGGTACACTTTTTCAGGAGATACCGTTCAACTACATAGATCCTTATGACTCCGCCCCCCACCACCCCTCAACGTGCGCGGAGGAGGGGTGGGGGGGGGGATGGGGGGTCGTTTGACTGACTGACTACTTCATTCATGCATACATTACACTATAACACTGTCGACAAAGCCGCCCATATTCAAAGCGCACAAATAGTTCGCGAACGTTGCCTTTGATGTCTGTGATTTTCATACGCGCGTGTTATATTTGTGTTGAAATGTGACCCCCGAAAGGCTGCGCGTTTATCATGTTGACATGAAAATTAGTTTTGGTACATAAAATGTCACATTCGAAGTATTTGTGTGATTGAAAGGAACGGTGCATGTGTGTTTGAAGTGGCTGAGAGAGAGAGAGAGAGAGAGAGAGAGAGAGAGAGAGAGAGAGAGAGAGAGAGAGAGAGAGAGAGAGAGAGAGAGAGAGAGAGAGAGAGAGAGAGAGAGATCCCCTCTTCCCAACCCCCCCCCCCCCCACCGCTCCCCACGACCACCACCACAACCCACCCAACTCCAACCGGCACCCCCCATCCCTCAACCGATACTACTTCAAAACATCCTACCTTTCAGGACAGAGGCATGTTTACCTGCATCAACCTCTATCTTCCGAGTTTACATAATAGCCCAGTAAAAGTCGCACAAACGAATGCGCAGATAAGGTGCTAAACTGAGTATCCGCAGTACATCATCACCATCGTCCTCCCCAGTTGGAGCGTATCTAGATCATCAAGTGGCATGGATTCTCATGAGCCTCTGCGACCGCATGGGCTCGTGAGACTCCATGCCTCTTGCAACCGGAAGGAGGTGGATGATTGACTATGAAAGTATCCCCACTGCTATTTTGGAAAGACACTGCCACTGAAGAACCAGACCTGCTGATGTTATTGGTAGTATTAATGTACACGCAGTCGCAAGTTTATACGCCGTTGCTCTCCCTCTTTCTGAGCAGCAGAAAAGCTATCTATTTCGCTCTCTGAACCCCTTCGCTGCCAGATATCACGAATTGCGCGTCTGAAACCACTAAACATTGGGGAGACTTAGAACAGGGCTCGGGAAGCTGACGTCATCACGCCAGTCGTGGCGGCCATCTTGTGAGGATACGGGACTAAGCGCTCATAGGAAACTTAATCTCTGTTGGTCATATTACATATTCAAATTTGGCAGTTGAGGCAGTAAGAGGACCGGTGTTTTTAAAAATAATTTTTGCCTTGTTTGAAAATTTGTAGTAGGGCTTAATGTTGGAATTTGCTGGAAATGTCTGGTTAGATGAGAAGAGACATGTTTGGTGCTTCGATTCATACCATCCTGAGCTTATCCAGTTGACAATTGTGGGCCTATGTTGAGTTGCCGTTGACGTAGTGATTTGAGGGGCACGCTGATTTCAGCTGTGCTTGGGTGTGGGGTTTGTAAGGAATCAGGTTCATAGCCAAGAAATGAGACTGTCAATGTGCTGGGTTTTTTTTGTTGTTGTTATTTTGTGCATGGCAAATGTGCAGCTGGTGGGCGGTAGTGTTTTTTAGGGGATTGAAATATTAGGAGATGCTTGGGACTGACTATGGCTAAGAGACTGGACAGTACGGAAACGGCACTGTGTTCCGTGGCCTGTTTTTGTAATGTCAGGGAAGTCCTGACGTACTATGAGCAATAACAGCAAGTCTTGCCATCACTGTAGGAAACCGCTCACCAGAATCTTTTTTTTTTTTTTTTTTGTTTTCAAAGAGGAAGAAAAATGAAGAAAAACGTGTTGAAACACTATTTCGCTACTATCTGATGACTATGGTATCCTCTTAAGATGGCGGCTGACGCGCCGACGCTGCTAGGCAACGCGGGGAACTTCCCGAGCCCTGTATAAGAGGATACCATAGTCATCGTATACTGAGTAGCGAAATAGTGTTTCAAAACTTTTTTCTTCATTTTTCTTCCTCTCTGGAAACAAACAAAAACAGATTCTGGTGAGCGATTTCCTACAGTGATGGCAAGACTTGCTGTTATTGCTTATAGTACATCAGGACTTTTCTGAAATTACGAAAACAGCGATATCCATATGAGCGCTTAGTCCCGTATCCTCACAAGATGGCCGCCACGACTTGCGTGATGACGTCAGCTTCCCGAGCCCTATACAAATGAGCACCACCGATATGGTCTTTGTGCTGAGACAGCTTCAGGAGAAGTGCAGCGAGCAGAACAAAGGGCTGTACGTAACGTTTGTCGACCTAACAAAAGCGTTTGACACTGTGAGCAGGCAAGGCATGTGGCAGATCCTGGAGCGACTTGGCTGTCCCCCAAAGTTCCTCAGCATGATTGTCCAGCTACACGAGGACCAGCAAGGCCAGGTCAGACTCAACAATGACCTCTCAGAACCATTCCCTATTCTCAACGGCGTAAAGCAGGGCTGCGTGCTGGCACCGACCCTCTTCACCATCTTTTTTAGCATGATGTTGAAGCAGGCCACAGTGGACCTCGATGATGACGATGCAGTGTACATCAGGTATCGTCTCGATGGCAGCCTGTTCAACCTCAGACGACTGCAGGCCCACACGAAAACCCTAGACCAACTAATTCGTGAGCTGCTTTTTGCTGATGACGCTGCCCTCGTTGCACACACAGAGAGAGCCCTGCAGCGCATCACGTCCTGCTTCGCAGACGCTGCCCAGCTCTTTGGACTCGAGGTCAGTCTGAAAAAGACAGAGGTCCTCCATCAGCCGGCACCCAAGACAGTGTATCGCCCTCCTCACATCACTATTGGCGAGTCTGAACTAAAGTCAGTGCACCAGTTTACTTACCTTGGCTGCATTATCACGTCGGACGCCAAGCTGGACAAGGAGCTTGACAGCAGGCTGGCAAAAGCGAACAGCGCTTTCGGGCGACTTTTCGAGCGGGTGTGGCACAATCAACAGCTGAAAACAGGCACCAAGATCACCGTATACAGAGCTGTGGTCCTCACCACCCTGCTGTATGGTTCCGAGTCCTGGGCCCTCTACCGCAGCCAACTACGACTCCTCGAACGCTTCCACCAGCGCTGCCTGCGCACCATCCTGGGCATTCACTGGAGTGAATATGTCATCAACGTCGAGGTCCTTGAACAGGCTGAAACTGTGAGCATCGAGGCTTTGCTGCTGCGGACACAGCTCCGCTGGGCGGGGCATGTCTCCAGGATGGAGGATCATCGCCTACCAAAGTTCACCCTGTTCGGCGAGCTTGCTACTGGACACCGTGACAGAGGGGCACCAAAGAAGAGATACAAAGACTGTCTCAAGAAGTCACTTAGTGCCTGCCAAATCGACCACCACCAGTGGTCTTCGCTTGCTGTGGACCGTGACACCTGGCGCTCCACCATTTACAAGGCAGCTGTCTCCTTTGAGGACTCTCGCAGAGCTAGCCTTAAGGACAAGCGGCTCAGGAGAAAAAACAGAGATGCCGCAACTCAGAACCCTGGCCATACCTCCCCCTGCAGCCACTGCGGTCGAACCTGCCTGTCCCGGATTGGCCTCTGCAGCCACGAACAAATTGATTGATTGATTGATTGTACATTGCTTAACGTCCCGACAGCAACAAGGCTTTCTCAGGACGTGCCTGCACTGCTTGTGAAAAAAAAAACTAAACAGAAAATTGAATGTATGTCGCCAGCCGGTCAAATACGTTAAATAAACCTACAACATGGGGCCTAAATAAAGCTAAGACCGTCTAGCAACACACATCCAACATCAAGAGCTACAGGCAGTGCAGACAGTTGGGAGAGTTTTAAAAAGACAAATACAGGTGATCGTGAATGGACCAAGGGTAGACAGAAACACATGCCCCAGAATAGAAAGGAAACCCACCCTGTGGGGCTGAAAAGGGTGACCCTGGGAACTAAAAAGTACCTAACCCCACCCAAGTCCCCCAGGGCAGACCCGGGTGGGGGCGCAGCCACGAACAAGCCTGCAGACGTCGTGGGCAACTCCTATAAAATCTTCGTTCGCGAAGTCAAGCCAAGAGACAAATGAAGGGAGTTTCGTTAGCCCGTTTCGTTAGTGACGTCACCAGACTGTGTGTACTTCCTTATGGTACGACTTTGGTCGTAAATCTTCGTCAGATAGCCAGTTTTCACGAACAGACTTTCGCAGGTCGATTATGGATAAAAATCCTTGATGTGATACCATATCGTGTAAGATTTAAGCGGGAGGGTCATTTTAGAAATGGACTGTCAACGATTATCGCTAAAGTACCACTAAATTATGCTTTTATGTCAGTTTTCCAAACCCCACTTTCATCGGCTCTCGCTGCGAGGCCTACAAGATGGCGGACATCACTTCGGCCGGCAGAGCCGGTTGCGTCGATTCACTTTGGCTGTCGCTGTTTACGCACTCAACACATCACAAATGTATTTGAAACGGCTGCTGATTCACTTCTATTGTGTATGCGAAGGCACACATGACTTACTTGTTTAATTGTTTTGCGTCAGTGGGCAGAAATCGATAGCGATTCCGATGTAGTGATACCCGCCCTACAAGTAGAACGCGTGCCAGTGAAGAGTTACCTTCCTTGCGCCAACGAAACGTCTTTCGTTAGTCATCTTAAGGCCCCGCTACACGAGCCCGGTTTTGAGGCCGATTCCCGATCAGTTTTCGAATCGGTAGGTGATCGGGCCGGACTAAAAATCGTGTGCAGTGCCACACTGACATTTCTCGACTTGTCAAGTTTAGCCGACCGGTTTGAACCGAAGCGGGGATCAAAGTCGTACCTGTTCTGCAAAACGACTGCTAGTTTTGACAGTGATGATGATGTGCTTTGCATTATCAGCAGTTTTGCATCATATTCGGGAAGAGGCGTGCGAAACATCAGCGGCAACGGCGGTGGTACTGATGACAACAGGCGTGTTCGGCCATTTGCAAACCGTGTTGAAACGACATGCTTTGCGAGACGCGCTCTGATTGGTTGAAGCTTACGATCGGTTTAATTGATTGATTGTACATTGCTTAACGTCCCGACAGGAACAAGGCTTTCTCAGGACGTGCCTGCACTGCTTGTGAAAAAAAAACAAAAAAAAAAAAACTAAACAGAACATTGAATGTATGTCGCCAGCCGGTCAAATACATTAAATAAACCTAACACATGGGGCCTAAATAAAGCTAAGACCATTTAGCAACACACATCCAATATCAAGAGCTACAGGCAGTGCAGACAGTAGGGAGAGTTTTAAAAAGGCAAATACAGGTGAATGGACAAAGGGTAGACAGAAACACATGCCCCAGAATAGAGAGAAAAACCCACCCTGTGGGGCTGACCAGGGTGACCCTGGGAACTAAAAAATACTCCTAACCCCACCCAAGTCCCCCAGGGCAGACCCGGGTGGGGGTGCTTACGATCGGAACCGATTCGGATCGAAAATATAGAGCAGGTTCTAGTGACCCGATTCCCAGCCGATTGGGACCGGATCGGATAATTGACGTCATCCGATCGCAAACGGATCGGAATCGGCTTCAAAATCGGGGCACAACCGGCCCGTGTGGCGGGGCCTTTTAGCCGCATCAGCGGTTCGCGCAGCCAGTCTCGTATCGTAGGACCGGACCGAAACGAAACGATGCTGATTGGTCGTTCTAAGTCTCCTCTTACTGACTAAAATTTCGGTGAAAAACACGGATGTAAATAGAACTAAAAATTGGTACAAAAAACACAGGACTGACAAGAGACAAAAATCATCAGGAGCCCCCACGACTGCGGGGGCTCATGTGGGTTTATGCCTCTTGCAGCTGGGTAGAGTTCGCTTTGCCCCGCAGTTAAGGGGTTAAGGAGGATGCACCCAGTAGGACTCTCTAGGACTACCAAAAGAAAACCCCCAAAAACAAAAAAAAACCAAAACGCCTGCAAGTCCTCCTCGCATAACATCATGATGTTAAAAACGGTCGAACACTTGCTGCTGTCGGAGTTGCTTTGCAATGCATCGAACGGAGTGGGCACTCCTTGACTGAACACACGTGTTTCAGTACAAATGACTTGGCACAAGTTTAAGTTTAAGTTCTGCAGCAAGTCGCGGGAAACTGCGCGACCATGTCAGGTAAAAACACTTCTACTTTGATTGGTTCCTGCAACCTCGACGCATGCTAGGAATTTTGAGAATTCACATTCCTTAAAGGAGGAAACTACCTGCAAATTAGGTACCAAGTTAACTACAAACTCTCTCCTGACATACGTTCCGCCGTTACATTATGTTGTTAAGTTTTGAGAACAATGAGATCGTTATCGCATAACAACGAAAATCTTACTTTCCTCAAAATCAGACAAACTGGCTTTTGTTGCGCAATCTTCCCCTTAGGCAAGAGAATGTGGTGCCTGGTTGTTAACACATTACAACCTGAGGCTGATTTTTTTTTTAAATTTGCTTATTGTCATATGAAGGCTACATTACATATTACAATACAGATCAACCATTTAGGTCAAGGGTGGTGCCAGAATAGCTTGGCGCCTGAGGCGCCAAGTTATTCGGGCACCACCCTTGAACTATAATAGTCAAATTTATTTCACGCAATCGTGTATCAGGATGAAAAGGGTTAAATATTTCTTCTGTCTGTGATTTTGGACCTTTTGGAACATACAGCATTTCACCATAAGGTTCAAAATCACAGCCTAAATATAAATATCATCCTAGCTCTTTCACGTTTAGTTTAGAGCCGAAGATCTGGACAGCTGAAACTAGTATGCTGTGCATGATTCTTGCAAATGTAAGGTTTGGGCCCTGTAATAGAAGATATTTAAAAATTAGAAGTGGGTAACAATTTGCACGTTTGCGGCGAACAGTGCATTAAAAGCCAGGACAAAAACATGCACAATTTGTCCTGGCTTTTAAATTGCTGCTTACCTCATTAGATGCGCAGTTTTGACCTACTTCTGGTTTACAGTCTAGTGTTTTGACAAGGTTTTGTAAACCAATCAAGGATAAACATGTCAAAAGTTTCAAGATCTTCAGTCTCTGATGCACTATGGAAGTTCAAGGGTAGTGCCAATTCATTTTGCAGGCGCGGCAAAATCTTGACCTGTCATGATTGATCCATCTCCTTCACGGCTTGTACACACTCATCGCTGACGTTCCCTAATGGAGATTAACCCTATGGCTGTTGATAGCGGTTTTTGTCGCCATGATTCCTGCAGGAATCACCGCAACAAAAAACCGCTACCGACAGCCAAAGGGTCAAATGATGATATTTAATATTTACCCAGTATAATTCGCGAGTGCTCAAGCGCAATGATCAAATGAATCAATGAATCTTTATTTTACAACGGTGAAGATATTAACACAGTCAGTGGCTATGTCATTTTTCGTACCTGCCGTTGAAATGAGTTTCAACGAACTTGTTACCCGTTGACTTTCTAGGCGCGAGTGATTTAAGTTGTATACTGAGAAGTTTGTCACCATTTAATTTATTTTCAAAGATGCTTACAGAAAGGAGTCCGATATGTTTATGCTTCATTCACAACGAAACATTCCTTTGAGGTCACTCTTCGCAATCTTCTTCTCTTCGATTCGTCATCTGCAGTGGCGTGAAACTTCAACTGTCAACTACTGCTGTCCGTTTCAGAGACCGTCCACCTCTCCATCGTTATGGCAGAGCAACAACCCAACGCGCAAAAGACCACCAGGCCGATTTTGGCCGTCATTGGCCCGCGCACGGCCGGCAGCCAACGTCGGCCTGATGGCCTTTTGCGCTTTGGGAAGCGGTCAACTGTGGCGGTGGAGGCAACATGTGTTATCAAATATGTGATTATCACAAGCCTGCAAAAAGGAGGCGAGTTGTGTTAAGATTGCGGAAATCATTCTCTGGTTTGAAAGCATCGGGACAGCGAGGTGCGTACGCTAAATACACACGTGAAATGTTAGAAACCGAATCCCGCTTGGTAGTGGCTGAGACTTCAATGGATGCTTTCACGTTTGCCTGCGGGCTGAAAGTAACCGAGTGTACCAAACCTGCACCTTTTCCATTGCAAACTGAACTCCCTCCGCACGCAGAACGCAGTTCTAAAATACACCATCAAGAAGCATGCAAGGGATCATAAATTATTATGCTTTTTGCATGTGGAGCTGACTAAACATACTTTAAACCTCGACCCTCATGGCTACTGAACATCAGACACGGCCTCCATCAGAAACAACGTAGAGGTAAGACAAGTCGGCAAGAGACATACTCACATAGATCTATGCCTCTTGCAAATGTAAGTTTACAGAGGAAAATTCCAACGACCACATGCCTGTGATAGTGACTGGACTAAGATGTTTAGAATCGATTAAAGGTGTTTCACTGTAAAGGTCAAAGAGCCTGTTAGAGATAAGAAGTTAGTAGCGAACTTGGGTCAACTGCATGCATGAGTGATCTCAGTCCTGCGCCAGCCACGAAGCAAGGTGCTCTGCTGTAAGCGGAGTACCTCGCTTAGTGGCTGGCGCAGGACTAAGCTCACTCATGCAACTGGCCCCAGTACAGAGCTAAGCCTTGTGCTGATACGTGCACTGATTGAAGGTGATGGTGGAATCGTTAATAAGAGACTGTTCTTGCGCCAGCTGAAGATAGTGGTGCTACTGAAATTCTGCGAACTGGTACAGAGGTGGGATACTTGCCGACAGACATACAGTGACTGAAGAGGAAGGCATAATCGTTAATAATTGTTTGTTCAATTGCCAGTTGAGAACAACAGCATCAAAGCAACTACTACAAGTACAGAACTAAAAGTTGTTGACAGACAGTGATTAAATGTGTTTGGGGGTCGATAAACGGTACTTTCATTTAAAGAGACCTGATCCAGGGTTAATAGTTCACAATATTATTTTACCAATGTTCGTAGTATGTCTTACAATAATGCCGAAAAAAGGGGTTAGTTAGTTAGTTACAAAGTCTGAATGTCGTCAAATGGAAGACTTTTCAGCTCTGCTCTTTTTTTTTTTTTTTGGTACCTAGGAGAGTTCCATCGTGGCACACAAGGGGCTTAGAAAAACTGCGTGTGCCAACTCAAATGGAATGTAAAAGAATAGATATACAAATCTTAGTTGAGGCACGGCAACACTGAGAATCCGTTGAATCGGCAAACGTTTAATATTAAAAAAGGTCGGCTCTGGAGCAGATCGCTTTATAGACCAAAAGACAAAAGGCCTAAACATGTCATAAGGAGTCTGGGAAAGTACGTAATAGTGGCAGGCATATGAAACAGTAACTAAATGTGTTCAGGGCCTGAGCAACCCCCAAACACCGCCCCCCCCCCCCCCCCAATCAACCCTCCCCCAGTCACCCACTCCCATTTTGCTATCACAAATAATGCACAATACATAAGAACAGCACTCGCGCATCAGTGTCACTTACCACACTGGTTGTTTCCATCGATTCGATTCGAGTCCGCTACCAGCGGTAGCGAACCGAGGGAGACAAACAGTGTGCACACTTCCGTATTGTCGGGAGGTTGCGACTGGGAGGACGGCGCTGTTACCACTAAGAGTTGCGCGGCACCCTCCTCCTCATCGCAATTCTATCTAATCTGACGCCCTCACTTTCGTCTTTCACGCGTGCATACAATCCTCACTCATCCAGCTGTAGCCCTTAATGACAGGCGGTGTTGCGGTATCTTCTTTGCACAACGCGGCTACAGCAGCCAAGTCGTCGCTACTGCAAGAGACGTTGATCCTCATGAACCCCCGCGATAGCGGGGGCTCATGAGGATCAACGTCTCTTGCGGCAAATCATTTAACCATCTGTATTCAACGCATGCACGATAACGGAACACATTTCACGCTGCATCTGTAAAGTTGTTCATGCTTCCTCAGCAAATTCCTCCTCAATGCACGAAACGCAAGGCGAGGAGGGGTAGATTTTCGATAAGCCCCCACTGCGAACACAGGGGTACAAGGGAATCTACGCTTCTTACTTACTTACTTACTTACGCCTGTCACCCCTACGCGGGTATAGGCCGTCGACGAGAGACCTCTAGCAACTCCTGTCCTGTGCTTCTCCTTCGATTCTACTCCAGGTGGTTCCCAGTCTCTTGATGTCTGCTTGGAGGTCTCGACGCCAGGAGTTTCTCGGCCTACCTCTTTCCCTCTTTCCCTGGGGGTTCCATGACAATGCCTGCCTAGTGATACTGGAAGCTGGCTTTCTCAGACTGTGACCGATCCATCCCCATCTTCTTCGCCCAATTTCATTCTCTGCTGTTATCTGCTCTGTTCTCTCCCAGAGTCTGACGTTGCTGATCTTCTCTGGCCAGTGGATTTGCAAAATTCTTCTAAGGCAACTGTTCATGAAGGTCTGTACTCTGTTGACTGTGGTTTTTGTCAATCTCCAAGTCTCTGCTCCATATAGGAGAACTGCTTTTACATTGGAGTTGAAGATCCGGACTTTGGTGTGTTGTGACAGCTCTCTGGAACTCCACACTTTTTTCAGCTGGAGAAAGGCTGCTCTGGCTTTACCGATTCGTGCTCTGACATCTGCATCAGTGCCGCCTTTTTTGTCTATGATGCTCCCGAGATAGGTGAAGGACTCCAACTCCTCCAACGGGGTGCCAGCAAGCAAGACTGGTTCCTCCCTGGTTGCGTTCAGCCTCATTGTCTTTGTTTTCTGTTTGTGAATGGTGAGGCCCACTTGGGACGAGATGTCAGCAAGCCTCGTGGTCTTGTCCTGCATTTGTTGATGAGTGTGGGACAGTAATGCCAAGTCGTCTGCAAAATCGAGGTCGTCAAGCTGTGTCCACAGTGTCCACTGTATTCCACTTTGTCTGTGCTCTGTGGTCATCTTCATGACCCAGTCTATGGCCAGTAGGAAGAGGAACGGAGACAGCAGACACCCCTGCCTGACACCAGTTCTGACCTGGAGCTCCCTGGTGAACTGCCCTTCGTGGATCACGCGACATGTCATACCATCGTAGCTGTTCTTGATCAGGCGGACGAGCTTTATGGGTACACCGTAGTGTCGTAGGAGTTTCCACAAAGTCTCTCGGTCCACACTGTCAAATGCTTTCTCATAATCCACAAAGTTGACGTACAGCGGGGAGCTCCACTCCAGAGACTGTTCCACGATGATGCGGAGAGTGGCGATCTGGTCTGTACATGATCGGTTCTTCCTGAATCCTGCTTGCTGGTCTCTCAGCTGGGGGTCAACGGAGCTCTTCATTCTCTCCAGGATGATCCTGTTGAAGACCTTTCCTGGTACTGACAGCAAGGTGATTCCTCTGTAGTTGGAACACTTGCTGAGGTCGCCTTTCTTGGGAAGCTTGATTAGGTACCCCTCCTTCCAGTCAGCCGGCATCACCTCCTCTTCCCAGATCTTTCCAAACAGTGGGTACAGCATCTCCACTGTTGTCTCTGGGTCTGCTTTCAGAGACTCCGCTGGGATGCCATCTGGGCCTGCTGCTTTGCCGTTCTTCAAAAATGCCACTGCTCTTCTGATCTCTTCCCGGCTGGGTCTGTCGCAGCTGATGGGTAGGTCGGTCTCTGCCGGCTGGATGTCTGGGGGGTCGGGTGGGCTAGGTCTGTTCAGTAACTCTTCAAAATACTCGGCCCATCTGTCGAGTTGGTCTGCTCTGTCTGCAATAGGCTTGCCTTCTTTGTCTTTTACTGGTCTTTCTGTATGGCCATACTTGCCTGACAATCTTCTGGTAATGTCGTAGAGCTGTTTCATATTGCCGCTGCCTGCTGCCTTTTCTGCCTCTGCTGCCAGGTTGTCTGTGTAGGCCCTCTTGTCTGCCCTGATACTCCTCTTCACCTCGCGGTTGGCTTCCCAGTATTCCCCCTGTGCCCTTACTTTGGATGCTCTCGTGCGACTGTTGTTGACAACTGCTTTCTTCTGCTTCCTCACTTCTATCTTCTTCAAGGTCTGTGCTGACAGCCAGTCCTTGTGATGGTGTTTCCTGAACCCTACAGTGTCTTTGCAGGTTGAGTTCAGCGCCTCTCTAACTGCCTTCCACTGCTGCTCTGTGGTGACCGCCTCCTCTTCATTTACTAGCTCCTGTAGCGCTTGAAACCGGTTGGACAGCACCAGTTTGAACTCTTCTCTAACTCCAGTTTCTCTCAGGAGGCCTACATTATAGCGCTGTCTTCTTGTTGTCTCTGTGCGGCTTTTCTTTAGCTTGAGCTTCATTCTTAAGGTAAGCAGATGGTGGTCGGAGGCGACATCTGCTCCCCTCCTAACTCGAACATCTTGAAGGGATCTTCTAAATTTCTTGCTAATGCAGATATGGTCTATTTGGTTCTCTGTTGTATGGTCAGGTGAGACCCAAGTTGCTTTGTGTATCCTTCTGTGTGGGAAGATGCTGCCTCCAATGACAAGTCGGTTTAGAGCACAAAAGTCTACAAACCTCTCCCCGTTCTCACTCATCTCCGAGCCTAGTCCCTGTCTCCCCATCACCTCTTCATATCCGGTGTTGTCCTCCCCTATTTTGGCATTAAAATCGCCCATGACGATGGTGATGTCTCGCTCCGCACATTTGTCCAAGGCACTCTGGAGTCGGTCGTAGAACTCTTGTTTCTCTTCCTCGTCCCTGTCATTAGTGGGCGCATAACACTGGATGACGTTCAGCTTGAGCTTTTTCTTGGTTCTAAAGGCTGCTGTGATGATTCTTGGCCCAAGAGGTTCCCAGCCCATCAGCGCTCTTTGTGCCACTGGTGACAGCATGAATGCTACGCCTTCTGTATGGGGGGCATTCTCCTCTTCATGACCTGAATACAGAATCATCTCCCCACTTAACAGCCTTTTCTGGCCAGACTGCGTCCATCTGGCTTCACTGATACCTAGCAGGGAAAGGTTGTACTTTTGCATTTCCGCTGCTATCTGGGCGGCCTTGCCGCTCTGGTACATGGTCTTAACGTTCCATGTGCCCATGGTTGTATCCCTGGATAGAGAGAGGCGGCTCGGTCCTGTGGCTTCCGAAGACTTCCGGCTTTCACCACAGGACGTCATAAGTCTTCTGGTAGAAGAACCTTCCTCCTCCAGGAAAGGAATTACTGTTAGTCTTTTCGTCGGCGTTTTTGTAGCTATTTCCTTTTTTGCAGGGTGGGGAAGCTACCCCCACGCCCAACCCCCTTACTAGGAGGACCAGGGGTTTTCTGTCGGGGTCACCTTCCCTTAGACCATGTTGGTTCACGGCACCTTATTTCATTCGGTGCACCCCTCTCACGAGGGACCCCTTATCCACCACCCAGGGGACGCGCCTCAACGCCGTATGGTCCCAGCGCGAGGTACGCTTCTTACATTCCATATAATAATACCCTCTGGACCTCGGGTGAAGAAAGCCATGGTGCTTCCAGCTGCACGTTGTTTGTGCCGTCAGTTATGCAAATAATTATTTCCCATAAGATCGGAGCCCATGCTTTCACCCGAGGCGTCGCTGCTTTAAACACGCAAGCTATTACAACACAATCAGCAGTTAAACGCTCGTCTCTGCCGCAGAAGTACTTTAAAAGCCATCAGAAGACTGATACCCACAGGATCTCCTTAATTACTGAAACTGCAGCTAGCTTTGCTGATAACAAGGTCGGATACATGAAACGTCGGATATAACGACGCTTATTCAGACATCCGTAACACACTTTTTAACCCATAAAGCCATGACATGCTACGACAGGATGTGGATCGACCATGATAGTTCAAGGGTGGTGTCGGAATAGCTTGGTTCATGTAGGCGCCAAGCTATTCCGAGACCCCTCTTGAACTATCACGGTCGATGCGTTTCCAAAGGATTTTTTTTTTAAAAAGAGAGAGAGAAAAAGATAATTTCATCATCATGATGTAGTAATGAGTTAATTTAAACTGCTCCGCTTACTACAAACTACAGAATGATGTGACAAGAATCGATCAACACTCGTAAGTTATTGGGAACAGGGGTTTGCTACTATGACCCTTGTACTCCTGAAGTACAGTGTAACCACTGTACCCCGGAGACCGGTGCTGGTCTGCGATTTGGAACAAGGTCCACAAATCACACAGCACACATAATTCTCACTAATCACACACCGCCACACATATCGGTCACGTTTCCCAAGGTCCACAATCACATGTTAACACTTTCGAGACGTGCGTCACCCGAATACGCGGCTTTATGCCGCGTATCCGGATGCGGCACGTCTCGAATGAATTGAGCAAGGGGCTAGTCCTACTCATGTTCGCTTGAAATCTTCGAAAAATCGAAGAAAATAAACACATGTGCAGGTGAACACCTATAAATAAGCACATGTCCAGGTGTACACCTAACAAGCACTCCTCTCAATCTATAACAAACTCGAGCAGCTGGCGCTGACAGTTAAACAGCTAAGCTGTAAGCTTCTAGCGGATTGCAACGTCATATTATTTTCATGCCATCTCCAATAGTCCATAAGCTAGCCAGATCTACCGTGCACCCCCCCCCCCCCCTACCCCCCTCTTCCCCCAGTACTCAATAATATGGGTTTCAAAGTGTACCATAGTATGTCCTGAGATGTTTAAGCCATGTTCCCCGAAAATCCTTAGGAACACACCAGAGATATAGCCGATGGCGCAAGGGTACCCCCATTCACGCTCTACGCAGTTGCTAAAATGAGGTAGAGAAACATTTTCCTCTAAATAAATCAGAATTCATCCCAGAAGCCCAACTCAGGCAATATTATGTTAAGGCACACCTTCTGCATCCTCTGCAAAAAAACAGAATGAAAAAATATTGAATCTCTGGCTCACAGTGAAGGTATTTGTGCACCCAGTAAACGTCCATTTCCGTGAAATCGCAAAAACAAAAGACAAAAATAATTGTATCAGATGCCTTCAGACATTTTCTATAGCACTGGCAGTCCATTTTCAGGCTTACATCATTAAAACAGGATGTCACAATTATTATAAACTTGACTAGGTGATGCTGTGATCACTGTGAGTGCCACAGTGGTTGGTTTTGTATCCCTACACCCAAGTTGTAAAAATACACAAAATTAATTAAAAGAAAGTACTCAAGTTATTCCATTTCATTTTGACCTCTCTTTACCTATTAAGTTTCAATAATGTGAGCATAAAGTGCAAGAAAATAAGGAAAGTCGGCATCCTTTACGGTACATTCGTGGTGAATTATAGCTTTTTTCCATTTAAAATTACCGAATTGGGAAACGTACGTTGTTTCTGATGCCCTCAGAAATTTTGTATACAACTGATAGGTCTTTGTTAGGTTTTATTGGTTAGGATATAGTAAAACAGTTATTCCGAACCTGATTTTATGATGCTGTGATGCATTTAGGGGCCACAGTGGCCGAATCTGCTTCCATACCCCCATTTTACCAGTACGCAAAAAAACACAAAATGATCATAACAATTGCTTACGTCATACTCCTCTGTTTAAATATTGTTTGTTGCCAGTTTTCTTAAAAAAAAGTATGCATATTGAGCATAAAAATTTGTGATCAATTCATTAATTTCAATGTGACCCATCAATTTAATTTAACTATTTTTAACTGGCCGGTCTTTTAGGTGATATTTTACCTAGAGTAAGGCGGGTCCAGTAAGGTCTCCCCTTTTCCTTTCATTTATTTTCGTCTAGAAATGTGTAAATATGAATATACGTAATAAAGTTTCATGGTTCCTAACAGCCAAAACAATGTTATCAAAATACTTAGTTTCCACATGTCCACCACGAAATCACCACTTCCACCTTCTTCTGCAACGTTCAATTCCTTGATGGCCGTCTTTAAATCTTATATTGTTCTGGCTGCCAATAAGTGAGCTGTCAAGAGCTCGGCAGCATCTTTTCAGAGTTTGGTGTACTTAGGCGTGTCTTCTGGTCAGAACTGCCAGCGGACCGCTTCTCTGTATGGACAGGTTTGGAGAATGTGCTAAGGAGACTGATTTTCTACGCCAAATTCGCATAGGGCTGTTTCCGCATGGCCCAGTCTCACGAGGTGAGTCCAGCAGGGTCCGTACGGTCTGTGAACATTTGTGAAAGTTGTTTAAAAAATGACCGACAAGGCTTTTTTTTTTTTTTTTTTAGGGCTCTGGAAAGTCTCTCAATTTCATTCCTTTTCCTTAAAGTCTGTGAAAGTTTGTAAAAAATGACAAAGTGCTGGCAAACTTTTGTCTACTTCTTTTTTTTTTTCTCCCCCAATTTGTGATTGCGAACAGTAATGCTGACGCGTGTTGCAAGTGATCGATATTTAGCTCTGATCATAAAGTGACTGGGCTTGCTGACATCTCGTCCCAAGTGGGCCTCACCATTCACAAACAGAAAACAAAGACAATGAGGCTGAACGCAACCAGGGAAGAACCAGTCTTGCTTGCTGGCACCCCGTTGGAGGAAGTGGAATCCTTCACCTATCTCGGGAGCATCATAGACAAACAAGGCGGCACTGATGCAGATGTCAGAGCACGAATCGGTAAAGCCAGAGCAGCCTTTCTCCAGTTGAAAAAAGTGTGGAGTTCCAAAGAGCTGTCACAACACACCAAAGTCCGGATTTTCAACTCCAATGTAAAAGCAGTTCTCCTATATGGAGCAGAGACTTGGAGATTGACAAAAACCACAGTCAACAGAGTACAGACCTTCATGAACAGTTGCCTCAGAAGAATTTTGAAAATCCACTGGCCAGAGAAGATCAGCAACGTCAGACTCTGGGAGAGAACAGAGCAGATAACAGCAGAGAATGAAATTGGGCGAAGAAGATGGGGATGGATCGGTCACAGTCTGAGAAAGCCAGCTTCCAGTATCACTAGGCAGGCATTGTCATGGAACCCCCAAGGAAAGAGGAAAAGAGGTAGGCCGAGAAACTCCTGGCGTCGAGACCTCCAAGCAGACATCAAGAGACTGGGAACCACCTGGAGTAGAATCGAAGGAGAAGCACAGGACAGGAGTTGCTGGAGGTCTCTCGTCGACGGCCTATACCCGGGTAGGGGTGACAGGCGTAAGTAAGTAAGTAATGGCCTTTCTGCCGAACATTCTGATTGGTTGTTTACGCTTCTACCGACCTCCGCCATTCGCTAAGCGTTCTTTTATTTTGGTATCTCTTCATGCATTAGGCACGAAAGCTTCAAATGAGCTGCTGATACAGAGTGTTCTAATTAAAGTGTGTAAACCTTCAGGCTTTAGTTTGGGTTTGTGAAACGTTTATGAAACGTTTGTGAACTTCGTCCCTGCTTTTCTGTACGGACCCTGTCCAGAGTAATCAGTACTTACTTACTTACGCCTGTCACCCCTACCCGGGTATAGGCCGTCGACGAGAGACCTCCAGCAACTCCTGTCCTGTGCTTCTTCTTCGATTCTATTCCAGGTGGTTCCCAGTTTCTTGATGTCTGCTTGGAGGTCTCGACGCCAGCAGTTTCTCGGCCTACCTCTTTTCCTCTTTCCCTGGGGGTTCCATGACAATGCCTGCCTAGTGATACTGGAAGCTGCCTTTCTCAGACTGTGACTGATCCATCCCCATCTTCTTCGCCCAATTTCATTCTCTGCTGTTATCTGCTCTGTTCTTTCCCAGAGTCTGACGTTGCTGATCTTCTCTGGCCAGTGGATTTTCAAAATTCTTCTAAGGCAACTGTTCATGAAGGTCTGTACTCTGTTGACTGTGGTTTTTGTCAATCTCCAAGTCTCTGCTCCATATAGGAGAACTGCTTTTACATTGGAGTTGAAAATCCGGACTTTGGTGTGTTGTGACAGCTCTCTGGAACTCCACACTGTTTTCAACTGGAGAAAGGCTGCTCTGGCTTTACCGATTCGTGCTCTGACATCTGCATCAGTGCCGCCTTTTTTGTCTATGATGCTCCCGAGATAGGTGAAGGACTCCACCTCCTCCAACGGGGTGCCAGCAAGCAAGACTGGTTCTTCCCTGGTTGCGTTCAGCCTCATTGTCTTTGTTTTCTGTTTGTGAATGGTGAGGCCCACTTGGGACGAGATGTCAGCAAGCCTCGTGGTCTTGTCCTGCATTTGTTGATGAGTGTGGGACAGTATTGCCAAGTCGTCTGCAAAATCGAGGTCGTCGAGCTGTGTCCACAGTGTCCACTGTATTCCACTTCGTCTGTGCTCTGTGGTCATCTTCATGACCCAGTCTATTGCCAGTAGGAAGAGGAACGGAGACAGCAGACACCCCTGCCTGACACCAGTTCTGACCTGGAGCTCCCTGGTGAACTGCCCTTCGTGGATCACGCGACATGTCATGCCATCGTAGCTGCTCTTGATCAGGCGGACGAGCTTTGTGGGTACACCGTTGTGTCGTAGGAGTTTCCACAGAGTCTCTCGGTCCACACTGTCAAATGCTTTCTCATAATCCACAAAGTTGACGTACAGCGGGGAGCTCCACTGCAGAGACTGTTCCACGATGATGCGGAGAGTGGCGATCTGGTCTGTACATGATCGATTTTTCCTGAATCCTGCTTGCTGGTCTCTTAGCTGGTGGTCAACATAGCTCTTCATTCTCTCCAGGATGATCCTGTTGAAGACCTTTCCTGGTACTGACAGCAAGGTGATTCCTCTGTAGTTGGAACACTTGCTGAGGTCGCCTTTCTTGGGAAGCTTGATTAGGTACCCCTCCTTCCAGTCAGCCGGCATCACCTCCTCTTCCCAGATCTTTCCAAACAGTGGGTACAGCATCTCCACCGTTGTCTCTAGGTCTGCTTTCAGAGACTCCGCTGGGATGCCATCTGGGCCTGCTGCTTTGCCATTCTTCAAAAATGCCACTGCTCTTCTGATCTCTTCCCGGCTGGGTCTGTCACAGCTGATGGGTAGGTCGATCTCTGCCGGCTGGATGTCTGGGGGGTCGGGTGGGCTAGGTCTGTTCAGTAACTCTTCAAAATACCCGGCCCATCTGTCGAGTTGGTCTGCTCTGTCTGCAATAGGCTTGCCGTCTTTGTCTTTTACTGGTCTTTCTGTACGGCCATACTTGCCTGACAATCTTCTGGTAATGTCGCAGAGCTGTTTCATGTTGCCGCTGCCTGCTGCCTTTTCTGCCTCTGCTGCCCGGCTGTCTGTGTAGGCCCTCTTGTCTGCCCTGATCTCCTCTTCACCTCGCGGTTGGCTTCCCAGTATTCCCCCTGTGCCCTTACTTTGGCTGCTCTCGTGCGACTGTTGTTGACAACTGCTTTCTTCTGCTTCCTCACTTCTATCTTCTTCAAGGTCTGTGCCGACAGCCAGTCCTTGTGATGGTGTTTCCTGAACCCTACAGTGTCTTTGCAGGTTGAGTTCAGCGCCTCTTTAACTGCCTTCCACTGCTGCTCTGTGGTGACCGCCTCCTCTTCATTTACTAGCTCCTGTAGCGCTTGAAACCGGTTGGACAGCACCAGTTTGAACTCTTCTCTAACTCCAGTTTCTCTCAGGAGGCCTACATTATAGCGCTGTCTTCTTGTTGTCTCTGTGCGGCTTTTCTTTAGCTTGAGCTTCATTTTTAAGGTAAGCAGATGGTGGTCAGAGGCGACATCTGCTCTCCTCCTCACTCGAACATCTTGAAGGGATCTTCTAAATTTCTTGGTAATGCAGATATGGTCTATTTGGTTCTCTGTTGTATGGTCAGGTGAGACCCAAGTTGCTTTGTGTATTCTTCTGTGTGGGAAGATGCTGCCTCCAATGACAAGTCGGTTTAGAGCACAAAAGTCTACAAACCTCTCCCCGTTCTCACTCATCTCCGAGCCTAGTACTTGTCTCCCCATCACCTCTTCGTATCCGGTGTTGTCCTCCCCTATTTTGGCATTAAAATCGCCCATGACGATGGTGATGTCTCGCTCCGCACATTTGTCCAAGGCACTCTGGAGTCGGTCGTAGAACTCTTGTTTCTCTTCCTCGTCACTGTCATTAGTGGGCGCATAACACTGGATGACGTTCAGCTTGAGCTTTTTCTTGGTTCTAAAGGCTGCTGTGATAATTCTTGGCCCAAGAGGTTCCCAGCCCATCAGCGCTCTCTGTGCCACTGGTGACAGCATGAATGCTACACCTTCTGTATGGGGGGCATTCTCCTCTTCATGACCTGAATACAGAATCCTCCCACTTAACAGCCTTTTCTGGCCAGACTGCGTCCATCTGGCTTCACTGATACCTAGCAGGGAAAGGTTGTACTTTTGCATTTCCGCTGCTATCTGGGCGGCCTTGCCGCTCTGGTACATGGTCTTGACGTTCCATGTGCCCATGGTTGTATCCCTGGATAGAGAGAGGCGGCTCGGTCCTGTGGCTTCCGAAGACTTCCGGCTTTCACCACAGGACGTCATAAGTCTTCTGGTAGAAGAACCTTCCTCCTCCAGGAAAGGAATTACTGTTAGTCTTTTCGTCGGCGTTTTTATAGCTATTTCCTTTTTTGCAGGGTGTGGAAGCTACCCCCACGCCCAACCCCCTTACTAGGAGGACCAGGGGTTTTCTGTCGGGGTCACCTTCCCTTAGACCATGTTGGTTCACGGCACCTTATTTCATTCGGTGCACCCCTCTCACGAGGGACCCCCTATCCACCACCCAGGGGACGCGCCTCAACGCCATATATGGTCCCAGCGCGAGGAGAGTAATCAGTGCGCAGATGAAAGATGGTGGCCTGGCTCTCCTTGTTCAGCTTGTTGACGTCGTCTGCCCATGGGCTGCAGCCGCCATTCTGATGTTGCCAATCAATTTGTTGCTGTAGTGTCTTGGGTTTTTTTTTCTCCAGGAGGTTGTGATCTTGAGGTAGTCTGGCACCTGCTTTGGCCAGGCCGTCAGCCTCTCCATTTCCAGCTACTCCATAATGCACTGGAATCCACTGCAGCACTATTTTGTGGACAGGACATCCAGTCTATCTTGGAGCATCCTGGTGAGATCAGTGGATCAAGCTGCTGCCTTTCCCTAGCTAGTGTTATGCTGCTGTGTTGAGCACCTGCAGATCTGTACGATAGTTCGAGCTGCTGCCGTCAGCTGGTAAGGAAAGGGAGGTTGTAGTGCGGTCTGCACAACAGATGTACACGCCAATTCCTTCATTCCGCACGGCGTCTAACTCTTGAGCGGTATCACAGCTGCTGTGAGGGTAGCGCTTGTGCATAATCTCCAGCGAGATGGCTTTGCCGCGACCTTTAACAAAGAGTCCTGGAACATTGTTTATGTTGTCTAGAAGGCTCTTTCGAGATGTCCAGGTATCTGAAGGGAGCTCTTCACACATCATCGGGCTTGGTTCCAGGACGACAGTTTTAGCCCTTTGCATGACCTTCAGTTCGCGGTTCAGACTTGGTCGTTTCTGACGGTTCTTGGTCTGCTCCTGTAGTCTCCCATGCTGTCGGTGTTTAGTAAGTCTCTTCATCGTGTGTGCTGTTCTGCGTTCCAGTGGCTCCAATGTCCTCCATTTCCTAAAATGGGGTGCTCCAGATGGCTCTAAGAATGTCACTGCATCATGAGAATGACCCATGTTCTGCATCTTGTCAAGCCTGGCTTTTTTGGTTTAGCAGGCAGTGTTTCATGTTGTCGATGTATCTTGGTACTGCACTACTCGTCTGACCGAGCAGGTGTTTGCTTGCGCCAGGATGCTGTAATTTGCGCCAATGTGGTCCCCACCAGTTTCTTCATCAGAGACTTTCTTTCCGCAGCTCTAGCTTTCATGGCTTCGATGCGAGACCTCCACCACGTGAATCCAGTAATTTATTTATTGCCAGTAAAGTTGGCCTGTCTGTATTTGGTACTGGAAGGTCTCGAGTTTCAAGCTGACCTCTTCCATCAAATTGACAGAGATGGTCTAGCTCAGTTTGAGTGGCCATCTTTCAGTCCAGCTGCTGACTGTATTGGTAGTCTGCCATGAGATGGCCTTAGTCGTCTGCTCGGCATTAAACCCAAATAACCATCTATTGGCAGCATCCTGAATTCTGCAGGATGCTATTTCTTTATGTTCTGCTGCGCTCCACTAGTCATCTGCATGGAGGATGTTCGAGACGAACCTTGGTACTGTTGTACTGATGTCATTAATGTAGACCAAGAACAGCATCAGACACAACATCTCCCTGAGGTACACCTTCCCCGAGTTTGACAAGACTGCTGAATGTGCAGACGGTAGAAGCTTCAGCAGCAGCCCCTATTAAACATGACTTTACTAAAAAGAATTACAATTAAATTGATGGGTCACATTGAAATAATGAAATGATCACAAATGTTTATGCTCAATATGCATGCTTTGTTAAGAAAACTGGCAACAAAAATATTTAAACAGAGGAGTATGACATAAACAATTTTTATGATCATTTTGCGTTCCTTTGAGTACTGGTAAAATGGGGATAGGGCAGCAGATTTAGCCACTGTGGCCCCTAAATGCATCACTGCATCATAAAATCAGGTTAGGAGTAGCTGTGGTACTCTATCCTAACCAATAAAAACTAAACAAAGACCTATCAGTTTTATACAAAGTTTCTGAGGGCCTCAGAAACAACCTACGTTTCCTAATTCAGCAATTTTAAATGGGGGAAAAGCTATCATTCACCACGAACGTACCGTAAAGGATGCCGACTTTCCTTATTTTCTTGCAATCCAGAAATACAAAATCAACCACTGTGGCACTCACAGTGATCACAGCATCACCTAGTCAAGTTTATAATAATTGTGACATTCTGTTTTAAATGATGTAAGCCTGAAAATGGACTGCCAGTGCTGTAGAAAATGTCTGAAGGCATCTGACACATTATTTTTGTCTTTTTTTGCGATTTCGCGGAAATGGACGTTTACGTGGGTGCACAAATACCTTCACTGTGAGCCAGAGATTCAATATTTTTTCATTCTGTTTTTTTGCAGAGGATGCAGAAGGTGTGCCGTAACATAATATTGCCTGATTTGGGCTTCTGGAATAAATTCCGATTTAGAGGAAAATGTTTCTCAACCTCATTTTACTTACTTACTTACTTACGCCTGTCACTCCTACCCGGGTGTAGGCCGTCGACGAGAGACCTCCAGCGACTCCTGTCCTGTGCTTCTCCTTCGATTCTACTCCAGGTGGTTCCCAGTCTCTTGATGTCTGCTTGGAGGTCTCGACGCCAGGAGTTTCTCGGCCTACCTCTTTTCCCCTTTCCCTGGGGGTCTGGTACATGGTCTTGACGTTCCATGTGCCCATGGTTGTATCCCTGGATAGAGAGAGGCGGCTCGGTCCTGTGGCTTCCGAAGACTTCCGGCTTTCACCACAGGACGTCATAAGTCTTCTGGTAGAAGAACCTTCCTCCTCCAGGAAAGGAATTACTGTTAGTCTTTTCGTCGGCGTTTTTGTAGCTATTTCCTTTTTTGCAGGGTGAGGAAGCTACCCCACGCCCAACCCCCTTACTAGGTGGACCAGGGGTTCTCTGTCGGGGTCACCTTCCCTTAGACCATGTTGGTTCACGGCACTTTATTTCATTCGGTGCACCCCTCTCACGAGGGACCCCCTATCCACCACCCAGGGGACGCGCCTCAACGCCATATGGTCCCAGCGCGAGGCAACCTCATTTTAGCATCGGCTATATCTCTGGTATGTTCCAAAGGATTTTCGGGGAACATGGCTTAAACATCTCAGGACATACTAAGGTACACTTTGAAACCCATCTTATTGAGTAATGGGGGGGGGGGGGTTTGATTGTACATTGCTTAACGTCCCGACAGCAACAAGGCTTTTTCAGGACGTGCCTGCACTGCTTGTGAAAAAAAAAAAATAAACAGAACATTGAATGTATGTCGCCAGCCGGTCAAATACGTTAAATAAACCTAACACATGGGGCCTAAATAAAGCTAAGACCATTTAGCAACACACATCCAATATCAAGAGCTACAGGCAGTGCAGACAGTAGGGAGAGTTTTAAAAAGGCAAATACAGGTGAATGGACAAAGGGTAGACAGAAACACATGCCCCAGAATAGAGAGAAAAACCCACCCTGTGGGGCTGACCAGGGTGACCCTGGGAACAAAAATACCTAACCCCACCCAAGTCCCCCAGGGCAGACCCGGGTGGGGGTAATGGGGGGGGGGGGGTGCACGGTAGACCTGGCTAGCTTATGGACTACAAGCGCAGTCCGGCACGATGTATTTCCATCGTAACACTGAACTGACAACCGCCCACCTGACACCAGAAACACAAGTATAAATGAGGTCTGCAAATGGCAAACATCGTTTAAAGGTCCTGGTAAATGAAAGTGGCCCAACAGCAGTGCGGCTAATTGCTGCCCCTGTACCCAATAACCCGCCCCTAACGGGCCCGCCTGTCATGGGGTACAGGTCCAGCTACTCCGGTGCCGTGGACGTTCAACCCCGAACTAACTAACAAACATCGTTTCACATGCTGAGCTGTCTGTTCTCTGTTCTAGCGACAGATCGACAGACGGATAGTTCAAGGGTGGTGCTACGATAGCCATGCTATTCAAGTACCAGCAATGACCTATCGCGGTCGATCCGACAGTTTCTGTAGTGTGTCAGGCCTGAGTGGGTTAACCTTTTGACCGTCGGTAGCGGGTTTTGTCGAGGCGATTCCTGCAGGTATATCTCAGTTAACAGGAGGATGCTTTTACAATTCTGGGACAATCGGCCTAGTCGGTGTCGCAATACAAACGCCTCCTGCACCTCGACAAAAACCGCAAACGACAGCCGAAGGGTTAAAGCATTCACAGGCCAAGCAAGAGTTGTGTGCTGGTCAGTGAATCTGGACCTTGCGGACATTGCAGTAAGGTAAAAAAAAAAAAAAATCACAAACCAGCACACAAATACAGATCCTCAAGATCCCCTGCGGATCCTCACTAAACAAAAAAAAAAAAAAAAAAAAAAAAAAAAAACAAACTTGTACCTTGCGATCCTTCGGATCTCTAACCCAAAAGAAACTAAGTCCATATTTGCGAAAAGAGAGATTTTCATTGTAATACAACGAAAATCTTGCTCTCCACAAAAAACAGACTTGTCGTTTTTCGCCCTTCCTGGGGCAGATTTACTCTCTGAATCCCACTCACAGCAGCCTGCAAGGAGGCTCATGAGAATCTACAGTTCTTGCAGACGGCAAGGGTGTGGCTTCTGCCGTCAGGTGTTGGGCAAGAGAAAATCTGTTTTGTAACGATGACACGATGCCGTCAAATCGGATTGCCTCTCTACTTCGGGATCCTTCAGTCATTCGCTCAATACCTGTCAGAGGCAAGGATTCTCATGAGCTCCCTTCGGGAGTTGTTGTCCCACGTGTTCTTGTTGAAAAGTGAATTTGCGTTAGTGGCGCGTCATTTGTTTTTTGTGCACAGACGGAGAAAGTCACCAGGGTTCGATCCCGTGATAGTTCGAGATAAATTGTAGTCATTATAGTTACTTTCGTAATGCCGACCACGTCAGCCAGTCGTCTCCAGCTGCAAGAGGCGTAAAGCGATAGTATGGTAGACTCGATGAGGCTCTATGCCTTATCCTAAAACAGAAGGTTTGTCAAGTTCAGTCTAGACGATACAAGATGTTACGTTTGTGAAATTCGCCTACACCACCGGTTGGTCGGTCTGCAAAGTGGCGTAGATTTTCATGGGCCCCTGCCGTCGCAATCTACGCCAATGGCTGGTCGTATTTTTCAATTCGAAGAGGTGTGGGCAACTCAGGGTGATGCTTTTTATAAATCAGGGACAATCGGCCTAGTGTCGCAATACAAAACGCCTCCATTTGGCACCAGCTCCGGCGGACAACACAACGCCTCGGTGACGCGACATCACGCATAATAAAGACAACAACCGGGCTACGCTGCAAGCATAATACAAAAAGACAGCCGGACGTACCCAGTTCGCAAAGGCTGACGTCGGCCGCCGTTGGCCCGCGCACGTCTGTGCGCGGGCCAACGGCGGCCGACTCGGCCCGATGAATATAACACATTGGGAAGGAACCAGATAAAGGGGGGCGGTGGGGGGGGGGGAAAGGCGGGGTGGGGGGGTGGGGCGGAGCGGGCTGGCTCCTCCTAATGAAAGAAAAATGCAGAGGAGTGGGGGTGGGATGGGGTGGGGTGGGCAGAGAATACCCTGGCCACCCCTCAAAATACCTTATCGTGCAATAGTTTGGAACCCGGCACTGATTGTGCAATTGCACACCCGCCCACCTGTGAACCGTCTCATCGTGTGAAGTCGTGTAATACTGTCTGTGACTGCTGTGCTGCACCTACACTAGCGGTGTAGCGTGTGGGGTCGATAGATATATACAAATACTGCTACCTCCAATATCCACACCAGAAGGTGACTGCCAAGCGCGTAAAATAACAATAAAATTTCAACGAAGAAAGAAACATGCATAAAAGGACAAATACAATACAATTAAATTGAATTTATTGTGATGATGATGATATATACAAATATGAATACCTTTATAGTCCCAAGAAGGGAAATTTGTTTGCAGTGGAATTTTTGTAAAACAGTTGTAAAAAAACAACAAATGTGAACATAAAACAAATAAATACATGTGACTGACTAAAACACACCGACCGATTACAGTGAGTATGTGCACGGATAACATCACAACCATCTGTAATGTCAATATCCACCTAGAAAGAAAATGTTCTTAAAAACTTACTAAGACGACACTACCTTATACCACGCGCACAACACACACGCACGCACACACGCCACCAACCCACACACACTTGCGCATCACATGACATTGCGAATTCATAGACATAAGGCTGCCGGACATCTTGACCGTCCTTCAAATGATGCCATGTGACTATAGGTCTATGCCATGGCATCATTTAGGAGACGGATAGATGATGGCAAAAAAGAAAGACGTCTGCGATTTGTTTTGCACGTCACAGTTTCGTATCTCCTGGAGGAAGGCAACTATTCAGCATATTCTTCGGACAAAATAGGAGTATCATCAGATACAATGTGGATGGCTTTGTTAAGCACCTGCTTCTCATACAAAGAAGAAAGGCAGGGCTGCTGAACACCAGTTATCTTGCTACTGATGTTGATAATGCGCTGGAGCTTAGTCTTATCTTTTAGTCTCATGTTCCCGAACCAACAGACACACGAGAAGGTGAGTACACTTTGCATAAAGACTGATAAAAGAGTTAAAACAGAGTTTATAATATATATATATATATATATATATATATATATATATATATATATATATATATATATATATATATATATATATATATATATATATATATATATATATATATATTACTTGCTATTTTACGCGCTTGGCAGTCACCTTCTGTGGTGGATATTGGAGGTAGCAGTATATAATATAATCACTATTATTATCATTAGTTTAATATTTTTTTGCCCGTATGTCCATTTTGAAAATAGATTTTACAGACTGTAACTGACTGTAAGGAATGTACTTATCTTTTTTTTCAGCGAGGCAAAAATGAAGAAGAAAAAAAAAAGGAAGAAAAAGTGATTTCTGAAGTATTTCCAATGATTCTAATGATGTTGCATTTCTTCTGTTTGTCAGCATAGATACACTTTATATCAGATATGAATTCTAATGCCTTGACTACTGCAGCTGGCTGGCGTGATTCCAGACACAACACTGGTTGTCTCCCTCGATTCGCCACCGCTTTAGCGGTGGCGAATCGAGGGAGACAACCAGTGTGATTGGTCACAGGAGACACGGGTCACCAGGCGGGACGCAAGATTCGGGGTCAGGAGGAAGGCCTCAATCATGGTGCCACCTCCAAGTAAACACGTCGAGGACAATTTCACAGCTTGATAGACAAAGCCTAGGGAGATTGATAGATCACTGACTTGTCTGGTAGCGAGATCGCATCTTGGCAAGCAAGAGGCATAGATTCTCATGAGCCCCTGTGGCTGCAGGGCTCATGAAAATATATGACTCTTGCAGATGGGTGTGTGTGCCTGTTTCTCTGTCTGTGTGTGTGTGTGTGTGTGTGTGTGTGTGTGTGTGCGTGTGCGTGTGTGTGTGTGTGTGTGTGTGTGTGTGTGTGTGTGCGTGCGTGCGCGTGCGTGCGTGTGTGTGTGTGGGGGGGGTGGGGGTGGGGGGGGGGGAGAGGGGGTATCTTAAAACGTACTCTTTATACTCTTTGGACTTTTAATTTTATAAATCATGTGTCTAAATTCTAAATCACTGTAAGCCCACACTCACGTACTGCTACTCGCACATGCAGAAAATCAAGCAAACACGCACGCACACACACACACACACACACACACACACACAGAGGTACAGACGGGCACACACTGTACTGCGACAATCGTCTATGTATCTCTGTATCTTATTATTCGACTTATTATTCGATACAAACAAAACAAACAAACAATATAGGCAAACACTAAAACAGGAGACAAATAGAGATTACATATGCATAGTACAGTTAGATGATTCGTCCAATCTTCACTAACATCTGCAGCTGGCACTACGACATGAGTACAATGCTATTATTTCGACTGAGCGCCTTTTATGTGTCTGCGTCCCCAACAAAAAGGGAATGCAATAAACAATAAAAGCTGACGCGACGCAGTAAACGATGTAATAAGCAAAAGAAAATCTATACTGCGAAATAAACTAAGCGATAAACGTCCACCGCAGTGCATCGACCCAAATAAGCCTTTGGCTATCGGCAGCGACTTCTGTCGCGATGATTCCTGCAGGAATCATCGCGACATAAACCGCTACCGACAGATAAAGGGTTAATTAAGGGCAGAGAGAGAGAGAGAGAGAGAGAGAGAGAGAGAGAGAGAGAGAGAGAGAGAGAGAGAGAGAGAGAGAGAGAGAGAGAGAGAGAGTGGAATGAATAACCATTAATAACATTAGCAGTAAAATATGACATGCACCTCCATAAATTACTTTTTAATAAATGGTTATAAGAGCTCTTCCACAACTCTCATTATAACCCTTTATAACAGTAATGTACAGAAATGATTGAAACCACAGCCTTAGCCTTCCACTAGCAGGACAGTGAAACCGGTTTAGGGGGACCACCCAAGGGGCTATCGAAAGTGGTCGCACAGACAGGTCGTCGGTCCCCTTACAAAGCAGGGCCATCCATCTACCGCATCTAGGTAATAGAGAGAAGACAATGGGGCAAAGAACAGGCGTTCTGCTTAGACCGACCTTTGACTGCAGCCAAGAAATGCGTGTCCAAAGAGCCGACTTTCAACTGAAAGTCATCTTATGCGTCCTGAGACCAGCCAGAAGCAAACAAAGCACTGTTGAGTCATTCGAGAGGTGAGGCATGTGGACACGCAGCATTAACTCATTCGAGACGTGCCGTCTCCGGAAATAGTCCCAGTTTAGGCGAATACGATTACAAAAATCAAATTAACATACGAAGCGAACAAGCCTCAGCGAAAAGTGTCGGAGTGAATTTTGTCCAGGAACGATCACTTCTGTATCGCAATTCATAATCCATTCGAGACGCGCCACATCCGGATACGCGGCAAAAAGCCCTGTAATCCGAATGCAGCACGTCTCGAATGAGTCAAGAAATAAGTGCTGTAACGAAACTCGAGTTGAAATTGTTCGAAAATGCAACATGAATATGGTCTACTGCATTGTCATCTATCTGCAAGAGGCAGAGATCCGCATGAGGGCCCGGCAACTGCGGATGCGACTGAGGCCTCTTGTCGGTCTTATTTAACTCTGTGTTCTGTATTGAGCAAAGATTAGCAGGCGTTTGACTCCTTCACTGCCGGTGGTGGCAAATTGTGCTTCTAAAACCTTTTGTTGGTTTAATGTCAAGAGCCTCTCCGGTCTCAAGGAACATGGATGTAAAGTGGTTTCAGCAAGAGGCAAAGATACTCATGAGTCCCCGCAACTGATGTCGCAGTTTGGGGGGGGGGGGGGGGGGCATTTAGAAAAAAACTACCCAATGCGCAAAAGGAAGTCGGCCCGCGCACGGCCATCGGGCTGACTTCAGCCTGCGCACGGCCGTCCGCAGGCCATAGGCGGCTGACCTCGGCCCGATGGCCTGGCTTTGGAGCATTGGGTTTTTACTTTCCACGTGTAAACATGCACGTGTGCATGGGCACAGCTGGCAGCCATATGTAAAATAATTTGATGGAGGGACCAGACAACTCATAATTACGATTGAGAAAAAAACAAGTTGCGTATTTTTAGATGAGAACCTGGACAAAAATATAAGAGCTTTCTCAGTTCATGTTAAAGGAGGGCAAAAAGTGTCTCTCCCCAATCTGTCATGTTTCCGCCCACCGTATTTTTGAAAATGTTACTTCATCTTTTTCCTCGTTATATCTCTCTGTCAATTGTGAATTGTTCTCTACTTCCGTCGATTTCCGTTTCCTTCCTACAGATCCTGAATGAAGACTTTGAACTTCCGTACTTTGTGTGCTTACTTACATCTGTGATTTTGGAACTTGCAGCGTGCAGCCGTAACAATCAAAATCACAGGCCAGCACACGAGTTGTACAACAATGATCAAGGTACGGCCAAACGAGTCATCGTCTATGTTTGTACAGCACGTGAGCAGAAACCTTCAGTTCAGTTTTGCGAAAAGCAAGATTGTCATTGTATTACAATGAAAACATCGCTTTTCACAAAAACGCCTTTTCCCAAATTAGTGCAGAATTTAATGTAAATAGCAATACCTCATCTATCCATTTCTAACTGCAAGAGGCATAGATTCTCATGAGCCCCTGCAACTGCGAGGGCGCATGAGAACCTACGCCACTTGCTCGGTCCCATATGCACGCCAAAACCGAGGGGGTTTCTAGACCCACGTTCATTTTACGAGCGCCTAACCAAACAGGCGGTAGGATTGAACATTTTTATGATCGGCCAAGAGAGGCACTGGGTGAAAAATGCTAGCAGATTCATGTTCCACTCGCTACAGACTGGTTCTCTGAGAGCCACAGTCAATATTTTGCACAGCAGTCAGTTCTAAACGCAAAAAAAGTCAACTCCCGTGCATGGGCGAATTTCAGCATTTTAATCCTTTTAGCCCGGGATCCCTACAGCAGGAGATAGCTTGACAATGCCATATTAGCTTGGCGCCTTAAGGTTTGAATTATCATGGTCAAGCCATCTCCTGCAACTGGTGCATATCGTTGGGCAACACCTCCAAACTTTGAAAAATGGGACCTTGGGGCTAAAAGGGTTAATGGCATCAATACTACAAAGAGATAAGATCTGGTTCTCTGAGAGCCAACTTCAATATTCTGCAAAGCAGTCAGCTCTAAATGCAAAAGTCAACTCATGCATGGGAACCTCATACGGTGAATTACAGCGTTACTGAAGTCAATCCATTTGCAATAAATAGGTAAGGAACTACATGAGCTCCAAGAACAAAACTTATGACGGCGCTAGATGATTCCTTTCCTTGTTATACACTCATTTCGAGCCGTGTCTTTTAGAATTCCTGCTGGGTTCTTCTTTTGAAATATATGGCTTAGAGCGATACTCCATGCATACCGGGAAAGACATCACAGATGTGGCTAAAGTCCCGTTTGGTGAAAAGCAAGATTTTCATTGTATCACAATTTTCACAGAATGGACCATATGTCTTTTGCATTCACCACTGATACGGGAAATCCAAATGGGACAATTTGGTTCGATGAAACAACCCCAGTAGCAAAATGTCTTCGGGCCCACGACGGCCGCAGTCCTCGACCTTTGCTGACTGATTTCATGACAAAAAGAACACACGGTGCAAAGAGCTCCGGAAACAAAGGGTCTGTCCAGTACGTTTCTACATTCACACCAGAACGCTACTCCTCTATGACCTTTAAAAGCGATCTGCTCCAGGGCGCACAAATTCGCCTACACAACGGGCTCTCAATGTTGGAATGCCTCAACTAAGATTTTTCTACCTTTCTCTTTTTACAATGCATGTGTGTAGGCACACGTAACAGAAGTTTCTACTGCCCCTTGTGAGCATCGGTGGAACTCTCCTACGTACAAAAGAGAACAAGAGCAGAAAAGTCTTTCATGTTACGACATTCAAACTTTGTAAGTTAGCCCTTATTACTTTCTTTGCTGAAGCAGGCCAGGTAATTGCTATAGTGTGCACCCAATCAAAACAATATATCAATCGTGCAAGAAAGCAAGCAGCCCAGCTTGACAAAAGCAAAAACACGGTAAAAATGCATAACCCTTCGGCGGTGTGTAGCGCTTTTTGTCGAGGAGACTCCATCAAGCAGGAATCACCTCGACAAAAAGAGCTACCGACATCCAAAGGGTGTAAAGGTCAGGCAACTGTGTACTACTTTGTGAATTTGGTAATTTCAGCCTTAAGGCTGTCTAAACACCGGCGCTGTACTATGGCGGCGACGGGCCCCCAGGTGCTGTTTGACCGCTGTTCAGATTTATGTTGCCTAGATCGGAGATCATCTCCGTATCGACGCGGGTATTTTGTTTCTGTTGTTAACTTGTTTTATGTACTAGTTTTAGCCAAGTAGGAACTTAATAAAGAACATTATAACAGTGTGTTCAGGAGATATAGGGCTGTCTCAGTTTTTCTGTTTTTGTCAGGGAGGTTGGGTCGGGATGAGGCCACTGGCGCTGGCCATTAGATGCCTTGGCGACGGGCTTCACCCGTCCCGAGTCATTGTCCATTTTGTAGCTCTGTTATTGTAATTCGTGGAATGAGCGAGTGAGTGAATGAATGTAAGCAGCACCTGTGGTGGCAAAAAATGTGAATTTCCCCATGAGGGATTAATAAAGTATTATTGTATTGTATTGTAAAACCGCAGATATCGATGCGGTGTTGTATGGCCCAAAACGTCAGACCAGCACACAACTACTGCGTTTGGAACTGACCGATTTCGCAACCTCTAATACTCAAGCTGGGCAGAGTCGGCCCTCTGCTCAGAAAAAAAGAGAAAAATTTTTTAAAGATGTACTCGGAAAGTTGACATTTATTTCGGACTGCCAAGTCTTCCGCCAAATCAATAAACCCCCTAAAGAAAAGTCCACCCATCTGCAAGCGGCGTAAATCCTCATGAGCACCCGCTTTCTGCAGGACTCATTTTGATCTGTGTTGCTCAGACGAAAATAAAGAACCATGAGTCTGGTCACTGGGCGGTCGACACATGGCCTTCACGTCCAAACCGTCTGCAAATAGAATCAAAACAAGTGACAAAGACTGCAAAGCCTCTGGCAATTTACATTTCGTCAGTACGATTTATATCGTGTACCTCAGAAGAGGGAATAATCGTCCAGCTTTCAATGGGCAGTGAAGAGGAGAAGGCAACCAAAGGCTCATCTGTAGGAGACAGAGATCCTTAGGGGCCTGCGGCCTGGACGGCACCTAAGCGGATCTCTTGTCTGGCGTGTTGCTTTTACATCTGTGTACCCCACACAGAAAAGAAGGCGATGATTCCTCAAGGTACGAATGAAAAAAGGCAACATTTTCTAGGGTTATGGAGAAAATTGGTGCCGACAGATCGAACGAACAAACATGTTTAGGGGTAATATACGAGAGGGACAGCGCAATATACCCTGGAGGGAGAGGCACGACAGCACACTGGTTGTCTCCCCCGATTCGCTACCGCGGAGCGGTAGCGAATCGAGGGAGACAACCAGTGTGATACGAGGTCTATGTCCTCCCACCCTCACCCCTCCGACCCTGATTTATTGTGTAATCTTAGGACTACGTGAATAAAACTTTTGAAGGACCGCCACGCAGAAGCAGATCCTGGATTCAGTTACAGAGGTATCAAAGCACACTGGTTGTCGCCCTCGATTCGCTACCGCTCCGCGGTAGCGAATCGAGGGATACAACCAGTGTGATGCGAGAGGTCTGTGTCCTCCCACCCCCACGACACTGATTTTTATTGTGTGTGAAGCTCCTGTACGCTTAGAGCAAAAGAGACTGCAACTGCAAGGACCGTTGAAATAAGCAAAACATAGCAGGAGAGCCCCCGGACGGAGGCGTCAAGCTATTCTGACATTACCCTTGAACTATTTAAGTCAAACTATTTCACACACTGGTGTATTCCGAGATATCGAAGTGAAGACGGTCCAACCGCAAGAAGAAGTCGCGGGGGTTCGTGAGGAAGGAACTATGCCTCATCCTGAGACAAATTTATATCCATTATATCCATATACCAATTTATATCCATTGTTGCTTGGAAGCTTGTGGCTTTTGGCCGTTGAACGAATAGGCTTGAGAAAAGAAAAAAACTACGTCCGCTGGCAGGGATGGGGTTAACACCGCTTACTGACAAAATCTTTAGACGAGTTATGCACCTAAAACTATGACAGCCGGTAGCGGTTTTTGTCGCGATGATTCCTGCTACCGACAGTTTGTCATAACAAATATGACAAACGTGGCACATCTACGGAGCAAATTGCCACGAAGACTGATGTGTATATTGTTCTCCGCGTAACGTTTGCAAGTGCGGCATGTAATACAAATCTCCGAAGCTCTATACAGAGATCCTATCTTGACCGAACTGAACAAAAAGGCAAAAACATAAAGAGAAACGGAAATTTGACACGTCCTTTAGAAAAAAAAAAAAAAAAAAACATCTTCTGAAAAATGCAACAAAAACTGCTTTCTCACTATTCCCAGTGTACATTCTGTATGTGCAACTGATTTTTTTTAAAACTCATTCAGCCCGACGCACGTATTTCCCAAATTTTGGAGGCGTCATCTAACGACTACGCACCTGCTGCAGAAGATGGATCGACCATGATAATTCAAGGGCAGTGCCTGATTAGCTTGGCGCCTGAAAGCGCCACGCTAATCTGGCACTACCATAAATTATCATGGTCGACCCATCTCCTGCTGTAGTGCGTCAGGGCTGAATGGGTTAAAAAGCTCGCAAGGCTTCGCACAATGGAAACACAACGTTGCAGACAACACAAAAGAAAACCAGAGTCAGGGAAAACTGATGCCAGCAAATCGATTTCTGTTGCGGGGCACCAGGTGTGTTTTGCAACCTAAAAACTTGCGTTTCCTGACGGCTGCAAATGAGATACATACAGCGAACATGTAATTCTGTGTTTTGTCCACTGGAATCGTTCTTCTGAAAGAGGTATTGATTCGCATGAGCCCGTGCAGCCGCCAAGGCTCACGAGAATCTACGCCTCTTGTAGATCTATATCATTTAACATTCAAACGTCATTCACAGGGAACAGCTGATTCTATGTTTTCCTCACTGAAACATTTTTACAGTTTGTGGGCTAAAGTTACCAACAAGAGTCATAGCTTCTCTTATAAACCCAGACCGAAGGGGCATGGGTTCCCCATATGAGGAGGCACTGATTCTCATGAGCCCACGAGAATCCGTGACTCTTGTAGGTCTAGGTAAGCGAAGAAGACTCCCTGGGGTAGATGAACTACACGCAGCCAACACCTATCTCTGTGCTTTCCCCACTGGAACTTTTTTTTATTAACCCATATCATACTGAGGTTAAAAGCTTCAAATTTGTACACTGCCATATGCAAGCTACATTATACAACTTACAGATAATGATATAGACCAATTGCTTTAGTTCAAGGGTGGTGCCAGAATAGCTTGGCGCCTATTCTGACACTACCCTTGAACTATTTAAGTCAAACTTATTTCACACACTGGTGTATTCCGAATGATAGGGGTTAATCTGCGGGATTCGGTTACCTGCAAGCAGGGTATATTGTCATCAGCCCTTGTTTTATGGGAGAGATCTTCGCTTACAAAGGCAACAAACACAGACTCTCATGATCCCCTGTATCCGCGCATAAAATCATTCATTCACTCACAAATTATCAAGAGCCATTTGAAAGAAGCAAAGATTCTCATGTTAACCCATTTAGCCCCGAGTCCCTGCAGCGGGAGATGGATTGACCATGATAATTCAAGAGTTGTGCCAGAATAGCTAGGCGCCAAGCTATTCTGGCACAACCCTAGAATTATCATGGTCAATCCATCCCCTGCAACTGGTACATAGTCGTTTGACAACACCTCAGAACTTTGAGAAATGGGACCTTGGGGCTAAAAGGTTAACCCTTTGGTTGTCGGTGACGTGTTTGGTCGAGGTGATTCCGGCAGCAACGGGTTTATGACAATCTATGCCTACACCCCATGCTGGTCGAAATCGGCCCCAGTTTCTTCCTTTGTCTTCGAGTCCTAGCCCCTTTGAAAACACACAAACACACACCCAATGCATAATAATCATCTAAGAAGCGTAGATCATCATACGCCCCCCGCAGACACCGCTGGAAATCACAATCTGAGATGGTAGCAGAAGCCTCTCTTTACTATTTTTGTAGTCGAGGGCAGAAAAGCCTCAGCAAGTTGATAACGCAGAAAATGAAATCAAACCTGCCGGGGACCATCATGTAAAGCGACCACTTGTCCAACTCATTGTGCACGAGGTACGAAATACCCACATTTTGGAGTTACCCTATGAGGACTGCATTACAATTCAGGAGACAGATTGACCATGATAGTTCAAGGGTGGTGGCAGAATAGCTTGGCGCCTATAGGCGCCAAGCTATTCTGCCACCACCCTTGAACTATCATGGTCGAGCCATATCTTGCAGGCAGAATAGGCTAGTCAGACCATCCATTTCTGGCCGCATGGTCTTGTATGTTACTTTGATGACCTCTTATAAAATAACCTGTCATAAGTAAATAAACTTGTTGAAAGTCCCACGGCTGGTCGCCTTCAACAGTTCTGACTTGAGTCACCGAGTGTAGCTGATGATGCAGGTGGTTGGTCTGTGAACGCGAAAGGTGTACAAGGAACCACGCGCACTTAAAGTACCCCTAAAGCCCCTCCAACTTATTAATTCATAAACAACGGTTATCCGGCAGACGGACGGCGGCTCTCGGATGTAGCCGGGAGAAACGTGTCCCCGCGGATCGATACGGACTCACCAGTCTTCGGTGGAGGTGGTTGAATTGTTCTCGTCTATAGGAAAAAAAAACACCCCAGAAATAAACATATATTTTCTTGTCCTCTAGGCACCAATTAAGCTATTCTGGCACCATTCTTGACCTATCACGATGGACGTCTATATTTTCAGGGTTTCTATGCGCCAAGTAACATCCATGACCCATCCCGGTAGATCTATCTCCTGAACGGTAGTATTGAAAGAAGAGAACCCAAAAATACGTTTTCAACGTCAAAAAAAAAAACTTAAACATGATCGTTCAAGGGTGGTGCCAGAATAGCTTGGCGCCTCTTGGCGCCAAGCTATCCTGGCACCACCCTTCAACTACCACGGTTGAGCTATCTCCTGAACCGTAATGAAGTCTTCTGAAGTCAACTTTCTATTCTGGAAATTGATGAGAGTTTGAATTATATGAGGGGTGCCGTACCTCACATTACTGACTGCAAATGATTAAAAAAGATAAGCAAAGCAAAACAGGCCAAGTAAGATGATCTTTCATTAGGGTTCTCTTCGATGACCTTTCATTATGCGTTACCCAAGAATACCCATACCTCTGAAACTGGAAAAGACTCCATAGAGGTGTATGGTGTCTGCCAGTTCGCTTCTAGACTGTGCACCTTCCAGCGAGACAGGTGGTGTCGAGCCTGTGTGACTATATACACACCTGCGCTACAGTCTTCTTTCTCTCTCCCCCCCCCCCCTCCCCCCCCTTTCTCCCTAAATCCCTCCCTCGACTCTGATGTTTGTCTTGGAGAGCGACTGCCCCTGTACGGCAAATTAATATAATTGTAGTTTGTGGTGTTTGCGGTAATGCCCCTATGGCCTGCACACACATTTAAGTCTCTTGAGTCTTCTCTCTCTATCTCCCCACCCCTCTCTCCTCTTTCCTGGCGGCTGCTCTCTCTTTTCATCTCTGTTGCTATGATACGCTCTTCTTGGTCCAACCTTAAACCATTCAACATTGATGCACTGCACCACAAGAAGATATGGCTCGCCCATGCTACTTCAAGGGTGGTGCCAGAACAGCTTGGTGCTAAAGGCGCCAAACTATTCTGGCACCACCCTTGAACTAGCATGGTCGATCTACTTCTGAACGGGTATGCCATGTTCAGAAGACAAATCCCAATATGACCGCGAATTCAAAGCAGAGGACCACAGGATCTGCCTCATTAAAAGGGTCAGTGGTCTTCAAAGGACAATATCCAAATTTGGGAAGAAAATCCCAACAAAAAAGAAACACGCTTAGATAGGTCGAATACAACACAATTTCTTTAATTATCGGGTCACAACACTTTATTCAAATGTACATACAGAGACATGAATACAATGTATTACTCATCTTTTGTACACTTCTCGAATAAAAACATAAGCTGTGCCTTGAATTCTTGATTTTTCGTCCATTGACAAAGAAAAGAAAAAGAAGAATATTAACCCATAAGCTCTGACACGCAATGACCATAATAGTTCAAGGATAGTGTCAGAGCAGCTTGGCACCTCTCGACGCCAAGCTACTCCGACGCCACCCTGGAACTGTCATGGTCTCTTTGTCTCCAGAAGTATGACCTAAACCTGTTAGGCTTGTTTCTTTATTTGTTGGGGTTTTATAAGCATTTTATACGTTTGTTAATCACCTTTTCGGCATGGATTTCCAAATTTGGGACGTTAGACCATAAAAACCAACGTGATCAAACACGAAGAATGGAACCAAGGCTAACATGTCAGTAATCAGGACGAAAGCTTTACCAGCAAAAAATTAATGATCGCGGCTGCTCGTGATGTTATACTATGGCTTCTGTACATGCAAGGGTTTGACAACTCCATGGCTTCTTCGGCGTGAGGACTGAGAGGGAAAAAAGATTCACTGCAATACATAAACTTCGAAACCAAGCTTTCTGTTGTTATATCCGAAGTTTAGTTATGTTAATTATATATTACATGTCCTATGCCCTTCTCGTATTATGCGCAGTACCGAGACGATTTCCAATTTTGCCATATGTACAAATTACATACGGTCTTATCTTCTAAGCGAAGCAAATTACCTGACCTCAGAAAAGCATCCGACTCTTCATATGTTGGGCCTTGTTATACGCGAAGTCGATTGTACTTGGTAACAGTTTTGGTGGCTGCATGCACAAGAGATTTAAAATGCTGTTGTTGTTTTTGTTAATCTGATGCTCAGTTATGTAAGGTAAGCCACAAAACGTCAGTAGAAAATGTATTCCGTCTCAGCACAACGCACCAAGAGGTGAACCCAGATAGAATACGTCCTGCAGCCAGACCATCTACATGGCGTGGATTCTCATGAGCCCCTGCACTCGCAGCGGCTCATGAGAATCTACGTCTCTTGTGGTCTGAGATACACCTAAATTACAACCTCGGAGTCTCCCAGGTTTAAAGCTTACGCTTGAACATGGAGAAAGAGTGCTCCAATAGGACCACGATAATTATGCTTGTTTCCAATCGATCAATGTCCAGTCGCGACGTTGCATAGAGCGTATACAAAGGGAGAGGCTATCTGACGCTTATCAGTGTAGAGACCGCCCGCCATATTGTGTCCAACTAATCCCGTTCTTTTTATCTTCCTCCACATTACACCATCCAGGGTTAGTCAGACAGTCGTCAGTATTCAAATGATAACTTACCCGCCAAAGGGAGACAGAGATATCAGGCATTTGGGAACTAAAATGGCTACCCACAACAAGAGGCATAGATCTTCATGAGCCACAGCAGCAAGCTGCTGGGGCTCATGAATATTTATGCCTCTTGCTATACGAGTGGCTTCGATGCCGGTTCTGATGACAGTCATCCTCCAATTTTCTATACCTCCCTGCGCATTAACTGCCCATACACAAGAGACATGGATCCTCCTGGGCCCCTAAAGCTTGCAAGGTCTCGTGTAGATCTATGCCTCTTTCTGTTCAGTGGGGTTCTTTGCCGGATCTGCTCAATCATTACAGTTCACAGATGGGAGGGGGCTCATCGAGATATATAACTTTTGCAATATCGGCGGAGTTTGCTGCCGGAGATAGGCATACCGGCGTTTAACCACAAGTTCTCAGATGAGACACCCGGATTAATGTGGAAAGTAGGGCCCGTGAAACAAAACATATAGCACCTTAACTCATTAAAAATAAAATAATAATACATGGTATTTATATGGCGCATTTCTCATATTTATAATATAACTCAATGCGCAGGCGAAAACGACACACACACGCACACACACACACACCGCCCCACACACACACACAAACACACACACAGAGTCTGCAGTGGGGGGGGGGGGGGGGGGTGTACAGAAAACCGTAGAGATCACACGAAAGTCTGCGAGAAAAGATGAGGTTTTAACTTTGCTTTGAACTGCGTAAGGGGGGGTGGGGGTGGGGGAGGCATTTCTCAGCTCAGTCGGTAAGGAATTCCAAATTAAAGGAGCAGTACATCTAAAAGAGCGTTCACCGGCAGATTTGAGATGGTACTTTAGAACTTTGAGAAGTTTCTCTCCCGATGAACGCAGTGAGCGAGAGGGCTGGTAAGTGATCAGACTGGAGGAAAGGAATGACGGAAGACTGCCATCAAAGTGGCGGTATGCAAGGGTCTCGTTTTCGCCTGCGCTTCACAAGCCTCGCGGCTAATCTGCTCAGATGGAAGACCAAAAAGCAGAGAATTGTAGTAGTCAAGACGGCTCGTGACTAAAGCATTCACTAACTTTGCAGTGGCAGATTCAGAAAGACTGTGTCGGACAGATGCGATGCGTCTCAGAGAGTATGAAGCACCACGACAGATTTCACCGACGTGATCCTGCATACTCAAAGTCTTATCGAGCTTGACACCAAGATATTTGACCGAAGACTGAAATGGAATATCAGTGTCATCTATGCGTAGAGACTCAGTGTGAATTTGTTGAAGCCGGAATGCTGAGCCAACTGGTAGTAACTGTTTTTTCTGGGTTTAACGTAAGTTTGTTACTGTCCATCCATGTCATGACATCGTCAACACAAGACTTGATGCCAGTTTCAACAGACTGAAATTCCACAGGTGGACTAATCTGAGAGATTTCAGTGTCATCTGCATACTTATGATAAGAACACTGATGGCTGGAAATAACATATGACAGCGGTTGTGAATACAATGTAAACAATACAGGGCCTAAGACAGAGCCCTCAGGCACTCCAAAATCCAGAATGGAAGGTCTAGAGACACTGTCTTTTACACCTACAAACTCGTACCGATCAGAAACGTAAGATTCAAACCAAGAGAGAACCGTTTCACGCAGGCCAAAAGTGATTTCAAGCCTCTTCGTGAGAATGGAATGGTCCAGCGTATCGAAAGCAGCGGTGAGATCCAACAGGGCCACAAGGGAGACACGTCTCTCATCTGCTTTACAAAGCAAGTCATTCAGAACACTCAGCACTGCTGTCTCCACGCTGTGACCCTTTCCTACAGGCGGACTGATACACTTCCAACAGACCATTCATCTCTAAGTGTTTCAGGAGCTGTTGTAAGACAACTTTCTCCAGAACCTTAGAAATGAATGGTTCTCCAGTACCTTAGAAGTGAATGGTAGGTTGGATACAGGTCTGTAGATTTTTAGGGTATTTCTGTCCAAGCCTGGTTTTATGAGCAACGGGGTAACAACAGCCTGTTTGAAAGATTTTGGAACATTTCCGGTTGACAGAGACTTGTTTACAATAGCAGCAATCAACGGTGCAAGATCGCTGATGCACTGCTTTTGGAAACAAGTCGGAACAGGATCCAACATGCAAATGACTTTTTGTTGGAGACTTTGCAATTATGGCAGTAATGTCGCTTTCTGTAACAGATTTGAACTTTGCAAAACATGGACCATTATAAACAGTAAACACGGGTGGATCGGACTGCTTAGCATCTAAGTTCTCACGCAGCAGTTTGATTAAGCCCTGAGGACGCAACTAACACAGTGTGGAGATATCATCTGAGGTCTAAGTCACAGTTCTGGAGACAGATCGACCACGATATTTCAAGGGTAGTATCTAGATAGCTCGGCGCCTGTAGGCGCCAAGCTATTCCCATACTACCCTTGAAATATGCCATAGCTTTATGGGTTAAGTTGATTAGTCATCCGCAAACGAGGCAGAGCGGATCTTCACGAGCCCCGCAAGGTGCGGGGCTCATAAAGATCTATGCCTCTTGCCGCAAAGTGGATGTGATTCGCAGACAGACTAATTTTCACTACAGTTCACAGATGAGTTGGATCAGGGCGGAAAATAGGGGTCTGTGAAACAAAAACAATGCTGAAAAGAAGAGTTATGGATGGGGCCCTTGAGGGTAAATTAGAGAGAACGGGGGTTAGAGATGCTAGTGATTTGCGCATTCATCCTTCGTTTCAACCTCCGCCGGGGCCCCTTTTCTTGCGAGAGAATGGCAACGGCAACATGTGTAAGATAGTGTTTTCACCCCTTAACTACCGGGACAAGGCGAACGCTACCCAGCTGCAAGAGACATAAATCCTCATGGCTCATGAAGATGTATGTCTCTTGCTAGTCCTGTGTTTTTCATTGTGCCAGGTTTGATCCCATTTCATTTGCGCTCTTCACGCGGCGAATCAGTGTCGGTCGTTGTGCAGTGGCTTTGAAGACCCTAAACTTCCGCGTGAAACTCTTTAAACAGCCGTGAATCATTCAAGTGTGGTATTTCATTACAGCTTATGTCCATTCGAACACCACAGGTACCGAGTCATCTTAAAGCTGAGGTGCAATGAGAAAAACCCGCCCAGCGCGTGTTTTAAAAAGACTACAGGACCCAGCTTGGGCCCTGCCCCTAAGTGGGTCAAATCGGTTCGTAACTCAGTTGACGGAGTTGGCAACTGCGTATCCCGAGCTTGCAAAACTCTCGGAAAACGACAGACCACTTCCTGTTGCACGGAAATCATCGCGATTAGCAGATCGGACAACAGCAGACGATTCTGTGACACTTTGAAACTGACCGACAGCCACGGATTTTACGCGCTGGGGACTATGATGGCAGAATGCACGGCTGTACATGCTGTAAGTATGACTCCTGACACTTTGTAGTTGTGAACGAATTTTTTCAACACGTACCTCCAGTCCAATATAGGCTAATATAAATAAATAAAGAAGCATTGTGATGTACAACCAACACAGTAAATTGGATGAGAGAGAGAGAGAGAGAGAGAGAGAGAGAGAGAGAGAGAGAGAGAGAGAGAGAGAGAGAGAGAGAGAGAGACAGAGAGAGAGACAGAGACAGAGAGACAGAGAGAGACAGAGAGAGAGAGAGAGAGAATCGACTGTTTACATAGATGCCAAAAGATACAAGGTCGCCATGGGTCAAGCTGATTTTTAGTAGCTGCCCTTCGTATGGAGAAAAAATTTGCTGTAGGCCACTCCAGATGAAAAGATATAACAAACACTAAACGACAAATAACCCCTCCTTCCTCACCCTTCCAATATCAAATAAGCTTCAGGCTGTACTGTGTAACTTACGGATAGCTCGGCCTGGTCCATATCCAGTGTGCGTACAGGCAAGGCACAAATGGCCTGCTCTGTCCGTCGGGTGGTCGAGTGTCGTCTGCTATTGTTGATATCAGTAAAATTATCGCTGGTTTAGATCAGTGATCGCGGTGCCCACTCGCTGCAAACAGGAAGTGGCCTGTCTTTTTCACGGGAGTTTTGCCAGCACGACAAACGCAGTTGAAAACTCAGTCAACTGAGTCAGTTGCAAACCGGTTTGCCGAAGTTAGCCGAACGTTCACGAAGACAGGGCCCTCGCTGGGTCCTGCAATGTTTTTTTAAAACACGTGCGGGGCGGAGTTTTTTTGACTGTTTCTCAGCTTTAAAGCTGAGAAACAGTAAAAAAACTCCGCCCCGCACGTGTTTTAAAAAAACTTTGCAGGACCCAGCGAGGGCCCTGTCTTCGTGAACGTTCGGCTACCTTCGGCAAACCGGTTTGCAACTCAGTTGACTGAGTTTTCAACTGCGTTTGTCGTGCTGGCAAAACTCCCGTGAAAAAGACAGGCCACTTCCTGTATGCAGCGAGTGGGCACCGCGATCACTGATCTAAATCAGCGATATTTTTACTGATATCAACAGTAGCAGACGACACTCGACCACCCGACGGACAGAGCAGGCCATTTGTGTCTTGCCTGGACGCAAACTGGATATGGACCAGGACGAGCTATCCGTAAGTTACACAGTACAGCCTGAAGCTTTATTTGATATCGGAAGGGTGAGGAAGGAGGGGTTATTTGTCGTTTTGTGTTTGTTATTATATCTTTTCATCTGGAGTGGCCTACAGCAAATATTTTTTTCCATACGAAGGGCAGCTACTAAAAATCAGCTTGACCCATGGCGACCTAAGATTGATCACCCTTGTATCTTTTGGCATCCATGTAAACAGTCGATTGTCTCTCTCTCTCTCTCTCTCTCTCTCTCTCTCTCTCTCTCTCTCTCTCTCTCTCTCTCTCATCCAATTTACTGTGTTGGTTGTACATCACAATGCTTCTTTATTTATTTATATTAGCCTATATTGGACTGGATGTATGTGTTGAAAAAATTCGTTCACAACTACAAAGTGTCAGGAGTCATACTTACAGCTTGTACAGCCGTACATTCTGCCATCATAGCCCCCAGCGCGTAAAAATCCGTGGCTGTCGGTCAGTTTCAAAGTGTCACAGAATCGTCTGCTGTTGTCCGATCTGCTAATCGCGATGATTTCCGTGCAACAGGAAGTGATCTGTCGTTTCCCGAGAGTTTTGCAAGCTCGGGATACGCAGTTGCTAACTCCGTCAACTGAGTTACGAACTGATTTAAAGCTTAGGTGCAATGAGAAAAACCCGCCCAGCGCGTGTTTTAAAAAGACTACAGGACCCAGCTTGGGCCCTGCCCCTAAGTGGGTCAAATCGGTTCGTAACACAGTTGACGGAGTTGGCAACTGCGTATCCCGAGCTTGCAAAACTCTCGGAAAACGACAGACCACTTCCTGTTGCACGGAAATCATCGCGATTAGAAGATCTGACAACAGCAGACGATTCTGTGACACTTTGAAACTGACCGACAGCCACGGATTTTACGCGCTGGGGACTATGATGGCAGAATGCACGGCTGTACATGCTGTAAGTATGACTCCTGACACTTTGTAGTTGTGAACGAATTTTGTCAACACGTACCTCCAGTCCAATTATGATAGGATAATATAAATAAATAAAGAAGCATTGTGATGTACATCCAACACAGTAAAGTGGATGTGTGTGTGAGAGAGAGAGAGAGAGAGAGAGAGAGAGAGAGAGAGAGAGAGAGAGAGAGAGAGAGAGAGAGAGAGAGAGAGAGATTATAACAACAAACACAAAACGACAAATAACCCCTCCTTCCTCACCCTTCCGATATCAAATAAAGCTTCAGGCTGTACTGTGTAACTTACGGATAGCTCGGCCTGGTCCATATCCAGTGTGCGTCCAGGCAAGACACAAATGGCCTGCTCTGTCCGTCGGGTGGTCGAGTGTCGTCTGCTACTGTTGATGTCAGTAAAAATATCGCTGGTTTAGATCAGTGATCGCGGTGCGCACTCGCTGCAAACAGGAAGTGGCCTGTCTTTTTCACGGGAGTTTTGCCAACACGACAAACGCAGTTGAAAACTCAGTCAACTGGGTTGCAAACCGGTTTGCCGAAGTTAGCCGAACGTTCACGAAGACAGGGCCCTCGCTGGGTCCTGCTAAGTTTTTTTAAAACACGTGCGGGGCGGAGTTTTGTGACTGTTTCTCAGCTTTAAACCCACTTAGGGGCAGGGCCCAAGCTGGGTCCTGTAGAGTCTTTTTAAAACACGTGCTGGGCGGGTTTTTCTCATTGCACCTCAGCTTTAAAGCTGAGGTGCAATGAGAAAAACCCGCCCAGCGCGTGTTTTAAAAAGACTCTACAGGACCCAGCTTGGGCCCTGCCCCTAAGTGGGTCAAATCGGTTCGTAACACAGTTGACGGAGTTGGCAACTGCGTATCCCGAGCTTGCAAAACTCTCGGAAAACGACAGACCACTTCCTGTTGCACGGAAATCATCGCGATTAGCAGATCGGACAACAGCAGACGATTCTGTGACACTTTGAAACTGACCAACAGCCACGGATTTTACGCGTTGGGGACTATGATGGCAGAATGTACGGCTGTACATGCTGTAAGTATGACTCCTGACACTTTGTAGTTGTGAACGAATTTTTTCAACACGTACCTCCAGTCCAATATAGGCTAATATAAATAAATAAAGAAGCATTGTGATGTACAACCAACACAGTAAATTGGATGAGAGAGAGAGAGAGAGAGAGAGAGAGAGAGAGAGAGAGAGAGAGAGAGAGAGAGAGAGAGAGAGAATCGACTGTTTACATAGATGCCAAAAGATACAAGGTCGCCATGGGTCAAGCTGATTTTTAGTAGCTGCCCTTCGTATGGAGAATTTGTTTTGCTGTAGGCCACTCCAGATGAAAAGATATAACAACAAACACAAAACGACAAATAACCGGCCCTCCTTCCTCACCCTTCCGATATCGAATAAAGCTTCAGGCTGTGCTGTGTAACTTACGGATAGCTCGGCCTGGTCCATATCCAGTGTGCGTCCAGGCAAGACACAAATGGCCTGCTCTGTCCGTCGGGTGGTCGAGTGTCGTCTGCTACTGTTGCTGTCAGTAGAAATATCGCTGGTTTAGATCAGTGATCGCGGTGACCACTCCGCGCTGCATACAGGAAGTGGCCTGTCTTTTTCACGGGAGTTTTGCTAGCACGACAAACGCAGTTGAAAACTGAGTCAACTGAGTTCCAAACCGGTTTGCCGAAGTTAGCCGAACGTTCACGAAGACAGGGCCCTCGCTGGGTCCTGCAAAGTTTTTTTAAAACACGTGCGGGGCGGAGTTTTTTGACTGTTTCTCAGCTTTAACGCTGTACAAAAACCTAGTTCGTCTCGACGAGTTAGCATCCTCGTCTAAAAATAGATTAGCAGCCGACGACAAAGATACGGCGATAGTTTCGCGGACTGCTACGGACATGCGCATCACAGTGATTCAGTCAAGCAGACGCTTCTTTGGCGGTGTCAGTACCGCCTTCAAAAGTGATTGTACAACTAGAATGACATTCCTTGCAAGAAATCAGATTGGTGACTGATACAGAGCCTAGCAAACGGAAGTTAGTAGTATCGTCAGAGATTTGAAATACTGCGCCACTGAGGTTGACAGGGCTGGTGCGGAATGCCGAGTCACTGCGGAGGAGGCAAGACCGATTCGAGGAGAGGAGAAAAATCAAGCTCCTCTCCGGTGAGAGTGAGACCGACGCAGAGATGAAACGCAAGGCTGCATTTCGACTTGTAAGTACCATTGCCCGAAGATTTTGTGAGACTAGTACGCTACGTCGTCGTTTATGTTCTCTTGATGCGACACCGGCATTTCACGCTGCACCAGTGTGTTGAGCCGAGATTACATCAGCACTGGCCGGCCGAGACGTGCAGTGAACCACATGTGTTCGTACACACTACACTCAAATGTGTCACAGTAATGACAGAATACACACGAGGCGTGATGTTGGAAAGTTACCGGCTGTGGGGTGGCGGTCGAGCGCCTGTGAGCAGGCCTGCACAAAAGCTTTCTAGTATGGTACTAAGTACGTAACAGCATTCAGTAACCACAGTAACCTTTCAGCAAGTGGAAACTCAGTGGCTTCAGGAGATACCGTATATTCTTGTTTAGAAGTATTCATGGTTTACAATTCTGAGCATGCCGTTTATGGATCGGATTTGTGTGTGTGTGTGTGAAGTTGTAAGTGTGTGAGTGAGTAGTTGTAGGTCTGGATGTGTACACCGGACAATGTCACATGATTTTATTTCAGATATATTTTGCCAATGACCCCTCAGAAATCAGTCTTCCAAGACTCAATACCTGTCAGGTTAGTACTGCCTTTCACTAATGTGTTTAATGTGTGTAAATGTTGCATAATCTTTACCATGAATCTATTTCCATACCAGGAATCCATTTTCACATGATACTGACAGTTGTGCATTACAGACTTTTTTTAAAAAAGTGTAGTTGGATGAGAAGTTTAATTTATGTAGTAACAGTGATTGTGAATTATAACACAGTACTGTTTTTGCCTGTCTCTTAAATTTTTAATGTGCGAGTGTTTTGTATAGAGCACCCGAAATGGTACACGAGGCGTAATTAGCTTACACGTTTGGTCGTCACTGTATTCTACCACTGTATACTATACAGCTGCATTTATTTCAACTAAACAAGAAAAATTAGAAGTGTACATGACAGGTTGTACAGTTCACTTGATGTAGCCTGATCTCACTTGGCTTTGGTAATTTTGAATTTTATGTGCATACAGACTGTACCTGTGTGCACTTGCTTTCTCTGTATCAAAGTGTGTCTGTGTGTGCAATTTTTGTAGCACGCACACACACACACACACACACACACACACACACACACACACACACACACACACACACACACACACACACACACACACACACACCATGTGTTGTACTTAAAATAGTTCCTAGTGTACCGTGTACACTATTATCACCCCCATTTATGTTTATGCATTACTTTATAATTTACAGTTGCAGGCGATTTTGAGATGTATGCAGCACCTTGCCTCACTAATGACACTGTTTTGCACTGCACTCTTCTAAGCTGTTTCCCTTTTGCAAATTGTTAGGGTGATTGTACAAATCAGGACATGATCCCCCACGACTCACTATTATGCTTAATTTTTTTCAGACTCCAAAGAGCGCTGAGGCTGACATGAACTCAAAGAGCAAAATTTGATACAAGTTTGGGACTGGATGCCACAGACAGTACTTAGAACTGTGACAATATAATGTCTCTCCAGTGGTAGTTATAGTCTCCCTGCTTAAAAATTATTTGTTTTGTATTGCTACATGCTGCAGAATGATAAAAAACAGTGTGTCTTCAGAGATTACTCTACAGGATTGATCAACCATACAAAACAGTTCTGTGCCTGATAAGGATTCATTTGACTGATGGTGTAACATATACTCCCAAAAGTGTATGGCCTCATCTTGAAATACTGCTGCTTTGTAATTGTCTGTATTGTATGTAGGGGAGGGTTAGACACACACAAAATTAAAGTTATGGTAGAACTATACTTGTTCACAGACTGGCAGTGTGTCATCACAAGAATGCTGTGAAAGTCATGCACAGTTTGAAAATCACTTTTTCACCTGTTGCAGAGGAGGGGTTGTGATTTACAGTGGCTGTTGAGATCACTGTTTTGCTTTCCTTTTTTGATCAATAAATCAGAGAAACATTGAATGTTTGTTTACAAAATTGCAAGAAACTGGAGCATGTTTTGTGTGTGTGTGTGTGTGTGGACTCAAAACATGTGTGTGTTCTCTCAAACATGTTTGTGTACTCAGTCATGCTTGTGGTGTGTGTACAAGGTTGTTTGCATATGTGTGTGTGCTCGTGTATTTGTGCGTGCGTGCATGCGCATGTGTGTGGGCGTACTGCAGATAAAGGTACGTGCATATCGTCGTTTACAGAGTGAAATCTGTGAAGTGTGTGTGTGTGTGGACGCGTACATGGTGTGTGTTCTCATGCATGTTTGTGTACTCATGCACGTGGTGTGTGTGCAAGGTTGTTTGCATATGTGTGTGTGCTCGTGTATCTGTGTGTGCTTACGCATACTCGCGCACGCACGTGCCTGTGAATGTGTGTTTTGAGCACTACAGATAGAGGTACGTGCATATCGTCATTTACAGAGTGAAATCTGTTAAGTGCTGCCCACAATTCACATGCGCGTAAGGTGGGCTTTTGCACCACAGTGCCATGGTTACATTGGTGCAAACACACAAATCATCATTTAGGGTATGCCCGATAACCTACCCCTCTCCCAAACACACACATACACACTGGTCGGCAGACTGACACACCAGACATGCATACACTACTACTCTGACAATATCTTTTGGATTCGTTCAGTTTCATTTGGGTAAAAAGACGGACCGACAACCTAGACAGCAATGGCCGCGTACGAGTTTGAGCGACACATTGCTTGCTTTGCAAAACGAACCAGTTTGCGATTATTCTCAAAAACGATACCTTGCACAGTTACGAAACACCATTATTTGACTTCTAAATGTGTTTTATGTGTATAAATTGTGCATACTCGGTAAACGTTTTTTTCAACCATTTTTTTCGCCCAGATAGAAACTCAGTTAGGGGCTTTGAAGAGGCGATATCCGTGTCCACTGGTTAACCGATTCAGCCCTGACGCACTACAGCAGGAGATGGGTCGACCAAGATAATTCAAGAGTAGTGCCACATTAGCTTGGCGCCTGTCGGCGCTAAGCTAATCCGGCACTGCCCTTGAATTATCATGGTCGATCCATCTCCTGCAACTGGTGCACATAGTCATTAGATGACGCCTCCAAAATTTAGGAAATACGGCCGTCGGGCTGAATGAGTTGAATAATTTTTTTGTCTCCTTATCGTTATCTTGGAATTACTACCTAGAGACGTAATGTCCTAAAGTTAAACATTGTACAGTAAACAAAAGATTTAAAAAATCAAAAATGGACGCAATTTTTCTTGTTGTTAAATCAGAAGTTTGTCATAAGCAAAGTAATTTACATAACCAAATGCGACAAAAGCCTTTTGTTATATTCGACCTGTATATTATTATGTGATTTTGGACCATACGACCTTTTGGATTTATGAGGAAAATAACGAGGAAAAACAAAACGAGAACAAAAACTCAGAAAAATTCAAAGTTCAGAAAGAGAGAGTGCGTGCGCGCGCGTGTGTGTGCGTTTTCCCCGTTGGTTTCTAGAGCTCCCTTTCGCTCTTTGTGTCCTTCTCTCGATGTCAAACCGATTGACTGATGATCCCTCCATCCTGGGACAAGAGACTTCAATTGACAAGAGAGAAGCACAATCATTTCTTTGTCCGTGATTCTGGACCCTACGGCCATGGCTCAGAAGGTCCAAAATCACAGACCAGCACACAAAATCAGCATGACCTAAATTTGATAGCAAGAAGCACAGATCAACACAAACCCATGCAAGGCAATGAAGACTCTGGACTCAAAGATTAATATTATGAGAAACCATGCACTGCGGATATGTCTTCTAACAGATGGATGGATGGATGCATGGGCGGATGGATGGATGGAAGGATGGATGGGAAGGGATGGGATGGGATGGATGGATCTTACAGTTACATCAAAACTTTTCAAAAATGATGTCCATCAGCTATGCAAAAACACCTATGTTTTATAAATGAGCCAGCTGCTTTAGAGGGCAATAATCAACGAACATATTTCACTGACATCACAGTGAGACCCGCTGAAGACGCCACTCCAGCCATCGCGTGGAGTTATTGAGTCTGGGGTTGACAAAAACAAATACTCAAACGTCAATTTCAGTCCATCACCAAACTATCGAGCCCCAACAGATTCCAAAAGCTAACATTTACAAATGTCAGTCATTTACAAAAGTCATTCAGTCAGTCCCTCAGAAAAATTATCGAACCCAATGTTTACCAGAACTAACATTTAAACTTCCCTTTCAGCTCATCACAAAGTTATCGAACCCAGGATCTGCAAAGCTAATACTAAAAAGCCCCTCGCAGTCCATCACGATGCAGACACCCAGCACTCAAAAAGCCACCGTGCCGATGACGGCCGTGCGCGGGCCAACAACGGATGACGTCGGCCCAAAGACCTTTAGTTTACGGGGAAATGCCGTTCGTGCTTCACTAAATGGCAGCCTGTTTCAAGCAAGGGGTAGGAAGAGAGGGTGCCTGTCGTGTCACCACCGACAAGACACGATGCCTGTACGCGCCAAGTCTGAGGTCAATCAACGACCATTGTGATATGATGTCAAATCAATGGTGGAATCAAAAGCGTCGCACACACCGGTTGTCTCCCTCGATTCGCTGCGCACGCTCAGCGAATCGAGAGAGACAACCAGTGTGAAGCGATATATGAAGCCCGGCCTCCCGGCTACTAAAGAATCAAGCTGCGGGTGTCTGCAAGAGGAATAGATCTTCAGAAACCCCGACCAGAGGCAGATCCATGCACCGTGAATATATTGGGAGTTGTGTCTGTTTGGTTTTGTGGCACAGTCGGGTTCTACACCGAGAGTCCGACTGTGTTCGCATTTAACCTCGTAGCTAACAAGTTTGTGTTTTCGAGGAAACATGACAAAACAAAATCCGGGTCAGAATATGTGATTCGAGGCTTTCCATTCAAGGTGTTTACGAGCGATTCCTGCCGAGCTACACGTTCCAGATTTCGTCAGAAAATGGGATGAAGAAGGCAACCGCACCAAGCATCATTCCGCGCCAAAACGTCACTTACGAGGTTGCACGAGAACACCATCGATTTGTTCGAGGGGAACAATGCAGGCTACGGCCCAGCTTAGACAAACGGAGTGTCACCTAAGTCTTCAGGAACCTCAACACTGACCTCCGCTTCCAGTGCGCTAGCTGACGACTTCTATGAAAAGTGCAGAGATGCAAACATAAATCATGCCGATTCTTACCGGCAAGATGTCAAGTAAGATGTCAAGTTTCCCTGATAAGACCCTTTGCACAGAGGGTTCAAATCATTCAACGCGCCCCGCATCAATAGCTGCGAAAGTCGAAAGTGTCGCATAGCTTTGCCGGAGGCAACTCTATACGGCACTTTCACAGCTACTGATGCGTAACGCCCTAAACGAATTAAGGAAGTGGGGGTGGGGGGGGGGGGGAGGGGAGGGGAGGGGGTAAAAACTTCAAAGATTAACTGAATGGTTGTCTTCGAAAAGCAATATTGCGACCAACACCCCCGAACCCACAGGGGTTTCAAACTCCAACGAAAACCGGCCCACAGTGCGTTCTCAGCGGAATCCCTCCAAGGTCCGAGTCCATTACAAGAAAAACAAACGGTTCTCATTCTGCGCTGGATGCATGCACCCGTCACAGTATGGCATTTTACTCACTCGTTTGAATGTGTTAAAGGGGCACGCCTGACCTTTTTGAAGGCTTCAGTTTGCAAAAAGCTTTTACTGTGATTCAGTATACATACCCACTTAGACAGTGACCACCCTATTGTCCCACCAAATGCTTTCTTTAGTCCGTTCAAAGCGAAAGAGGCCCACCGGAATCTTCTGACTGAACGTAGTGAAAAGATTGCTTCTGATAGGCGATGGTAGCTGACGTCATAACTATTCTATACGACCTTAGGTCATCTGCATAATTATAACCAATCAGAGACAAAATGGCGGATGAACCAGCGAAGAAAACAAGAAAGTATCATCGACTCGCGCCGACAATGACAGACTGGGAATTGAAGAGAAAAAAGAGGAAGAGGGACAAGATACCCCTAAGTAGAACTGACATCGGACAAGGGAACGCGTAAAGCAAGAGCTTGGCTTGACCGCCCATCTAGAATTTGTCCCTTTCCTGCTGAATCAGTGAGTAATCTACTGTGCGGTCTTTGTCGATCTTCCTATAGTTCCGCGAGCGCTAATGAATTTCAGAATTCATGATCTTCAGTAGAATTTATCTCTTACTGATTTCGCAAGATTTTAAACCTGTTTTATCATATAGTGCAAGTGCAGAAAGTGGGTATAAAAACCAATGTTTTGTTTCAATAATGAAACGTGTTGCGTGTTTCCGAGGGGTAAAGGCTCGAAGGTCAAACTAGGCACCGTGTTCGCAGGCTCGCCGGTTCAGTTGCGAGTCACTGAAATAAGCCACGCCCTCAGCACGATCGTTACTAGTAAATAGCAGGGTAAGCGGAACCCGCATTGTGATTTTGACAGCATAGCGAGTATGGAAGGTTTATTCTACTTTTCTCATGAAACAATTACGTCAAATGATGCTGGAAAACATCTGTACACGTGTACACTGATACCTGTGTACAACACGGATGACCTCGTGACCTGCAGTTTTGCGAGACACTGATAGTCGACCGGGTTCTGCCTTGTGACGTAGGCTCATAAATATGCATATTAATTCAAAACAAGGCGGCCGATGCAGACGATAAATCCGCGACTCGAGTACAAAAATAATACACCCTCCAAACCATAAATTTCGACATTTGGCATTGTACTTACACCGTAAAGCTCTAAGATAGTACGGCAAAGGACCCATACACATACTGTCAGCAGTATCTGTTGCAGACAGTTTTCAGCTTGTTGAGACGCTTGATCCTGGGGAAAATAACTTTAAGCTTGTGGGTAGTGTTTCCTATTCATTTCATGGGTCTCTCTCTCTCTCTCTCTCCTTCCCTCCCTCGAGTCCCTCCGCCCCATCCTTCCACGAAACGTGCATGCTCCGAAAAACCCGTCGCACACATCAAACTCTAATATCCTCAATTTCAACACGTTGCAACAAACGGAGCCGAGTTCGGGCAGCAAGAGGCATAGATTCTCATGAGCCCGCGCATGCTGCGCGGGCACATGGGAATCTATGTCTTTTGCAGATGCAACAGGCTGGATGGGAGACTGACCAATAAACATGCCGATCAGAAAAAGCTATGAATATGATGCGTGGGCAAACGCAGGCTACTATTACCTCCCCTGCTACATCATCGGCTTGTCTGCCTTGAAAAGCCGTGGTTCCGATCGCCTCCCTTGAAAACGCCATCACTCAGGAGGTTAACCCCCTCGTGTGTGCTGCCACCGGTACTGTAAACAGTACCGGTGGCTGCACGCGCAAGGGTGTTAAAATCTTATGGGACAATCTCCTGCTGGTCTGCCCATGACCAGAAGCGCATGCGTAAACAACTGATCATGACTGTTTTGGAAAAAGGGTTCAGATTATCATCAACCTCCGGCAGTCTGCAAGGTCCGATAAGCATCTATGACTCGTGCAGAGTTTTACAAGTTCTACATTAGAGTGACTTAGAATGCCTTCCTTGAAAACTCCATCTTTCGCAAGGGTTAACAACATTACGAAACCCCCTCACGATCAATTGGAACACCGATCAAAATGAGACGAACACTGCAAGCAAATGTCAAAGATACTCATGAGTGACTGCAGTTTTGAGGGCCTCATGAGAATCTGTGCTTTTTGCGGGTGGATTCGTCGATGAAATAATCTGCGTCCCTTCGAAGAGGAGGGGAAAACACGCACGCACGCACACACGCATCATCGGGAGATCGGGAGTGCAACTTTTTTTGCCGGCGTTAATTTGGGACGACCAAGAGTCAGCCATGTCTTTGGAAATGCGAATCGACAACAATTGCTTTTTCACTCACCAACACAAACCCTTTGATTCCCCTTCGTCCGCGAAGAAGAGATTATAAGCGAATGTGGCACGATGGTGACAAGAGGCACAGATTCTCATGACCACTGCGAACGCAGGGGTTCATGAGAACAATGCCTCTTTCTGATGAAAGATGAAGGAACTAATTTTTCAAGCAAGCTGCGGAAGCGGTTTTGGGTTGTTATACTGTCGATCTTTGAATTAAGAACATAAAAACAGGAGGCATACATTCGCAACAACTCTGCGGTTGTAGGGGCTCATGAGAACCTGTGCCTCCTGCAAAAAGAGGGACATCTGACAATGGGACTGAGTTTACAAGCGAAATGAAAGGATGAGGTTGCAGGTTGCTTTCACATCCTCTCAATTCCGAATCCCACTTTTTCCCTTCATCCTTTAAATCGGCATCCCTAACAAAGCGCTTCTGATAACACTTTAACGAGTCCAGTCCCAAAACAAACAAACAAAAAAATCATTGTATACATATTACCTAAAGGGCATTACAGTTTATTCGATACAATGCAATATGCCCTTAATGGTAGTTAACAGAATTGTATTATTTGACAAAAGCGCTACATCATGAGACACTGAAGATCTTAAGAAATGTATGTTTAAATTCTCCATTTCTATTTCTTTTCTCTGTCAACCCTAGCTCTTTCGTTCCTTTTCCTTCTTTTTTTTTCTGTTTTCTGTTTCCTCTTCCCCTATCTCTCAAGGGCAAACTAAATCGATAGTGGAGGAAAGACAGATCCGCCGGCCTGCTTAAACTAAACCAAGTTGTCATGCAACAAAAAGTGTGAATTGTACCGTCAATATGTAACATAATATCTCTTGCAGACTGAATACACGTTTCACAACTTAGAGGGCTCACGAGGATTAATACAGACGAGCAAAAGAATTGCAAAATCACTGGAATCATCGGCCATACTTAAGTGTTTCCGATGATTCCAGTGATGTTGCATTGTTTTCGCTCGTCAGTGCAGTATATAGCTCAGATACAGATCATACTGTGCCCTCGAATTGTTGAATCGTCTTTATAGGCCATTAATATCAATTCTCATGAATGTAAATTGTCCTATATAGATCCTCAGCACTCTATGTTGTGAACTGTTAGATATAGATCCTCATGAGCCCTGTAAAAGTCGTGGATTGTCCGATATAGATCCTCATGAGCCCTCTATAAGTTGTGAATTGTCAGATGCAGCTGCTCATGATCCATCTGCAAGTTGTGACTTGTCAGATGTGATTCCTCATGAGCTACTGTGTCTGCAATTTTCAAGAGGTGTTATTAGATCCTCAAGAGTCCACTATCTTATAGGCTGTGTGTTACGCCTGCAAACATTGATACTCATGCGCTAAATATGTCGTCAAGAATTGGCCTGGTGTTATCTTTAAAGCCCTTAACCCATATCATACTGAGGCTAAAAGCTTCAAATTTGTACGCTGCTATATGCAAGCTGTATTATATAGTACTTGCAGATAAGGATAGAGACCAATGGCTTTAGTTCAAGGGTGGTGCCAGAATAGCCTAGAGGCGCCAAGCTATTCTGGCACTACCCTTGATCTATATAAGTCAAACTTATTTCACACACTGGTGTATTCCGAATGCTATGGGTTAAATGCTACTGACGGTATCGTTCGGCGGAAAAGACGCGTGGATACGCGTCTTTCCGACGAACGGTATCGTCAGTCGTGGTCAAAAGGCGCGTTGCTGCGCGTCTTTTTCACCGAGTGGAGTGGTATCGTCAGCAGAAGTCAAGGAGTTAATTTGAAAACATATGGGACAACTAGCATATCAACTGTTACATGAAACAACAAGTCATTTCCCTGACGGACGTTTGTGTGTTTCGAATTCAAGCTTACATTAGTTACGAGTCTGCGTGCGTACCGAGTGAGTAGTCAAAATAGTGACTGACTGGGTTTCACGCTGCGTCAACAACGAAGAGATACCCCAAGGCAAACCCAATCAGATTGTAACGTCAACAGACAACTGTGTCTATATTCAGCTAGCTAGATCAAGACTGTCTGTATTTCTGCACTCACATGCGCTGCACCACAACTATTGTATTCTAGGCAATGTCAAGGCTGGTATTTAATTAATTCATTAATTTTTTAAAACAAAAAAAACAAAACAATGTGTAACAGACCTAGAGAAGACCAATATCATGCCACAAATATAATGTCCCAATAGCCCGACACAAGAAATATGCACCCAGTAAAGGCAAAATATGTGAAGTCCATTTTAGTGAAAACGATCGTCACAGCAGTACAATGAAAATCTCGCTTTTCACAGAGTATATAATATGGCGTGTGCCGCACGACTGAAAAAAACTCCCGTTGCTTTGAAAAAATGTCCTCCCACGCTTTTCCCGACCCCAATTCCTTGATTTCCCGGGGCCGGAGAGGGGGAGGGGGTGGGGAGGGGGTAAAAACTTAGATTAACTGAAGGGTTGTCTTCGAAAAGCAATATTGCGACCAACACCCCGAACCCCCAGGGGTTTCAAACTCGAACGAAAACCGGCCCACAGCGCGTTCTGAGCGGAATCCCTCCAAGGTCCATTACAAGAAAAACAAACGGTTCTCATTTTGCGCTGGATGCATGCACCCGTCACAGCATACATCTTTTAAAAAACCAATGCTCCCAGCTGGCCCAATGAAATCAATGCCTCCAGCTAGCCCCGAATTATAGCCGGCGGTGTGATGGTCTGTGATTTTGGACATTAAGGCTAAAAGCCGTAAGGTCCAAAATCACAGGCCAGCACAAATTTGTCTTCCTCAGATGAAGGATGGACGGGATCGTCTACTACAGCGTCTAATAGGGGATGAGATCTTATCCGAATTCAGACGTACTTTTTCAAGGGACCAACCCTCAGGCGGCAACGCAATACGACACTTCCGCAGCTGCTGATGCTGTGCGCCTTGAATGAGGGATACTTTATTTTTAAATATGAAAATCAGTTTCATCACTCGAATGGTGATTTACAATTTATCTTCGAGTGGAATGCAATTAAAAGCGGCCTCATTAAGTGTGTACCGGTACTTCAATAGGCTTCCGTTGTATTTCATATAATCAACACGCACTCTTCATGCGCCTGTGTGAGAGACGCGAGAGCTGCAAAGAAAATCTCAACAGAAAAAGAAACACGCCGAAAAAAAAATGTTTTGTTGTCATTGTCCTTTGAAGACACAAGACAGTCCATTTTCGTAATAAGCGAAATTTCCGTTCTAATGCAACGACAATTTTGCATTTCACAAAAAAAGGACTGTCGCTTGTCTTCACAGGCGTAGAGACGCACTTGGGAAACAGGACATGGTTCGCGGTGGAGCCAACTAATCTGGTCTTCATTTCAGACCTGCGGTGGGCGTCGGAAAAGATCCCGCGGTCAAAACTCGAAGAAAAAACAAAAAACAAAAAAAGACGCTTAAAAAGGACAATGGAAACAAACCTTTTTTATTTTTTTTTTATTCATGCGCGTGTCTTTCTTTCTTGGGGGATTTTCTGTGCATTTTACACGCTTGACAGTCACGTTTTTATCTGGATTTAAGGGGTCAAAACTGCAGCCTGAGCAAGAGGTACAGATCCTCATGAGCCCCCGCATTGCGGGGGCTCATGAGGATCTGTGCCTCTTGCGAGTCTGCTGTAGTTCTTGTTGACGGCTGTGACGTATCCGATGCGTTCATCTGGAAACTGCACCGGGCGGCGACAATCAGTGGCAGGGCTAAGGTGGGAAACAGACGCCCGTCCTCCGGGCGAAGACGGCGCTAAATTCCTCCACGAAAATGAAACTTGTCTTTCTTATCATGCAAACGTTTTGATTTGGTATCCCGTGGGGAAGAGGACGAGGGCCGCTGGAACACTGGTTACCTCCCTCCTTCTATGACGCGGATCGCCCATGTTCTGGTCAAGAGTCTAATAAATCAAGTGTAACGATCTGAGCCCTTCGCCCCCACTCCCCTCACCTCCCACTTCCCCCACTCATCCACCCCCACCCCAAGTAAAAAGTCGACTGCACGGCCAAGCAAAATGCCATCTTTGCGTACTGGCAATACGTGAAACAACCCATATCCAACCCCTTCCCTTTCCGCTAAGAAGCAGACTTACAGTTACACTGCAGCTGCACGGATCATGAGCATCTCTGCCTCCAGCTGACCCTGATCGGCTCCATCTGTTTCCATATTAACCCTTTGGCTGTCGATAACCGCTATCGACAGCCAAAGGGGCAACGATGTTATTTAGTACGACTCAGCACAAAACCAAAATCTGTTTACAAAAGCACTCGTGTATCCGAGGAAAAGGCAGCGTCATTCAAATAATGTCGAGGAACTTTACGAGCAAAAGTAAATATAGCTCTGCTATTTTTAAAGCCTCGTGCGTGGCGGAAGAGAATTTACAACCACACAGTTTGCCGCGTTTGTGCAATAAAATATGTCTTGTATATACACGCGGGAACAGAAAAATCTGTATGTATGGTGGGGAAGGAAGAGCTTAGGAGATGGTGGAGAGAGACAGAGATGGAGACTGGTTGTCTCAATCAATTTGCTACCGCCACAGCAGAAATGAAATGAAACTTTATTTTCAAAGGATAAAAGAGAAAGTACGCAGACCTGTTTTCATTCTTGTCCTTGCTACACACCACCAGACAAAAGAGAAAGAGAGAGAGAGAGAGAGAGAGAGAGAGAGAGAGAGAGAGAGAGAGAGAGAGAGAGAGAGAGAGAGAGAGAGAGAGAGAGAGAGAGATCATAAAACGTGTACGGAAGTTTGTTTAATTGTTTTCTCTAAGTTGTTGCTTTGTTCACTGTTTCGAGGATTGTACACTTTCGTATTGCAGTTTCTTTCATATTCCTTTCCCACTGCTAAACAGAAATATTCTTTGAACCTTCCTAAACGTGATGGTGAGACTCGCTCACTCGCTCACTCTCTCTCTCTCTCTCTCTCTCCCTCCCTCCCTCTCCGACCTTCAATCATGCACGCGAAGATGTGAAGAAAAAAAAGTTACATTTTCCACATTTTCCGGGAATAAATTACAGGCTGTCTCGATACAGCCATGGAAGGCAGACGATCACAAATAATTACAACAAAAACTGTCTTCTAATGGCACTAAAGGCCGACGCAGCTCTCTATGAGTCATCCACAGGCTGGCGTAGAGAAATGCGCTTTAACCCGTAACATCCTGCGGCTGAATTTTTAAAATGAGCTTAATATTGTCTTATGGATTTTACATTACAGATTAGAAGATAGATCAACCATTTTATTTCAAGCGTGGAGCCTCAGGCGCCAAGCTATTTTTGCACCACCCTATTACTATTACTATCAGTCAAATTTATTTCAAGCAAGGGTATATCAGTATAAAAACGGTTAATGTACAGTATTTATGTCATTAAATATTATTTACTATATTATAGTTTGCTACTTATTTGGGTTTAACGCCGAGCAGGCGACTAAGGCCATCTCACGGCGGATTTACTATATTATGGTCACTGTAAAGCAAGTCGTTTCACAATGTGTACAATATTTATATATCTAGCCACAGCAGAACAAAACTTATTTTACAATGACTTGAAACAAATACTGTACGTTGATACACTTGGTAAAAAGGTATTTCTCCGCCCAAGCCCATGTAGTCCCCCGTGTGAGAGGCAGACAAACTGAAAAACATCCTCCCAAAAACTTCAATCGTAATCTTAGACTCGTGTGACTCCCGCAATATGCGGACATGAAATGAAGCCGACTGTGCCAACAAGAGGCACAGAGATTCTCGTGCGTCCCAGCGACTGCAGGGGCTTATGAGAATATGTGCCTCTTGCAGATATTAGAGTTGGCTGGAGGGGCAAAATTGGCTGAATTTGATCAGAAAATCGCCTCAAATCGCTCTAGTTTGCGCGGCACTGGGGTAAAAAATAAAAAAAATTAATTAGTTTTCTTGAAACTCTTCAAACGAACAAGACCCATAGATCATCATGAGCACGAAGACAAAAGAACACCACACAATTCCCATGTCAGTCTCTCGTGTTTTTACAAGCAGCGGGAAAAAGCAATGGACTCAAATAACGAACGCAAACCTACAAGAGGCGCAGAGCCTCATGAGCCGCGCGGAAGCCTGCGGTGGTTCAATCAGAATCTGTGCCTCTCGGCGCAGCTCCATTTACATCCGTGCATCCAAGCCTGCGGAAGAAGCCAGGGCTTTCCCTGTCTGCTGCTACAAGAGAGGGTAAAATTATTTTCTGCCGGAGGACGTCGAGAGCCAATCCAATCAACGCCCACGGTCAATACGATTACCCCATTGGCTTTATGCGATTCCCCGACCACGGGCTGCAGAAAAGGGTGACTCAACGACCCCCCTGAAGTACTGCCGTCTTGAAGGGTCAGCTGCATGAGTGAGCTAAGTCCTGCGCAAGCCACTAAGCAAGGACTAGCTGACTCAGGCAACTGAGGCCTGAAGCGACGATGATGTTGCCCGACCACAGTTTGCCGAGGGACCAGGAAATGGACTGTTGAGCCGGAAAATTGAGTTTAGCGTCTGGCCTATGGTCAGCGTATCTGGTTTGTGTGTGGAGCCAATAGCATCCTCGAAACGGAATCTGATGAAAATGTGTGCTCTCATCCCGGGCGTCAATTTCAAAAGAGGTCGAGCTGAGCGACACACAAATGTTGAATTAACAAATGTTAACAAATTCAGTTGTTAATTATCAGCTTCCAAAGATCGTTAAGACTTGTGACTTCGCTAAACTTCCCAGTTGGAGACCGTAAACAGTTATCATCTTGTCGTATCGTAAGTGGTGTCATCTGCATCGATATGTAAATGTCTGGCGGCATGCATCGGTGAAATGCAAAATGTTCTCCCTCGTGTCTGAAAAACTACCTCGAACCCAATAGCGAGATTAGATTTTCACACACATACACACACACACACACACACACACATGGAGACAAAAGCCTGACAGTGGGTTACCTACCATTTTTTTTGTGAAAATGGGTTCCCATATTTCTATTTATTCTAGGGCTCTGGAGTTGATGCGAATGTTTAGAACTCACCTTATAACTAAGCTCTACAACTTAAAATAGAATAGACATTTTCTAGAAACAGAGCCACTGGATGGATAAAAACTGGGTTTCTACCAATAAAGTGGGTGCTTCTCAAACAAAAACTGGCATTACAGTGAAAATGGGTGTCCTCTTCAATCATTCATTATAGCATGGACTATTTTAATAAAATTAGGCGTCTGTAATAAGGTAAAGTTCACGGAATATTTGATGCTTCTTTTCCACATTTATTTGATTGTTGTCATTATTTTTTTAACTTGATGTGTATTTTTTTTTTCCTGCATTAAAATTGTCAAGCACAATGACACAACACGCAGTGAACAAAATACCTCACTAAACATACCTCTGTTTGATTTTATTATGATTGTTTGGGTGGGGTTGGGGGGGGGGGGCGGGGGGGTCATCACTTTGGGTTTTATAGAGTTGTGAATGCTCTCTTATGAATGAAAGATTTTCATTATCAGTGGAATCAGTAGGTCATTTCAGAGGCGCGAACCGAGTTGCACGTCGATCCACTCACAAATACACATTTGGAGTGCACCAGATGGATCCAGTTGGCCAAGTCCCACATTCCACACTATAGGATAGCTAAGACTGAGAAGCAATCACGGCGTTTATGGCGCAGTACAAGGTTTAAAACTAAGAAACTGTTGTTTTTAGAAGCGTGTCGAGCAACAGTTTTTATTAAAACTGTTTTAAAACCTCTATAAACTCAACTTTTGTTAATGTTAAAAGTGTTTTAATTTACAGGCGTGTCGTAACTGTTATGCATCTATTCTAACGTAATAGTGCTGGATATTTTTCCCATTGTCGCCTTCTCTCTTCGCTCAGCACTCGACTTTCCAGGTCCTTCCCTCAAACGGGCAGCATTCACACAAACAATACTTTATTATTAATTACACCCTTTGACAACATTAGGTTTTTTTTCTCTGACCTAGCATTACATCGGAAAATGGTCCATCCAAGCCTGCACTCTTCATACTGCACTAAACGACCGACTGCAGCAGACGACGCACCTAACGACACTGACTGTGTGACGTCATTTGCATTCAATCAATTTGTGCATACAATCCGACAGGAGTTGCAGTCGAAACAAAAGCATAACACCAACAAACCCACAAACAAAGCAACAGGTTGAACCAAAAGGTCGGGCAGGACACAAGACAACAGCAGCCTCACCCAAAGTCTATACGTCCTCTCTCACACTGCGCACTCATACAATCACTTCACTTCATAGCAACCGGCGCACGAATATATAGGCTAAGTCCCTGGCGAACGAATACATGGCTCCCAAATTTGTCACTAGACATGACCTCCCACAATATCACCCGGAAACACAACACAACTCAACACTTTTTTAAACAAAACAACCACACCCTAAAATAACAAACCTCATTTTGTAGCAACATAAACAATTTACTCCTTCAAACAACTAAAATACACCCCCCCCCCACCCCCCCCCCCCCACCCCTTCCTTTCGTATCTCTCCGTTTCACTTCGGCTCACCGACGCAGTCGACCCATATGAGCTATTAAGTTATTTATAGCTGAGAAGGGTGATGTCACACACACGCCCATTTTTGGGGTTTTGTGCACACACACACGCACTGCTGGGACAAGTTCAAACACACTAGAGGCGTGTCTGTTAAGCACAAAAGTGCATGTGTTGACGCCAAAATGAGAAAAACTGATTTTATTTTTATTTGTTATGAATCTTTACCACAAGACAATGCAGAAACAACCCTCAGAAAAAATGGGTGTCTGACTTGGGCACCCAGAATTTTACACAAACCCATTTTCCATAAGGATGGTAAAGACAGTCACCCATTTTAGGTCTTTTGTGCGCACGCACACACACACACACACACACACACACACACACACACACACACACACACACAACACGTACTGACCTCCACAAACAGCTGATTTTTCACTTCCCGGACCCAATAAGCGAAGGCCCTTCGGCCGACGACAAGCTGCAGTAGGCCCGCGCATTGCCGTGCGCGGGCCCACCGCGGCAGTCGTGGGCCCGAAGGCTTTTTGCAGCTGAGAGACGTAAACCCCAGACCCACACAGGCTGACTACCTTGATTCACTACAGTCTACAGCTGATGTGCGGTAGCAGATAGACAGAGCCAACCGGTGTGTCCCAGATCACCCCTGCCAAAGGTTGGTTGGTTAGTTTGGGGTTTAACGTCCACGGCACCGAAGTGATAATGGACGGCCCTGTTGGGTGGGTTATGGGGGACAGGGAAATCTTGTGCCTATGGAGTACGACCTGAACACTGATCAATTCAGGCGCACTGCAACTGTGCCACTTTGATTTACCAGGACCTTTCAACGGACATGCTATGGAACAAGCCCGTCTTTTTTCCCTGGATTGCGAGTCCAGCTACCGGGAACGGAACGGGGCCTCGAACCCCCCGACCCGACGATTCCCTTCGCACTCTTGCTCCGACGCTTAACCGCCTGAGCTATTTCGGACTCTTACTGCCAAAGGGTGCATCCGACTCGAACTATAGAGTTTGGTTGCATCCCCCCCCCCCCCACCCCCACACACACACCTCCTCTACACCCTGTGGCATCCCACCCCCATCCCCACGTTGGAGAGGTCAGGTTTTTTTCATGAATGGTCAAGCTTTGACCGGCAGAATGAGTGACCCGTCCGAGACCCGGTCATGAGAAAAATCAAAATGATAAAGGTATTATCGTCTATACAATCAACTTGTTACAGAAACAGCCACAGGTTAAAATAGCGATAGTAGCTTCGGTACATGGAGCAGATACGTAGGTAAAGTGGGTCCCAGAGGCGAAGATTCTCGCGAGCTCCCGCGGATGCAGGGGCTGGTGAGAATCCGTGCCTCTTGCAGATATGATATTACGTTCTGGAAATCTGTCACATGCTTAACCCCATTAACGTCCCTATAAGACTACAAACGAGGCGCAAGGATTCGGGAAAGTGGTATTGATTATCATGAGCCCTTGTGGATGGTGGGCTCATGAGCCTCTATGCATGTATGTAGATATGAGTGGCTGGTGCAATCCACTTCGCCCCAATGCGTTAAAGCAGGAGATGGATGGAACATGCTAATTGAAGGGCAGTGCCCGATTAGCTTGGCGTCATCAGGAAACAGATACTGACGGATTGAACGAACAGAGATGGACACGGGACGACTATCACAAATCATGATAATAGTGTCCAATCCCAGAGGCATCTAAAGTTCGCTGCTAATTGAGCACTACCCTTGAGCTATCACGGTCTATCCGTTCTCTGTGTCCCGTACACCCACCCTCCCAAACGATTCTACTGCGCGAGACATTTGGATTGGAATGGCAGGATTCGCGGTATTTGGAAACAAAATCAGCTGCAATTTTTGCATCATGATTATTTCAAAAGTTTCTAATCTCTCCGCTTGTAACTGAAATGATTCACAGTTCGAGCAATTAGTCCATAAGCCGGTCCTGGCTACCGAGCACCGCCCTCCCCCCGCCCCCCCGCCCCCCCCCCCCCCCCCCCAGTACTCAATAAGATGGGTTTCAAAGTGTATCGTAGTAGGTCCTGAGATGTTTAAGTCATGTTCCCCGAAAATCCTTAGGAACATACCAGAGATATAGCCGATGGCGCAAGGGTACCCCCATTCACGCTCTTCGCGGATGCTAAAATGAGATTGAGAAACATTTTCCTCTAAATAAATCAGAATTCATTCCAGAAGCCCAAATCAGGCAATATTATGTTAAGGCACACCTTCTGCGTCCTCTGCCCAAAAACAATGAAAAAATATTGAATCACTGGCTCAGTGAAGGTATTTGTGCACCCAGTAAACGGCCATTTCTCCAAAATCTCAAAAAAAAGACAAAAATAATGTGTCAGATGTCTTCAGACATTGTCTATAGCACTGGCAGTCCATTTCAGGCTTACATTATAAAAACAGGATGTCACAATTATTATAAACTTGACTAGGTGATTCTATGATCACTGTGAGTGCCACAGTGGTTGATTTTGTGTCCCTACCCCCAAGTTGTAAAAATAAACAAAATTAATTAGAAAAAATTACTAAAGTTATTCCATATCATTTTGACCTCTCTTTACATAATAAGTTTCAATAATGGGATTGATTGATTGATTGTACATTGCTTAACGTCCCGACAGCAACAAGGCTTTCTCAGGACGTGCCTGCACTGCTTGTGAAAAAAAAAAATAAACAGAACATTGAATGTATGTCGCCAGCCGGTCAAATACATTAAATAAACCTAACACATGGGGCCTAAATAAAGCTAAGACCATTTAGCAACACACATCCAATATCAAGAGCTACAGGCAGTGCAGACAGTAGGGAGAGTTTTAAAAAGGCAAATACAGGTGAATGGACCAAGGGTAGACAGAAATACATGCCCCAGAATAGAGAGAAAAACTCACCCTGTGGGGCTAACCAGGGTGACCCTGGGAACTAAAAAGTACCTAACCCCACCCAAGTCCCCCAGGGCAGACCCGGGTGGGGGTTCAATAATGGGAGCATAAAGTGCAAGAAAATAAGGGAAGTCGGCATCCTTTACGGTACATTCGTGGTGAATGATAGCTTTTTCCCATTTAAAATTGCCGAATTGGGAAACGTACGTCGTTTCCGATGCCCTCAGAAATTTTGCATACAACTGATAGGTCGTTTTTAGGTTTTATTGGTTATGATAGAGTATCACAGTTACTCCCAACCTGATGTTATGATGCTGTGATGCATTTAGGAGCCACAGTGGCTAAATCTGCTGCCCTACCCCCATTTTACCAGTACGCAAAGGAACGCAAAATGATCATAACAAATGCTTATGTCATACTCCTCTGTTTAAATATTTTTGTTGCCAGTTTTCTTAACAAAGTATGCATCTTGAGCATACAAATTTGTGATCATTTCATTAATTTCAATGTGACCCATCAATTTAATTGTAACTATTTTTAAGTGGCTGTTTTTTTTTGGGTGATATTTTGCCTAGCGTAAGGCGGGTCATAGACCAATTATATGGGCGGGTCTAGTAAGGTCTCCCCTTTTCTTTTCATTTATTTTCGTCTAGAAATGTGTAAATATGAATATGCGTAATAACGTTTCATGGTTCCTAACAGCCAAAACAATGTTATCAAAATACTTAGTTTCCACATGTCCACCACGAGATCATCACTTCCACCCCCATTTTTTTTTTTTTTTTTTTTTTTTTTTTTTTTGCCTTCTTTTTCTGCAACGTTCAATTCCTTAATGGCCGTCTTTAAATCTTATCTTGTTCTGGCTGCCAATGAGTGAGCTGTCAAGGGCTCGGCAGCAGCTTTTCAGAGGTTGGTGTACAGGGGCATGTCTTCTGGTCAGAACTGCCAGCGGACCGCTTCTCTGTATGGACACATCTGGAGAATGAGCTAAGGAGACTGATTTTCTACGCCACATTCGCATAGAGCTGTTTTCGCATGACCCAGTCTCACGAGGTGAGTCCAGAGTGATCAGTGCGTAGATGAAAGATGGTGGCCTGGCTCTCCCTGTTCAGCTTGTTGATGTCGTCTGCCCACGGGCTGCAGCCGCCATTTTGCTGTTGCCAATCACTTTGTTGCTGTAGTGTCTTGGTTTCTTTACAGGAGGTTGTGGTCTTGAGGTAGTCTGGCACCTGCTTTGGCCAGGCTGTCAGCCTCTCCATTCCCAGCTACTCCAGAATGCACTGGAATCCACTGCAGCACTATTTTGTGGACATGGCATCCAGTATATCTTAAAGCTTCCTGGTGATGAGATCAGTGGATCAAGCTGCTGCCTTACCCTAGCTAGTGATCTGCTGCTGTGTTGAGCACCTGCAGATCTGTACGATAGTTCGAGCTGCTGCCGCCAGCTGGTAAGGAGAGGGAGGTAGTAGTGCGGTCGGCACAACAGATGCACACGCCACTTCCTTCATTCCGCATGGCGTCTTGTGCGGACCCGCCTGTGTAGATGTGAGCACTGCTGCTGTGACAGTGAGGGTAGCGCTTGTGCATAATCTCCAGCGAGATGGCTTTGTGCAGTTTCGCGACCTTTGGCAAAGAGTCCTGGACCGTCGTTTATGTTGTCTGGAAGGCTCTTTCGAGATGTCCAGGTATCTGAAGGGAGCTCTTCACACATCTTTGGGCTTGGTTGAAGGACGTCAGTTTTAGCCCTTTGTAGGACCTTCAGTTGGCGGTTCAGGCTTGGGCGTTTCTGACGGTTCTTGGTCTGGGCCTGTAGTCTCCAGTGCTGTCGGTGTTTAGTTAGTCTCTTTATTGTGTGTGCTGTTCTGCATTCCAGTGGCTCCAATGTCCTCCATTTCCTAAATTGGTGTGCTCCAGATGACTCTAAGAATGTCACTGAATTATGAGATTGAACCATGTTCTGCATCTTGTCAAGCCTGGCTTTTGGGGTTTTGCAGGCAGTGTTTCATGTTCTCGATGTATCTTGGTACCGCACTACTGGTCTGACCGAGCTGGTGTTTGCTTGCGCCAGGATGCTGTAATTTGTGCCAATGTGATCCCCAATAGTTTCTTCGTCAGAGCCTTTTTTTTTTCCGCAGCTCTAGTTTCTATGGCTTCGATGTGAGGCCTCCACGTGAATCCAGTAATTTATTTGTTGCCAGTAAAGTTGGCCTGTCTGTCTTTCGTACTGGAAGGTCTCCAGTTTCAAGGTAACCTCTTCCGTCTGATTGAAAGAGATGGTCTAGCTCAGTTTGAGTGGCTATCTTTCCGTCCAGCTGCTGACTACTGGCAGCATCCTGGATTCTGCAGGATGCTATTTCTTTATGTTCTGCTGCACTCCACACTGCAAAGTCATCCCCATGGAGGATGTTCGAGATCAAACTTGGTACTGCTGTACTGATGTCATTAATGTAGACCAAGAACAGCATCAGACACAACATCTCCCTGAGGTACACCTTCCCGAGTTTGATAAGACTGCTGAATGTTCCGGTAGACACTTCAGCGGCAGCCCCTGTTAAACATGCCTTAACTAAAAAGAATTACAATTAAATTGATGGGTCACATTGAAATTAATGCAATGATCACAAATTTCTATGCTCAATATGCATACTTTGTTAAGAAAACTGGCAACAACAATATTTAAACAATGGAGTATGACATAAGCAATTGTTGTAATCATTTTGTGTTCCTTTGCGTACTGGTAAAATGGGGGTAGGGCAGCAGATTTAGCATCACAGCATCATAAAATCAGGTTGGGAGTAACTGTGGTACTCTATCCTAACCAATACAACCTAAAAAAAGACCTATCAGTTGTATACAAAATTTCTGAGGGCATCGGAAACAACGTTCGTTTCCCAATTCGGTAATTTTAAATGGGAAAAAAGATAAAAAATCAATCACTGTGGCACTCACAGTGATCACAGCATCACCCAGTCAGGTTAATAATAATTGTAACATCCTGTTTTAATGATGTAAGCCTGAAAATGGACTGCCAGTGCTATAGAAAATGTCTGAAGGCATCCGACACATTGTTTTTGTCTTTTTTTGCGATTTCGCGCAAAACTGATCATATTACATCTATACTTAAATCCCTCCACTGGCTCCCTGTGGCTGCAAGAATTTAGTATAAACTTTATTCTGTCTGCTTCAGCTGCATTTCCACATCATACTCAAGCCCCCCGTACCTGTCCTCTCTCCTGCAGCTGTACACTCCCTCAAGACAACTCAGATCCTCTGCTGACAGCCGCATTTTGCGTGTACCTTTTGTCCGTACCAAGTCTTTTGGCCAGCGGTCTTTTTCATATCTTGAGCCGCTGTACTGGAACGAACTCCCATCCCAAGTCCGTCACAGTGCTTCAAAAGACGTTTTTAAATCTGCGCTAAAAACACACCTTTTCCAACTCCATTACGCTACTGATTAATCATTGACTGCTGAGTATTCTGTTGTAGTTTTGCTGTGGTACCTGGAATGTGTGTGTGTGTGTGTGTGTGTGTGTGTGTGTGTGTGTGTGTGTGTGTGTGTGTGTGCGCGCGCGCGCGCGTGTGTAATATTGTGTACAGTTTTCTGTAATTGTACTTTTGAAATTTGTAAGGCGCCTAGAGCTCTACCTGAGGTTAGGCGCCATAAAAATCATTATTATTATTATTATTTTTATTTTATTTTATTAAATGGCCGTTTACTAGGTACACAAATACCTTCACTGTGAGCCAGATTCAATGTTTTTTTTTCATTCTGTTTATTTGCAGAGGACGCAGTAGGTGTGCCTTAACATAATATTGCCTGATTTGGACTTCTGGACTGAATTCTGATTTATTTAGAGGAAAATGTTTCTCAACCTCATTTTAGCGTCTGCGAAGAGCGTGAATGGGGGTACCCTTGCGCCATCGGCTATATCTCTGTTGTGTTCCTAAGGATTTTCGGGGAACATGGCTTAAACATCTCAGGACACAACTAAGGTACACCTTAAAACCCATCTTATTGAGTATTGGGGGGGGGGGGGGGGGTGCACGGTAGACCGGGCTAGCTTATGGACTATATCTGTTAAGGTTTGTGTGTTACTCCTCATCGTCAGCGGACCAAACCGTACAGATGAAAATTTAGAGTAGCGTTCTGCTGCACGTATCTCGATCTCCGTTTAAACCCTATCCCCCGTATTAGCTAGGGATTAGGATTGATAGCTCTAGGGCTTTCCTACTGACTTCTGTTAGTAGGTCGTTGGCTCACTTTCGGAAGGATGCTCGCATAGAGTAGTATCCTAGCGTTTGTGAGGTTCAACTTTTTTGTTGGACAATTTTACATCATTGCGCCATTTTGTATATATTTTTTTCAATTTTATTTAATTTTTTTTTTCTTCTTCTTCCCCTCCAGCTTGTATTTTCTCAGTCACGCCTTTCTCCCGATTTTCGCGAATATCGCGATTGTTGCAGTTGAAAGCTGCGCAGCCCGTCATTGTGTGTGAATGCAAACATGAACTGTCTCTGCCGCTAGTGCCAAAAACGCTGGCGCCGGCATTCACAAGATGGCGACCGCTGAGCGTGCGACGCCGCACTCTGCGAGGCTGGAATCGCCACTCCCTTTGTATACGCTCTATGGTCACGCTCCAAGGGTATTCACGAGTAAGCGATGAAGTTATCACCAATACGATTAATCATCCACCTCGTTGACCAGGCTGAATAGCTCAGTCCGGCCCGGAACCGGTCATGAGAGTTGATTATGACTGCTTGCGGGGTTACGGGAACATGGTCAGCGAGTCCGTCTCGGGGGTATGGTCAATGATCCTGCCCTTTTGGGCACACGTCAGTGAACTTGTCGCGTTCAACATTTTTTGTTGTTGTCTTTTTCTTTTGGGGGTAGGGGTGGGAGATGGGTGGGTGGGTGGGGGTGGGGGTGGGGTGGGGTGGGGGGGTTTCCAACTGTTTGCCTCTCTCGTTTCAGTTCACTCCTTTCAACAAACAGCTCCAGTCAACAAAGGGAAAACAGATCCCAATATCTCCTATATAATTGTTCTTAGTATGTCTTAAACGATGCTGGATACAATTTCACTATTGAAATCTGAACGTCTTTAAATGAAAGATTTTTTTCAGCTCTTCATCAATCAAGTCTACTTTGTACGTAGGAAAGTTCCACCCACTCGCACCTGGAGCAGCAGAAAACCTGTCACGTGGATAGGAAAGTTTTAGCACTGGCAAGACAACATTGAAAATCCAGTGTATCGGCATATTTTAGAAAACAAAACCCGCCCTGGAGCTGGATCGATTTAATCAAATATGTTTAACCTGTCTTTATTCGACGTGCGTAATGCACACTGGTAATTAAAAAACACGATAAATATTTTCGACGGAGGATCAAATCTGTTCTTGCCGATCCTACCGCAAAAAATCCGCAACCATGTGAAAGAGGCATAGATCCTCATGAGGATCTATGCCTCTTGCTGACAATATCACATCTAACTCAGTACGGGGAGACAAGAGTTCACTATTCACCAAAGTAAGAAGAGCATTCCAATGCGTTGCACGATTTGGCGGCGTGTGCTTGCGATCACTGGAAGCGCAGCGAACAGATTACCCTCACACAATAAAGGGTTTTAAAATTGTGCAGAACAAAACAAATGGCTTCCAAACGCGTTTGCTTTCTCCATTCCCAGTGCTTGTTTCCTCCAATAAGTCTTCTTTTCACCAGAGGCACCGGCTTGAAAAGTGCCCTGGTCAGATATTGTGTTTGGCATCCTGTCTCGGAAGACAATGGAGTATATGCGCTTGCTGGGTCAGTCACTGGAGTGACCTCTCCAGGGCGCAAGCCTGGGCAAAGTGTATGGAGATCATGGGGTGCCCAGTCGTCAAGATCCCCCTCTCGGCCTCGCTGATGTATCCAAAGGAATGCAAAGCAGTACGTTTGGACCAGTTTGGCTGCAGGAGCTGCCAGAACAGTGCGTGAATACAGGCAACTGTCTGCCTTCGGGGCTCCACTCCTGAGTTGAAGAGTTTACTCCCCCACATTTGGCCGTTGGATCCAACCTGATCTCCTCCGTCCTCTAGCCGTTGGCTGTCAGAAACAGCTCATCCGCCTAGTGGTGCAATGTGAACACCACCCCCTCACGTGGTTTAGCCCACCAGCTGAGGTGGTTTGCCAGGGTGTGGCGCTTGGAGCCAACACGAGAGAGATTAAGGAGATGGATGAGGACCAGTGATGCCCGTCCGTCCTATGTAGGACGCAGCTGCCGAACAGCAAAGGTGCTACCTCTATCCAGAGCCCCCCTACTACGTCTGATGTATGGATGTAAGATGATGGTATGTGCGTGTGCCTGAGGGCGTGTGTGTTCAAGCTGCATGTTCATTATGGAAATGAATTGATCGAAGAACGTACCATAGACGGTGCCTTTAAAAATATTCACAAACCAGATAGGTGAGGCACAGTTAGATCCCCTGCCCCCGCCTATCAGGCACCCAATCGCCAGCCCACAGAGAAATACGCAGGTATAGAATAAGACGACCATTTGCATCTTAAAAAGATGCATCAGGTCTCTTATATAACCCATGTCTTTCTCCGGAACTTAGGAAGTAGGCAGGGGAAACATACATACACAAACACGAAGGTGCACTACCAAATGTGGTCAGGTAAATACCCTAATTTCCCTCAGTAGATGCACAGAACATTACACAACAATGTAACGACATAGCGATACAAATTTGCCTCGAGTTATAAATACTCACAAACCAGATAGGTGAGGCTAGCGCTGGCAGAATTGTACACAAACCAAGAGGAATCACTCAGCGCCGCATGGGGGTCAGATATTACAGGGTTGGTAAACAGTTTATATTGTTTTAGAAATGCACTTTGCGGAAACGTTCACAATCCCAATCCCAGGCGCGCGACGCTTTAAAGTACCATTGACGCATAAATAGGAAGACACATTTCAGCACGAATTGTGTTTGCTATGCCTTGTCGACACAGCTAATGAACTTTAACAGCAACGCAGCAAAAGCACACGCGTAATCGCACTTATTTATTTTGCACTGCCGTTAGCGTGTCTGACTATTTGTAGCTGTTTCTCGCACTGATACATTTGTATTTCTAGAACGGAGAGGAGTCATTGTCAGGTTACTTGATGTGATGAAACTCTATGCTCACGCATAGAGTTCACACAGAGGGTTTAGTACGGTACAGTTTTGTTGGCGGTTTGTTTTGTGACATATAGTCCGTGGGGGCACGAGGCCCACGTGAAGTCGTGGGGAAACGTTTTGCACGGGGTTTTTAGTGAGTTCAGGCGAACAGAGCTGTAGGAACGTCAGTGCGGGCTAGACTGTCAGTAAGAACGGATGTATGTCAGATACACTAGCCGTATTCCAAGACTCTGAAACCTAGAATTCAGGTATGTTTTTTTAATGTATTATTGATAGCTGCTTGGTTAAAGATAGTATGCTTTAGCAAGAGTTAATTCGGGTGTGTAGCGTTGATTTGGTTCAGTTATGTTGGTTTGGAATTCGTTGAGATAACCGGTGATTTTTGATGTTATTTACCGAGATGGATAACTAAGGAACGTGAGGTGTGTATGTCCAAATCGTTTAGGAAGGCAGTACGTGGTTGGTTTAAGTATAGTCTTTTCTAATGTATGAGATCATGTATGGCGAGTGTCAGGTTATAGTCTTGTTTCAAGGTAGTGACGGAGTTATGGTATGTTGGGAAGAAGTGCGTGGTAGGAAGCACGTGTATGGGAATGAGCGTGTGAGTTATGTGTATCAGCCAGGTTGCGTAATGTATCTCATATCATCCAATATGTGTGTGTTTAGCAAGTGTTATGATAGTATGACTTTCTTGTTCAGAGTGCTTGTCGCGGAGCGACGTGCCGAGACGTCAGTCAACGGAGGCTACCACCGAGGGACCTACAGGGAGATCATTTCTTCTCTCAGGAGTGAGCGACCGGTGCCGAGACACCCTGGTCAGCAAGGACTGCGCTACAGAGCGAGTTAGATGACGTCCACGGTACGAGAAACGGTTTCTCGTACCGTGGACGTCCTCTAACTCGCTCTGTTTCAAACGGGACGACTCGGAAGCGTGCACGCCTAGACGTGAAAGGACCGAACGTAACCAGGCGAAAACACTCAAAACAGGTTGGATTGTGAGAGACATTTACCTAGCCTGGCATGTACATTGTTGATTGATTGATTGTACATTGCTTAACGTCCCGACAGCAACAAGGCTTTCTCAGGACGTGCCTGCACTGCTTGTGAAAAAAAAAATAAACAGAACATTGAATGTATGTCGCCAGCCGGTCAAATACATTAAATAAACCTAACACATGGGGCCTAAATAAAGCTAAGACCATTTAGCAACACACATCCAATATCAAGAGCTACAGGCAGTGCAGACAGTAGGGAGAGTTTTAAAAAGCCAAATACAGGTGAATGGACCAAGGGTAGACAGAAACACATGCCCCAGAATAGAGAGAAAAACTCACCCTGTGGGGCTGACCAGGGTGACCCTGGGAACTAAAAAGTACCTAACCCCACCCAAGTCCCCCAGGGCAGACCCGGGTGGGGGGGCATGTACATTGTGCGAGTGTATGCAGTGTTGAGGTGCTTGTAGGGAAAAGTGGTGTTATACATAATTTGGATAGTTTATTTGTAATAAATGTCTACGTTAGAAAGAAAGCTAGTGTGTTGAGTTTTACCGCGTGAATGCGCCCGTCTGAGTCTGTGGCGGTGTCTGCGTCTGTTGTGCGAGAGTCTGCGCTTGCGACTGGGGCAAGTCTGCGTGCGTTACATGATTGATTGATTGTACATTGCTTAACGTCCCGACAGCAACAAGGCTTTCTCAGGACGTGCCTGCACTGATGTGTCGCCAGCCGGTCAAATACGTTAAATAAACCTAACTCATGGGGCCTAAATAAAGCTAAGACCATTTAGCAACACGCATCCAATATCAAGAGCTACAGGCAGTGCAGACAGTAGGGAGAGTTTTAAAAAGGCAAATACAGGTGAATGGACAAAGGGCAGACAGAAACACATGCCCCAGAATAGAGAGGAAAACCCACCCTGTGGGACTGACCAGGGTGACCCTGGGAAATAAAAAGTAGTTAACCCCACCCAAGTCCCCAAGGGCAGACCCGGGTGGGGATGCGTGCGTTACACTTGATATAAAGACACGTGCTGAACTGGAATTTCCTGTGTCTAAATGAACCAAGCTATACCTGTATATAGCGTTTCGTAACATCTGTTACAGAAGTGTATCTTTGAACAGTTGCAGAGGTAGTGGGCCTTTAAACCTTTTAGCTGTCGGTAGCGGTTTTCTGTCGCGATGACCCCCACCCGGGTCTGCCCTGGGGGACATGGGTGGGGTTAGGTATTTTTTAGTTCCCAGGGTCACCCTGGTCAGCCCCACAGGGTGGGTTTTTCTCTCTATTCTGGGGCATGTGTTTCTGTCTACCCTTTGTCCATTCACCTGTATTTGCCTTTTTAAAACTCTCCCTACTGTCTGCACTGCCTGTAGCTCTTGATATTGGATGTGTGTTGCTAAATGGTCTTAGCTTTATTTAGGCCCCATGTGTTAGGTTTATTTAAGGTATTTGACCGGCTGGCGACATACATTCAATGTTCTGTTTATTTTTTTTTTCACAAGCAGTGCAGGCACGTCCTGAGAAAGCCTTGTTGCTGTCGGGACGTTAAGCAATGTACAATCAATCAATCTGTCGCGATGATTCATCGCGACAAAAACCGCTACCGACTGCCAACGAGTCATAAATTTATGAGTTGTCCTTGAAGACTACCCCAAAACTGATTTTGAGACAGACGATGATGGAGCACGGGTAGTGCCAGAAAAGCTTGACGCCTCTTCGGAAGGGCTGGGTCAGAAAAAAATGTTCTATCCTACTTTTGTTACCTCCGACTTCGTTATACGCGAAATGTCGGACATTTTAAGGTTGACAGTGTGGTTAGAATTGTGTGGCGGGGCCAGAGAAAAGTGCACATCACGATCATTGAACTCAAGAGGAATTCGTCTTCAGACAGAGGGAGGGGGGGGGGGGGGGGGGGGAGGAGAGAGAGAGATTATCATGTTTTACACTCGCGTGCACTTTTTAATAAAATCTCTACAAAAACAAAAAATCCAGTGCACTGGGGTTCGGGTGTCGAGACTGCATATTTCTTTCAAAATGTTAATGTTAAGAATATTAAAACCTACCGCACCACATAAAAAATTATATTCAACAAAATTACAAGCACGTGACTAAAAATAGATCGGACGCCCGCTTTCCTTTGCGCACGTCGAGTAGAAAACGGAAAAACGACGCGAGCAAGTAAAAGAGATAACAAGAAAGGCAAAGCCATTATGGCTCACGTGTAGGACCGATTTACATTTGTGTGACCTTTGGCAGGGGCTGGCTTCTGCAGCAGCAAAATCCATGTTTTCTGAAAATGTAAGCATTTTTCACACATCTGTCAACCCCCCTCCCCCCGCCGTGACCTTGACCTTTGTGATGAGTCGACTAAATTAGCATGCATAGGAAGGTTAAATAAGCTATCTTTGTACCAAATTCGGTTCAAAAGTTTGCACAAATTTGGGAATACCTACAATTTTACACATTTGCCAGCCTCGTGTGACCCTTGACCTTTCCAAGGGGTCATCCAAATTAGTATGCATAGATAGGTCTTACCATCAGGTATCTCTGTACCAAACTTGGGTTTTAAGTTGTGAATAGTATTTGAGAAAAAAAACATCTTTTGTCAAAATATGGCTATTTCAGACTTATTGCCTGAGCTCTCGTGACCCTTGATCTTTCCGAGGGATCAACCAAATTAGTGTGCATAGAAAGGTCTTCTCATCAGGTATCTCTAGCAATTTTGGGTTTAAAGGTGTGAATAGTATTTGACAAAAAAAACACCATTTTTATCAAAATATGGCTATTTCGGACCTATTTCTTGAGCCCTTGTGACCCTTGACCTTTCAGAGGGGTCATCCAAATTAGTATGCATAGATAGGTCTTACCATCAGGTATCTCTGTACCAAGTTTGGGTTCAGTGAATAGTATTTGAGAAAAAAAAAATCTTTGGTCAAAATATGGCTATTTTTCACCTATTTCCTGAGCTCTTGTGACCCTTGACCTTTCCTAGGGATCAACCAAATTAGTACGTATAGAAAGGTCTTAGCATCAGGTATCTTTGTACCAAGTTTGGGTTTAAAGTTGTGGATAATATTTGAAAAAAAAAAAGTCAAAATATAGCTATTTTGTCCCTATTTCCTGATCCCTTGTGACCTTGACCTTTGTGAGAGGTCACTCAAATTGGTATTACCACAAAGTATTCTTGGGCCAAGTTTGAAGAATGTGGCTTGAATAGTCTCCGAGAAAATGCCAACGTTAAAGTTTACGGCGGACGGACGACGGACGGACGACCACTGGCCCAAAACATACTCACCTTTAGCTTCGCACGTGAGCCGAAAACTGTGGCAGGAATGGGCTGTAATGCTGGAACATTTTGCAATTGCTAAACTTCGTTTGATCCTGAACGTTGCAACATTCAGACAGAAAGGTGACTAAAAAGCGTGTAAAATCAAGAGAACATCCCAACGAGGAAAGAAACGCGATCAGAAACGCAATTACACATACAATTTGTTGTCCCCACTAGCAAAACGTCTTCGGGCCCACGACGGCCAAAGTGGGCCCGCGTACGGTCGTGCGCGGGCCCAATGCGGCTGTCGTGGGCCCGAGGACCTTTGCTTACTGGGGTGTTGTAAATGCCTTTTATAAGCGTGTTTCTTTCTGCGCTGGGATGTTCTCTGGGTGCTGCGAGACTCCGTTAAACGCTAGGTATGACCTTCTCTGTACTGTACGCAACGGTGGCAATTTCCATAGGTAACGTGCGTGTCCATTGTCGTTTGTCAACACTAAACTGTGTGACGCCGTACATTTGACATGTGAACGGTCTGCATCAATGGCCTACAACGGTGACGACCCACACTGGTTGTCTCCCTGGATTCGCTACCACCGATCTGCGGCAGGGAACTGAAGGAGGCATCCAGTGTGGTGACGTCTAGAGCACTGAAAGCTAACTACATGTAAGGTAACGCTGTAATATTTGGCACACCAAGAAGGCTTCAAGCTCAAACTATAAATCATAATTAAGGGGCGATATCTGCAGTGCCACGTGTCAATGGGCATAGATGTTAATATGCCCTTGCTGAAGAGCGCAAGAGGCATAGATTTTCATGAGCTCCCTGGAGCTAATGTAAATCTATGTCTCTTGCTGATGGATTCAGATGCCGGGGCTCATGAGAATCTGTGTCTCGTGCATATGGAAGAGACATCTACCGAGGAATAACTGGTACTATACCACGGCATAATGGCCACTGTGGCTTTTAGTACAGTAGGGGTGTGCCCCATTATATCGCGACACCGGGGGACTTACAGTCAGGCCGCGTTATTCGCGATAATGCGGTGCTAAACTTACATCGGCTTGCGACGAAAAAATACACAGTAGGCAAAAAGTCCTCTGGCCGACTCCAGCCTTAGTTGGCCCACGCACAGCCGTGCGCAGGCCAACTAGGGCTGGAGTTGGCCAGAGGACTTAACAGCTCATGTGGTAACGGACTTGGGAGCCACAGACCTGACCGCTTTACACCTGAATTCGCGATATTCTGATGCTCGTGATACTGAGGTTGACCTGTACTTCGCGGACTGGTATGGCTACTCAGTATGGTGGGCGGGTAATAACGGCCCACTACTATTATTCGCTTGTATGGCAGCGATCGTCATTCTTGGAGATAGAGCCCTGATGAATTGGGTGGGTTGACTTTCCACAGGGTCTCAGGGTAAAAATCGGGGGCACTGCGTCTGATGACTCATGGTGCTGATGACAAGAGGAACAAAGATTTGTTTAAAAGGAATAAGAAGGTAGTGATGATTATAAGGATGGCGACAACGTTGGTAGTGGCTGCTAGTGGCCACAGACCTGACCGCTTTACACCTGAATTCGCGATATTCTGATGCTCGTGATACTGAGGTTGACCTGTACTTCGCGGACTGGTATGGCTACTCAGTATGGTGGGCGGGTAATAACGGCCCACTACTATTATTCGCTTGTACGGCAGCGATCGTCATTCTTGGAGATAGAGCCCTGATGAATTGGGTGGGTTGACTTTCCACAGGGTCTCAGGGTAAAAATCGGGGGCACTGCGTCTGATGACTCATGGTGCTGATGACAAGAGGAACAAAGATTTGTTTAAAAGGAATAAGAAGGTAGTGATGATTATAAGGATGGCGACAACGTTGGTAGTGGCTGCTAGTTTCTGTAAGCGGGACCGCTCCCTGTACGCGCGAAGTGACATAATACGCTTAGTCACATGACGTACTGCTTGTGCCAGGAGGTTGCGACCTCGTTCGCCCTGCATAATTGTAATGGCCTTCATATGGGTCTTAACTCATTCTACCCCAGCACCGAAATCCCCAAATTTTGCCATTGTCCTCTAAAGACTGCATTGCAGTGCAGGACACAGATCGACCATGATAGTTCAAGGGTGATGCCAGAATAGCTTGGCGCCCGTAGGCGCCAAGCTATTCTGGCATCACCCTTGAACTATCATGGTCGATCCATATCTTGTTGTGGTGTGTCTGGGGTAGAATGAGTTAAGTAAAAAATGAGGTGTGTGTGTGTGTGTCTAGTGGTGGGCGGCGGGAGGGGGGAGGGAATTCAGTGTGTGTGTGTGTGTGTGTGTGTGTGTGTGTGTGTGTGCGTGTGGGGATGAGGGATGGGGGTGGGTGCTTGGGTGGGGGGGGGGGGGGGTTCTCGTGGACTGATCGATCGTGAATGTTGATTACATAAAGGCGACAATGATGGTGGTACTAATGATGGTCATGATGCTAATACGTGTACGCGAAATTCACAGATAAACAAAAGTTTACCGCCAGGATTGCTGAAGAAAGCAAAGAGTACAAATGTAAATTGAAAATGACGTATTTCAAGTGTTGCAACGTTGGTGATGGTGTTGGCTCCATGGTCCTGATAACGTTAAACGTAGTTGGGGTTTGTTCAATGGCGGTGGACGGGCTGTGGTTGTGGTTGCATAGGATGGCAAGGAAGAGGCGGGGGGGGGGGGGGGGGGGGGGGAGGGGGGGGGGCGGGAAAAATGGAGGAAAAAGCGATGGGTCGTTAGTCCCATTACTCGCTTGACGACGTTGGTTCCACAGCTATGACTACGAACCGAATCTGTCACCCCCTCTCGTGGCCAGTAACAAGCTCAACTCATCCCTCCCCCCTCCCCCATGACTTCCTTCTCATGGAAAGCTCGTCATACCCAAGCAAGAGGCACAGATACTCATGAGCCCCTGCGACTGCAGGGGCTCATGAGAATCCATGCCTCTTTCAAGTGTAAGGATTATTTTGCCCACCGCGTGCATATAGTCACTAACAAGCTCACATCTAATGAGATCCTCCTGAACTAAGAACCACGAGTCACATCCGGGCAAGAGGCATAGATTCTCATGAGCCCATGCAGAAGCAGGGGCTCATGAGAATCCATGCCTCTTGCAGATGGAGAGGGGACTAGTGACAGCGTGGCTAGTATTGGGTCCTGATAAATTATTGACACCGCTGAGACTCGCACAAAACATCACCACGATTTATCGCAGACTACTACACCGCACGTCCTATGACACTTCACAGAGGCAAAGCAACGTTAACTGCTCTCAATTTTCAAGTACTTTAACAATAATCAGTTACACTGTATTCATGTCTAAACTGTACGCCTAAAGGTCACTACCACCACTGTGTGAACGAGACGTTAAAATTGTGACGACCGGATGAGAATTCGAGCATATTTTTGAAGCAATTATTCAAATGGTTGTTTCGGCTGAAACTTACTGTATAAACACTAGCTGAAACTGACTTTAGAATCTAGATGGTTCAGAGTGAGATTGTACATTGCTTAACGTCCCGACAGCAACAAGACTTGTTCAGAGAGAGAGAGAGAGAGAATCTTGAACACGTCCATTTTCTGGTCGAACCATTATAGACATTGCGGTAGTAAATATTTTAAACTGGCGGTTGAAAATTGAGACTAACCAGATCATAACACAGCAATGACGGTAATGCGCATTTAAACCTTTCTATGCACGTGCCATCACAAGAACGACGTCAACATCCACCACGAAAACGTCCTACGTCACTTCCAAGCAAATTATACTTTAGTTTATAACAGGATATAATACCTTCTCATCTGATAATATCACTTTAAGCCCTGAGATCGACATCCTCACATTCTGGAGTTGCCCTCTGAAGACTACATTAAAGTTCAGGAGACACACTGACCACGACAGTTCAAGGGTTGTGCCATAATAGCTTGGCGCCTCAAGGCGCCAAGCTATTTTGGCACAACCCTTGAACTGTCGTCGCCGATACACATCTTGTTGTCCGGTGTCAGGGAAGAATGAAATAATAAAGTGCATGGGACTATTTTTGCGGACACCCAGGATTTCTCTGCGCAAGACTCGGAACCAAATGCCGAAGCACGTCATGCACCTTATTCCCTTACTGGACTGGGTTTTGTACCTGCTGCATGAGCAAGCAGCAACAACAGCCCACGGTCGACAATAGCTGCTAATCGCACTACTGAACAGAGTGTCGCTGTCGATTCCGACAATTTATACAGCATTTGCAATCTACCGTAACTATCGTAATATTTTCAGTGCATGATCCGACAATGCTCAGAAATCTCTTGGCTTGACTTCGCGAACGAAGATTCTATAGGGCTTGCCCACGTCGTCTGCAAGCATTTTCGTGGCTGCGGAGGCCAATCCGGGACAGGCAGGTTCGACCGCAGTGGCTACAGGGGAAGGTCTGGTCAGGGTTCTGAGTTACGACAACTCTGTTTTTTCTTCTGAGCCGCTTGTCCTTAAGGTTAGCTCTGCGAGAGTCCTCAAAGGAGACGGCTGCCTTGTGAATGGTGGAGCGCCAGGTGTCACGGTCCGCAGCAAGCGAAGACCACTGGCGGTGGTCGATTTGGCAGGCACTAAGTGACTTCTTGAGACCGTCTTTGTATCTCTTCTTTGGTGCCCCTCTGTCTCGGTGTCCAGTGGCGAGCTCGCCGAACAGAGTGATCTTGGGTAGGCGATGATCCTCCATCCTGGAGACGTGCCCCGCCCAGCGAAGCTGTGTCCGCAGCAGCAAAGCCTCGATGCTCACAGTTTCCGCCTGTTCAAGGACCTCGACGTTGGTGACATAGTCACTCCAGTGAATGCCCAGGATGGTACGCAGGCAGCGCTGGTGAAAGCGTTCGAGGAGTCGTAGTTGGCTGCGGTAGAGGGCCCAGGACTCGGAACCGTACAGCAGGGTGGTGAGGACGAAAGCTCTGTACACGCTGATCTTGGTGCCTTTTTTCAGCTGTTGATTGTGCCACACCCACTTGAATAGTCGCCCGAAAGCACTGTTCGCTTTTGCCAGCCTGTTGTCCAGCTCCTTGTCCAGCTTGGCGTCTGACGTGATGATGCAGCCAAGGTAGGTAAACTGGTGTACAGACTTCAGTTCGGACTCGCCGATGGTGATGTGGGGAGGGCGATGCTCTTCCTTGGGTGCCGGCTGATGAAGGACCTCTGTCTTTTTCAGACTGACCTCAAGTCCAAAGAGCTGGGCGGCATCTGCGAAGCAGGACGTGCTGCAAGGCTCTCTCTGTGTGTGCAACGAGGGCAGCGTCATCAGCGAAGAGCAGCTCACGAATCAGTTGGTCTAGGGTTTTCGTGTGGGCCTGCAGTCGTCTGAGGTTCTGAGGTTGAACAGGCTGCCATCGAGACGATACCTGATGTACACTGCGTCGTCATCGTCGAGGTCCACTGTGGCCTGCTTTAACATCATGCTGAAGAAGATGGTGAAGAGGGTCGGTGCCAGCACGCAGCCTTGCTTCACGCCGCTGCGAATGGGGAATGGTTCTGAGAGGTCACTGTTTAGTCTGACCTGGCCTTGCTGGTCCTCGTGGAGCTGGACGATCATGTTGAGGAACTTTGGGGGACAACCTAGTCGTTCCAGGATCTGCCACATACCTTGCCTGCTCACAGTGTCAAACGCTTTTGTTAGGTTGACAAACGTTACGTACAGCCCTTTGTTCTGCTCGCGGCACTTCTCCTGAAGCTGTCTCAGCACAAAGACCATGTCGGTGGTACTCCTGTTGGCTCTGAAGCCACACTGGCCCTCTGGGAGGTGGTCTTCAGCGATGGCAGGTACCAGCCGATTCAGGAGCAACCTTGCGAGAATTTTCCCGGCAATGGACAGCAGGGTAATTCCACGATAATGATGACTGCATCACGGAGATCCTTTGGTAGTGTTCCTTTTTCCCAGTAGCAGAGAAAGAGGTCGTGGAGCTTGTTGTGCAGTGCTGGGCCTCCATGTTTCCAGATCTTATAACCCACGGTCAACAACAGCCATTAACTCATTCGAGACTGCCGATTTCAGAATGCGGCTTTATGTCGCGTTGCCAAATGCGGCACGTATCGAGTGAGAAAATCATACCACATTAGGATTTGTCGCAGGGATGCGGCAATGGCTCTAAAACGTCCATAGGTCTAATCTTCCAGTTGTAGAACTTAAACCCTAATGACTGCCTCAAACTGATGATGTAAATGGGGCCGAGTGATCTATACCAGGAAGAAGCTGCATAGGCTCATGGGCGTCTATGCCATTGTGTAGACGTAAGATGCAGATGGAGTCAGAGATAGAGGGACCAATATTCTTCAACGACTAGGCGCTGTCCCGATAAGTTGTGCGAATGTGATTCTTTAAAGGCCCACTATCACCGTAACTGTTCAAAGATGCACTTCTGTAACAGATGGTTTCGAAACGCTACACAAGGTTCTAGTCTTCTTCTTCTCGAACGCCGTCACACTTGGAGTTTGGCTCTCAAAATGAAATCTGTGGTCTTCTGTAGCGCCTCCACAGGCCCGTATAGTTTCTCTTGTAGGGTGGCGGGCTTCGGCCATATCTCCTCCCTCAGCAACTGGTGGTTCCCACAGTCCTGGAGGATGTGCTCTGTGGTCTGCTCTGCTTCTCCACAAGGGCACAGGGAGATGGCACGAGGTGGAAGCGTCTGTGCAGGTGGAAGTCCGTTGTGCCCGGTCCTCAGACGGAAGATGGTCACCTGCAGTGAAGGCCTGTTGGTATTGCCTCTGCCTGCCATTTTCCGTTTGGGTACTGAATGTACACCCCAGCCCCTCCATTCTGAACGATCCATCGCAAGGTTCTAGTTATGGTTCATTTAGACACAGGGCAATCCAGTCCAGCACACGTCGTCTTTATATCATGTAACCTGACAATGACTCCACTCTGTTCTATAAATAAAACACTATCAGTACAAGAAACAGCTAAAAATAGATTGACACGCTAACCGCAGCGCAGAATAAATGAGATTATACTTGTGCTTTTGCTGTGTGTTCCAACTGCTGTTAAAGTTCATTAAGTGTGTGGACAAGGCATAATAAATACAAATGGTGCTGCAATGTGTCTTCACATTTACGCGTAATGGTACTTTAAGCGTCGGCATTAAATACTCCGTGAGGATCAGTACACACTTAACTGTAAATGTCGATTTGAATCCACTAGGTCGTACGCATACTGCTGAAATCTCTCTTGTCAGATGTTATTTATCCCTTGCCCAGTCATGCTGACAAGAACGCCTACAGTATTAGCCAAAATTGTTCTAGTACTGCCAGAGGCAAAGTAACGGCAAACGCAAATCGCCCCAGATTGAACCTTTTGCTGTCGGCAGCGCTTTTTTCTTTTTTTTTTTGAGGGGGGGGGGGGGGGGTGCGGCGAGGTGACTCCTGCAGGAATCACCTCGACAAAAAGCGCTACGGACAACCAAAGGGTCAACCCCTTCAGTGCCCAGATGGCGCAGATTGTGTTTCTGAATTATTTGTACACTGAACACCAAGATGTCTTAGCTTTCCCAGGAACATGGATTCAAAGTGATGCCCAGCAAGAGGCATAGATCCTCATAAGCCCCCGCAAGTGCGGGGCCTGATGAGGATGTATACCTCTTGCAGTTTAGATTTGCACGGCACTGAACGGGTTGAGACCAGACAGGAGGGCGGTAGCTTACGTTTCGGTCAGTGACAGAAAGTCGGACCTTTCTTTTATTTTGACAGGGGTCAAATTCTTTCATATTGTCGTCTGCTCAAGCGAGCATTTTGTACAGCATATGCAAGGCGCAGGAGATGGCTATGTCGCGGAACGTCTGCACAACTCAACACACGTGTGGTAGTCTGTGACTTTAGAGGCTACGGCTCCAAGTCTGTAAAGTCCAAAGTCACAGACCAGGGCGTGCACACAGAGGTCGATGCGATTCTTGTCCTCCAGGGAATGGTCTTGTTGATAAAGCATTTCCTGTCCACGTCATTCCTTCAGGCATAAAGTATTTGAAAAAAAAAAAAAAAAAAAAAAAATACATCGATTATCGGCCAGAGGAGGCTCAGCACAGGAAATGGACAGTCAGTCAGTCAGACAAGTCCGCCAGGCTACCAGCACGAAGTATGAACAAATCATCCTCCGATTATCAGACCAGACGGCAGACGTGCAATCACATTGAAGAAATGCGCTACCGCCGCTCAAAAGATTTAGCGGCTACTTTGCTGTTCATCAATTTAACTTTCCGCGCATGACAGTCAAATATGCGTGTGCTTTGTCCGTGACTCTGCTCCTTAGAACCTCCTGCAGGAATCACTTCCGACCAAAACACGCCACCGACAGCCAATGGTGTAACACCAAAACAATCGGTCATCCTAGTTCAGTCAAGGGTGGTGCCAGAATAGATTGGCGCCTAAAGGCGCCAATCTATTCTGGCACCACCCTTGAACTAGCATGGCTGATCATGGTGCGTCAGGGCTGAATCGGTTGAATCGTCCGTCATGCTGAAGTCGCGAGAGATATAAAAAAGTTTTTTACTCTGACAGGTCCCCGACCAGACTTTCTTTCTATGTCAATTACCTCGCTTACAATAAACTTCAGATATGACAAGAAAATTCGGGTCCGCCGGCGATTCGTTAATTCCGAAGTTTTCCACGGTTGATCAGTTCATGGTTATAGCTAACTTGCCTCTTCAGCCGATGAGATACTGACCCACCCTCGGGCTGCATCGGTTGACCTATCTCCAGCAGTTACCGCCAGCAGTTAAAAGTATAATACTTCATTGCAAATAGGTGGACAGGTCACCGGGTATCAAATGCTGCGGCAATATAACCCTGGTGCTTTAACCCATTTAGCCCCAACGCCCTACAGCAGGAGATTGACTGACCATGATAATTCAAGGGTAGTGCCGGGTGAGCTTGGAATCCTGGAATCCACATCTTCCAAAACCCTCTACGCCACCATGAACTCGCTCCTAGGCATTTCTAAAGACTCTCCTCTCCCCAACACATACAGCAAAGAAGAACTCCCGTCCGCTTTTTCCACCTATTTTTCCAACAAAATCCAAACTCTGCGCAACACACTCGACACTCTGCCTTCTCCGCCTTGCCCTCCCGACACCCCCTTTTCCGGCACCCCCCTCTCGTCCTTCCAGCCCGTCTCTCAGGATGAAGTCCTCAAGACCATAAAGTCCATGTCTCTCAAAACCTGCGAACTAGACCCTCTCCCAGCTTCTCTCTACCGGGACGGCCTTCCAAAACTTCTGCCATTCATTACCGACATCATCAACACATCTCTAAAGAACGGCTCCGTCCCCGATATCTTCAAGTCCGCCATCGTCCGTCCTCTCCTCAAAAAACACAACCTCGACCCAAATGAACTCAAAAACTATCGCCCTGTCTCCAATCTATCTTTCCTGTCCAAGCTTCTTGAGAAGGTCGTTCTCAACCAGCTCAACCTCCACCTCGCCGACAACAACCTCCTCAGTCCCTTCCAGTCTGCCTATCGCAAACATCACAGCACTGAAACAGCCCTTCTACATATCCTAAACGACCTGCTTCTCTCCACCGACTCGGGCAACATCTCCCTTCTTACGCTACTCGACCTCTCTGCCGCCTTCGACACTATAGACCACTCTATCCTCCTCCACCGCCTTCACCATTCCTTTGGCATCACTGACTCTGCTCACTCCTGGTTTCTCTCCTACCTCTCCGACAGACAGCAGTCCGTCACCATCGACGGCGTCTCTTTCAGCCCAGTCACGCTCTCCTGCGGAGTTCCACAGGGGTCTATCCTGGGCCCGGTCCTTTTCACACTCTACACGTCTCCCCTGTCCAACATCATCCAGTCTCACCACATACACCACCACCTCTACGCTGACGACTCACAACTACTAGACAAAGACAAACTCGACAACACTCAGTCACTACTGACTCGCACGGCTGACTGCTACGAAGACGCGAAAAACTGGATGACAGCAAACAAGCTTAAACTGAATGACGACAAAACGGAAGCCATGCTGGTAGGCACTCGCCAGAAACTTTCCCAGCTCCCTCCCTCCCTCCATCTTCAACTCAACAGCACCCCCATCTCCCTCTGTGACTCGGCCATAATCCTCGGCGTCATCCTCGATTCCTCTCTCTCCATGACCAGCTTTGTTTCCGCCACGGCCCAGGCATGCTACTTTCACCTCCGCCGTATCGGTCTGATCAGAAAATACCTCACTACCGAAGCTGCCACCAAACTTGCTGTCTCTCTCATCCTATCTCGCATCGACTACTGCAACTCTCTCCTCTCCGGCCTCCCTCACTCCACCACTTTCACTCTCCAGCGCGCCCAGAACAATGCTGCCCGCCTCGTCCTCAGAAAGAAAAAATCCGACCACATCACTCCCCTGCTCAAACTCCTTCACTGGCTTCCCATCCCCCAACGCATCCAATACAAGATTCTGTCTCTCTGCTACAAATCCCTGAACAACTGCGCTCCCGCCTATCTCTCAAACTTACTTCATCCCTACACTCCTCCCCGCTCCGCCTCCGACCCTCTCCGCCTCCACACCCCCCGCACCAAACTCAGCACTTTCGGCCCCCGCTCCTTCTCAGTATACGGTCCATCCATCTGGAACACTCTCCCACTCTCTCTCCGTCAGAAACACTCTCTCTCCTCCTTCCAGTCTGCCCTCAAAACTCACCTCTTTCAACAGTTCAACTCTAGCACTATACCACCACACTCCCCACCCTAAGCAGACTGTCGTAATGTATTTCACTATTTGTGGTTCGTGAGTCGTTGTCTAAAGCGTGAGATTGCGTGCGCGAGTTGTGAGTGCGTGCTTAGAGTTATAATTATTATAAGATAAGCGCATTATAAATACCGTAATTATTATTATTATTATTAGCTTGGCGCCTATAGGCGCCAAGTCAGCCGGCACTACGCTTGAATTATCATGGTCAATCCATCTCCTTCAGCTGGCACAGTCTTTAGGTGACACCTCCAAAATTTTGGAAGTGCGCCCGTGGGGTTAAATGGGTTAGTACAAATCTGTGTACGTTTTGCAAATAATTATCAAATACATTCATGGCACATGCACATTATAACTGAATACGGCAAGATTTTATCCACTGACAATGTTCTGTCTGTATCTTTCAGCAATCTGCCCCAGCTCCTACCGCGCCCATTACGGGCTGATGTATGTGCCATTGCGATTTGACAAACGGGAGGGGGTCCGGGCCTCAATTTTGTGGGGAATCCTGCCCGGATATAACGTGATTTCAGACCTCCGTCGCCAAACTGATCAAAGTACCAGCAATACGTTTTCATTTCCAGCATGAACTTCGTGGGAAGGTTCGACTGTAGCAGCTAATGGGCTGTGCCTGGTCATCTAGGCGGCCGAGTGTGAGGAGTGCCTCTAGGCACCGAGCTGACCCTTAGGCTGTCATGGTCGATGGTACTATGCGACTACTCTGTAGAGCTCTCAAAATGTCCATAATTTGTCTATGAGCGTAATTGGGTATTGCACTTCAAACAAAAGGACGCACGCGACAAACAGAGCATACAGTGTCATTTCTTCACTTTCTTGTCCCATACAGTATTTGGAAATATTTTGGTCTGCCTTCCCCTGTGATGATGCTTCGCTGCAGTGCATGAGTCACCCGACCTAACTACCTTTCTTAAACTACAATGTATTTAAATTGTAATGTGACAGAATTTAGTAGGGCAAAACGTCTTCGCTGAAGTTTACATCTGTTCAAAACATCTATATCGATCAAAGACTGCAACCAACCAACAACAAAAAAAAAGGTTTATGGCGCAATGCTTTGTCTGGATGTTATGTACCTCTTCGGGCAGAATTATGATCGACCAATTACCCCTGAAACACAGAAGGGATATCATTCATTTTAAATGTTGCTTGCATTTCCCTCAAGTCGAAAGGGATTGATTGATTGATTGTACATTGCTTAACGTCCCGACAGCAACAATGCTTTCTCAGGACGTGCCTGCACTGCTTGTGAAAAAAAAAAGCTAAACAGTACATTGAATGTATGTCGCCAGCCGGTCCAATACGTTAAATAAACCTAACACATGGGGCCTAAATAAAGCTAAGACCATTTAGCAACACACATCCAATATCAAGAGCTACAGGCAGTGCAGACAGTAGGGAGAGTTTTAAAAAGGCAAATACAGGTGAATGGACAAAGGGTAGACAGAAACACATGCCCCAGAATAGAGAGAAAAACCCACCCTGTGGGGCTGACCAGGGTGACCCTGGGAACTAAAAAATACCTAACCCCACCCAAGTCCCCCAGGGCAGACCTGGGTGGGGATCAAGTCGAAAGGGAGAGAGGTGTGCTGCTGCAATTCTCTTATGGTGCACGTATTCTAACAGACAAACATAATTCTGAAAGAAACTGCCATAGGTCAAAGGGGAGTCACTCCCCACACGGGGCCGCCACTGCTCACTGGATGGTAAAGGACTCCGGAGTAAAATGTGAAACAGCTCTCCAGCCCCCCTAGCCAGCCCGGTCCAAACATCTGCAAGAGGCACGGATTATCGTGAGCCCCTGCAGCTGCAGGGGCTCGTGAGAATGTGTAAGCCTTGCTGACTGAAACCGTCTCATAGCCGTTCCGCTTGCTGAGACTGTCAGCGGAGTATCGGGCGTTCGACTGTTTCCTTGGCTACTCCTGTGGTCTCCAGGGAACAGAAGCGGATGTGCAAGATTTTAACACTTAAGCCCAGAGATCGATATTTCCAAGTTTGGAGTTGCCCTCTGAATAGTGAAGACTTTACCTGTTCAGGATACAGACCGAAACTGTCAGTTTAACCCATATCATGCTGAGGCTAAAAGCTTCAAATTTGTACACTGCCATATGCAAGCTACATTATAGTACTTACAGATACACAAATGGCTTTAGTTCAAGGGTTGTGCCAGAATAGCTTGGCGCCTAGAGGCGCCAAGCTATCCTGGCACTACCCTTGAATTATTTTCGTCAAACTTATTTTACACACTGGTGTATTCCGAATGATAAGGGTTAAGGGTGGCGCCAGAATGGCTTGGCGCCTGGAGGCGCTCAGCTATTTTGGTGCCATCTATGAACTGGCGCTGTTGTGGCACCAGTCTTGATTCTGGAACTGCCACAGGACCGATGTGGCTCACGTGATAGAGCGTCGGACTCTGGATCGTAAGGTCGTGGGTCCGAACCCCGGTGGGGTCAAATCCAACCACGAGTTTTCTTTTCCACTCTCTTTTTGATATACAATACGTTCGGTAGTGATTCCTAGGAACACACCACTTTCTTTGAACCCATTTAGTCCCAACGCCCAACAGCAGGAGATGGGCTGACCATGATAATTCAAGGGTAGTGGCAGATTAGCTTGGCGCCTATAGGCGCCAAGCCAATCTGGCACTACCCTTGAATTATCATGGTCAATCTATCTCCTGCAACTGGTACTTAGGTAACAACTCCAAAATTTGGCCATGGGGCGAAATGAGCTAAAGCTCAGACTGTGCACTGGTCAACTGCGGCCGGCGTCGGCCCGAGGACCTGCTGCCTCACCGGGACAAGAACTGCTCGTTTCCTATCGCGAAATATCGCCCATTTTCCAGCGGAAATAGAAAATTTAATTCGAAAGTCCTGTCCGACACGACTTGGTGAGTGTCATTCCTTGCTCTGTCATGCGCAGGCACGCACTGACACAAGCACGCACGCACACGCACGCACGCGCGCGCACACACACGATTCAATTTCTGAACCCAAGCGTCTTAGTCTCTAATAAAACTCTCACATATACACAATCCTAGGTACTAAACATCGAAAACAATACATGTACAGTGAAGAACGCTGTACAACACCCCGCCCCGTCCCCCACCTCCTAACTCCTACATGACCATTTTGTATACCGTCCCTTATATATCAGGGCGCCCCCCCCCCCCCCCCCCCCCACCCGGACCCCCCGCACTTGCAACTTTTAGTACAGGTCAGTATTATGCACTCAGTATACCACGGCATCCAATATAATGCGGACAGGTCTCCGACTCGGACCGGGATGAGCGGTGCGCAAAAGGTCCTCGAGCCGACATCAGTCTCAGATGGCCCGCACACAGTAGTGCGCGGGTCAACTAAGGCTGACCTCGGCCCGAGGACCTTTTGCTTACCAGTGGGACCTCCCCCCACCCCCGGACACGTCTATTAAAAATTAGATGAAAAGTCTAATCTACAAACTGAATAACGCGGGCTAACGTTATGTGTCCCGAGTACCGCGATATACCGAGGCTGACCTGTCTCTTTCGCACCTTGTCATTTGCTTCGTCGCTGTGTGCTGGCCTGTGATAGTCGGTCCTTGCGGCTCGAAGCATTTACATTAATGAATTTTGCATTTATATTTATTAATTCCGAGACACAAACATTAGGTCGCACGTGAGGTTTACGCGAGAAAATGGGCGCCGCAAAAAAAGCTTCTGTTATTCATATTAATCCATTTAACTTCGAGTCCTTACAGTAGGCAACTGACTGACCATGATAATTCAATTGATTGATTGATTGTACATTGCTTAACGTCCCGACAGCACCAAGACTTTCTCAGAACGTGCCGGCACTGCTTGTGAAAAAAACAAAAACTAAACAGAACATTGAATGTATGTCGCCAGCCGGTCCAATACATTAAATAAACCTAACACATGGGCCCTAAATAAAGCTAAGACCATTTAGCAACACACATCCAATATCAAGAGCTACAGGCAGTGCAGACAGTAGGGAGAGTTTTAAAAAGGCAAATACAGGTGAATGGACAAAGGGTAGACAGAAACACATGCCCCAGAATAGAGGGAAAAACCCACCCTGTGGGGCTGACCAGGGTGACCCTGGGAACTAAAAAGTAGTTAACCCCACCCAAAAGTCCCCCAGGGCAGACCCGGGTGGGAGCCATGATAATTCAAGGGTAGTGCCAGATTAGCTTGGCGCCTGAAGGCGCCAAGTTAATCTGGCACTGTCCTTGAACTATCATGGCCAATCCATCTCCTGCAACTGGTACACACAGTCATTAGGCAACACCTCCAAAATTTGAGAAATGGGACCTTGGGGCTAACAGGGTTATTCCAACCAAGTTCTATACCAAACCCGTACACGTGCACTCTTGAGTAGAAAGCAAACTTGCTCTCACGGGGAAAGGAAGGGATCTTTTACTCATATCTTATTCAGTGTATCTCAGTAGCTTCTAAACTCAGGACTCGCCACTCACTGTAAATAAAAATCCGCACACAAGCACTCTACATCCAACACGACATCAGTAACGGCAACTCATACTGGCACTTATTCACATTTCGAAGTCGAGCCCGCCGAGTGGACAACCACTTACAGGTGCGCTAAATAATAAATCCATCAAGTCCATTTGGTCGCAGCTGGCACCGAGACAGCATTCACTAAAAGAGACAAACTACCACCACCTGCATAGGACACAGATCCTCATAAGCCCGAAACAGATGCCAAGACACGTGAGAATCGGAGCAGTCCGGTGAGCACCGTTTGCAAACGTCTTCTTTGGTGTTCTTCTGGCGAAGACGGCTATTGGGCTTGTCAAAACACGACCCCCCCCCCCCCCTCCCCCTCCCCCCCCCCCCCCCCCCAAACAAAAAAAAATTGACACCACTTTGCAAGAGGTATAGACCCTCATGAGCCCCCTGCGGACGCGGGGGCTCATGAGGATCTATGCCTCTTGCCAGAAATAGTTTAGATCTACGTTCACTGTTTGAGGAAGTCAAAAGGTGTTCGCAAAGAGGTGCCGTACAATCGAGAGTGCTCTCCGCCGCCATTACCCACTTGCAGACCTATGCAATCCAATCAAACTAAGACACAAAATCCAATCAAACCCCGCCGCAGAATTGAATCAAACACCATTAATGGCCTCTCGGGGCCCAGCCACACCCTATAGGGCGCTCATAACGCCTCAAGATTGCTGAAACAGGTCAGCCCTGATGTAACGGAAGGCGGTATCAAAAATAGGTGTTCCCGCAATGAACTGAACAGAGAGGTTTGAGAGGTCAAAACAAACTGCACAGACTTCAGTGGATCCATATTCATCCTGCTACCATCTGCAAGAGGCGCGTAGATTCTTATGAGCTGTTGCAGCCGCAAGGGTTTGTCAATGAGAACACACGCGTCTCGCTCGTTTTTGACTCATTGACATCCAGTTTAACTCATTCCAGACGTAAGGCCTATAGCCGCGTATCCGTAGGCCTTACGTCTGGAATGATTTAAAGTACATACTTCAGTGGTGTCAACAGCATGTACAAATATTGAGGACGCATGCGGCAGTGATCTGGGCGATCCAGAGAATCGGCCCCTTTAGCACTACCTGACGTTTCCACGGTGAAGAGGCTCAGGCCACCCTCTTTGGCCTGATTCTAAGTTAGGAATAACTCCTACAGAGCAACATTCCAGACCAAAAAGGCAACTCAGTCCTGTAGGGAATCCTATCAGACGCTTCGGCCTTCAGGATAAAGATAGGGCAGACAGAAGTGACCAAAGATTAACCTTGCTGTAAGTGTAACTGAACTGAAAGAGATGTGGCAAGGAGTTACAAAATGCTCATAAGTGTAACTGAACTGAAAGAGATGTGGCAAGGAGTTACAAAATGCTCGGAGGCTCTCTTAAATAAAGTATTTCAAGTTTCAAGCTTGTACCTTATCTGAGATTCTCGTGTCTACACACACACACACACACACACACACACACACACACACACACACACACACACACACACACAAACACAACACACAAACACGCACGCACACATACACATGCACATATGGCGTTTTCACGAAAAATGTACGTTCAGCAGCGAGGTTAGTGTAACTAGATATAAGGTAATGTTTATCTTGTTACTTCAGTTGTCAGAGGTTTAGGCCTGCCCGCCTTTGACATCATGGACATGCTATTAAATATGCCCCACCGCGACCCATCCTAAAAAGTCCCTTCTATAAATAGAAGGGACTTAAAACCCAACATTACAAGCATACCTTAATGCTGATATGTGTTGTAAAGAAAATAATCAAATAATATCAACAATTTTGCACAAACCTATTGCATTTGAAAAGGGACTGTTGCCAATATAAAATAATCCAAAACAATAATACAATACAATAACACTTTATTAATCCCTCTTGGGAAACCCTTCTGTCTGCCTATACAAAAATGCCAGCATAAAAAGTATATCAACACTCTAATGCTCAATCATTCAATCACTCAACTGATGATTTAACCCTTTGCACGTCGGTAGCGATTTTAGTCGCGATGATTCCTACATTAATCAGCGCGACTGAAACCGCTACCGACATGCAAATGGTAAAGTAGTTAATCTGAAACCGACTCGTTGGTACCTTTCCATTCCCGCACTACCTGCGTATACTTCCTATCTCGCTCAGCTCAGACCTTGATCACCCTAACCCGATCACTACCGCGAGAAAATGTGAACACCACCCAACTGCAAGAGGTATAGATCCTCATGAGCCCCCGCATTCGCGGGGGCTCATGAGGATCTATGCCTCTTGCTGAAACCAGTTTTACTACCATGTTCCTTTGCCGGCTGGGGGGCTATGACGTTAAATTTGGCACGATTTCAAAAACACGATCTGCGGCCACTGGCAGTAAAGGGGTTAATGGGTACTCCAACAGACACTCATTTAACACGATCAACACCTTGAACAGTGACCCTCAAACAGAAAGTGATCTGTAGTGTTTGTCCCCACCCCCCCCCCCTACCCCCCCCCCCCCCCCCCCACCCTTCCCCATACGCTGAGTGTTTTTGTGAGAGCGCTGTCTGGAATCATTCCCGCCATCTAAGCACTAAATAAGGTGGAAGGCAATTGGGAGGGTAAATTGATTTTAACACCGATTTTCTGACTCCGCTTCCACAGCCGCGAACAACTGAACACCCTTGTAAGCCCTTCTAAACTTCTACCCCTGATGAACACAGATGCAAATGTGCATGCAGACCGAAATGTATGCGATCCTCACAAGAGTAAACGTGGTTGCTTCTGAAAAGGAAGAGACCGAGAGCCTCGTGAGCCCCCAAAACAAGCTGGGACTCATGCCCAGCAAGCAACGGTCCTCGGGCCGAAGTCGGCCGTCGTTGGCCCGCGCACAATTGTGCGCGGGGCAACGGCGGCTGACATTGGCCAGATGGTTTGTTGCTGAGGTGAGAAACTTTTGCCTATTGCAACATGCGTAATTTCGCAAAATAAAAGGACTGACCAGATGAAATGGCCAAAACTGCAATGTTCACAACCGAATGTAATGTGAAGGGGGTAATGAAGGTTTATGTCTCTTGCAGGTAGAAAATTTCACTTGAAAAACTATGTGTCAAAGCGAGAGCTTGCAAGGGCAGCTTACAAGTTGCAAGTGCAAGTGCATTCAACACAAGGACATGCACGCGCTCACACTGCCTGTCTCTCTCGATCTGCCAGCGTTGATCAGCGGTAGCGAAAACAACCAGTGCGACATGCGCTCGTGACATACGCTCGCACCTCAAGGTACAAGGTCCATAGGGTGTTCCGTCAACAACTGAAAGTGCTTGCCGCCAGTATGTAAAGTGCTCGACCACGTATTGAAACGTTCATGCGTATGCTTTTGAGTACGTGCAAGGCGAACAACGCCATCTCCCGTCCGGGAAAAAATGTGGTGAGCGGATCCATTCCACAGCTCAAGGGTAGCGCCTGAAGGCGCCAAGCTAATCACGCACTACCCTTGTGATGCGGGGTCAAGTTCAGTCAGTTCAAGGTGACATGCTCATCAGATTATCCTTGGCCTTGCGCTATCAGACTCAAATTCATCTTCCTGAATGATCTATATGCGCCGCCATTCAATTATGGTCCTGACAGCTATCCTGGCACCACCCTTAAACTATCACAGCCGATCTGTCTCCTGGCCAACCAAACAGTCTTTAGTGGACCAATCAACAATCATTTTCGAACGAATGAAGTAATTACCACTTTTCATACTTGCCAATGCTTAACCCATTTAGCTCCGAGTCCCTACAACAGGAGATTGATTGACCATGATAATTCAAGGGTAGTGCCAGATTAGCTTGGCGCCTGAAGGCGCCAAGCTAATCTGGCACTACCCTTGAATTATCATGGTCAATCCACCTCCTGCAACTGTTACATAGTCGTTCAGTAACATTTCCAAAACTGGGGAAAAGCACACGTGGGGCTGAAAGGGTTAACTGACACACACACACACACACACCACAAAACAGGAATAACGAAACGAATGAAATCAGATATAAAAGATTTCAGAAAGTTTGACTTTGGATATTAATCAATTAATTAAACCACATCTTTCATAATCGCACGTACACGCGTATGGAGACAGATTTCAGCATCCCCACAACCACGCTTTTTTGTGCGTTTAACCCGCAAAAAAAAAAAATTAAAAAAAAATAGAAGAAAAACCATCCTCATCCTCATCTAGAGCCGATCTGGGCATGTAAGAGACACAAGTTGTCATGAGTCCCCGCAGTGCATGGGCTCATTTGAATCTATGTCTCTTGTAGGGGGAAAATGCTCGGTGAAGGACTCTACCAATATAACGTTTGTAAAAAGAATTTTTTAATATAACAACAAAATATTAAAAAGAAAAAAATAATTTTGAAAACTCAGTGTAAGGAAGAGTTGTATTTGAACTTGGCATAGATTCTCATGAGCCCCTGGTACTGCATGGGTTCATGAGAATCTATGTCTCTTTCAGATGAAAGCCTATGACTAGGCTTTGTAATGAATTGGAGAAACCAGCCAAACTTGCAACTTGGAATTGTAATAATTACTGCCAGCAAGAGGCATAGATTTTTATCAGCCCCTGCCACTGCAGCGGCTTATGTGAATCTATGTCGCCTGCAGACTGGAGGCAGAGGATGAGAGATTGTGTAAGATAAGCTCTCAAGCTCTCTGACAGATTAGAGGCATCAGACCAGCCCCTCTTGAAAATCTAGTCTCCAAGACGCGCGGACACGTGTAGACGATGTTGTCAGACCTCTAGAAACTGGGCGGAATCAGCGAAAAGGTTTTTGCTGCAATCCCACCAAAATAAAACAAGTTTCAATTCAACATTAGCCAAACGCTAACATTTAGAATGTGTGTACTGAACATGATGCAACGAACTAATGGTAATAGAATAAGGGCCTGTGGTGGGTTTCTTTTCGTTTTCATTGTTAGCACTTTCCTCCTTGTAACATTCCCTGCATAAATACTTTTGTGTTCAGTTTGCTAACTGGCAAAACACACACTTTACCATTAACCCATTCACTGCCCTGAAAAATGAACACCATAGCAAGAGGTTTAGATCCTCTTGAGCCCCTGCAGTTGCGGGGGCTCATGAGGATCTAAACCTCTTGCTAAAACCACTTTATATACATGTTCAGCTGGGGATATTCAACGTTGAATTTATAATGAATTCACAAACCATTATCTACACCCAGTGGATTCTAGGCTCATAGTATCGGGCCGATAAGATGGTGACTGCTGTTTAAAATTGTAGAATGCATTTGTTACAAATTGTGTGTCCCTGGCGAGTTTGATTTGAGCCAAGTCGACTGATAAGAGTTGCATTCAAGGCTCTTGAAAATGACTATGAATGCTAACTCAGGGTCACTAGCTAGAGACGCACAGGACAATGTTCATGAGCCATCACAGGCCAAACATCTCCCAGCAGACGGCGCTGAAAGTCAAAACCATCCAGAGACATGATCCATTTGGGAAATCACACCCTATTTGACCTGCTGAAAATGCATAGACTGTACACGGTATGACGGAGAATAGATGCAAATGGATAAAAACAGCAAACACTGGCCCCGCATGTTCATGCTTGCACAAAATTGCTTTTTAAAAAATAGTTTGAAAGTTAGAGAGATACAGGGGTGATAGGGGACAGGCTGTGGTAAACAGGCATACTCACATTGTGCACGGAATACAAAATGTTTGATAAAGCAGGCTTTTCCCTCCCCCCGTCGCCCATCCGCCCAATTCCACCTTGCAACCGCCCCCACCCCCACTCACAAACACACACCCACACTGGTCATCTCCCTCGATTCGCGGCCGCTAAATCGCGGGGGGAAAACCAGTGTGACACAAAACATAACATTCAATCCTCTTGTGCATGCTGCCACCGGTACTTTTTTTTTTTAACACGCCATTGGGCCCTGACGCAGCAAGGCAGACAGCAGCAGCCATACAAGTAATTAAAACGTTCCAGCACTTAGTTCTCTCCCATGCCTCATAGGACATACTGGAAACACACGTGACACAGTCTATGTCTACAGACGAATGTAGCCCAAGCAGTTGTATTTGTGTGAAGGTTTAGCATAATGGTGTGGATATTGTGTTTGTGAATTTTTATTTATTTTTTTAACATGGTTTACGTGTATGACCGATCTACATGTGTGACGTTGTTTTAGGTTTTATCATCATCAGCTACCTTTGTACCAAATTTAATTTAAAAGTTTACAAAACTGTTGATAATAACTACAATTGTATTAAATATTGGCATTTTACACATATTTGCTGACATCTTGTGACCCTTGACTTTTCCAAGGGCTCATCCAAATTAGTATGCATAGATAGGTCTTATCATCAAGTATCTCTGTAGCCAGTTTGGGTTTGAAGTTGTGAATAGTATTTGAGAAAAAAAAATCTTTTGTCAAAAAATGTTTTTTTTAAAAACCTATTTCCTGAGCTCTTGTGACCCTTGACCTTCCCAAGGGGTTATCCAAATTAGTATGCATAGAAAGGTCTTTCCATCCCTTATCTTTGTACCAAGTTTAAGTTTGAAGTTGTGAATAGTATTTGAGAAAAAATAAATTATGTCATAATATAGCTATTTTTGACCTATTCCCTGATCCCCTGTGACCTTGACCTTTGTGAGAGTTCACTCAAATTGGTATGTTTAGAAAGGTCTTGCCACAAAGTATCCTTGGGCTAAGTTTGAAGACTGTGGCTTAAATAGTCTCTGAGAAAATGCCAACGTTGAAAGTTTACCATAGATGAGGGATGATGGCGGACAGACGGTGGACAGACGGCGGACGGATGACCACTGGCCCAGAACACATACTCACTTTTGCTTTGCATGTAAGCCAAAAAGTCACTTACTTGTCTTCCCCAAGAACGACACCGAAGCCGACGTGCTCCACACGATGTTTTGATGGATCCCACCATCCCAGCATATTGGCTGCTCCAAACACTGTCGTCAAATGAGTTGCCTATGGAGATGAAAATGAGAACTTTTGCATCAGACCCTTAAACACAACATGAGTGCTGCTCTGTGACTACAGCCAGGGAAATTGTTAATCCCTCACTATACTTGTACTATCACCACCACTATCCATGTCCTGCAAATGTTAGTGCTACACAGTGTTGATAACTACCTCCAAATGTCATTATTTGTTGTGAATAATTGGAGTTATTCCTAGATCAGAATCAAGTCAAAGACAGTAGGTTTCAACCCTTAAGTAATAAAATGGCTGTTTCAAAGTGCACTTTTAATACTGGATAAGTACCCCAAACTGTTGATGTTAATGATGCAACTCCTTGAAAGCAAGAGGCGCATATTATTCTCACAAGCCTGCTGCTGGGGCTCATGTGAATATACGCTTCTTGCAAATGAAGCAGGCTGGATAAATCCATGGACTCTTTGAATTAAGTCTGTGAAATATCTGACCTACTTCTACTTTAGGATAACTCTATTCAATGGCTAATGCTGCAGTATCACGTGCAACACACCACAGCAAAATGATAAACCATGATGTACATGTTGACCTCAAGACATTGCAGTGTCTGATCAGCGGGACACCTTTTGATCTCTAAAGGGTAGTGCCTGATTAGCTTGGCGCCTCCAATAAGACACTACCCTTGAGTTGTCACATCCTATCTCCCACATATTCACATAACCAACCTGTCCAGAGTCGACGACGTATATCAGCCAGTCCGCCTTTTCCTCAAACAGTCGCTGTTTGATTGTGGCAATGTCAGAAGTATCATATGTATACCCCCCGTCTGATTTCTCCATCATTAAAGGCACCTGGAAACCCGGAACAAACATCACTGTTCGTCCCTCCTCATCCTTCTCCAATACACCTGCACACAGATTAACATCTTCCCTGCCAATGGATGTACAGCTAGTTTCTGAAATCTGTATTCACTGAACGACCAAAAGCCACAAGAGTCCAAAGAACATGAACACAAAGTGGTCTCAGCAAGAGGCATAGATCCTCATGAGCCCCCACAGTCACGGGGGCTCATGAGGATCTATGTCTAGTGCAGTTAGATCACGTTCACTTTTTCTCGGCAGTGAAGGGGTTAGCTCTTTCATCGCCATAGGCGACATTAGTCAACTTACCCACAGACCACCACGGGCGACAACAGTCAGCACAGAGTCCTGAGTCATGTCAAAGGGACGATATTTCCAGCGGTACAGTGTTTCCATTAGCATAATTGACTGATGCCATTGACACACAAAATCCTGCCATTCACTCTTCGACACAGTTTGCAGTGGTATAACCTGTTGTGTAGTGGGGGTTTCCCTTTACAATGAGTGAAGCATACAAAAATGGCTGCAAGTTCGAAATTAGCTTTCCAAAGAACATGAACACCTGCGCCAGAGGTTTTTGACCTTATTTTCAGTGATGATGATAGCGAAGGGCCTACAAATGATACTGAGCAAGATCTTGATGATTCTGCTGATGAAGAATGGTCACCAGAACCAGAAAATTCCAACGGGAGTCCTCATATTGATTCGGGAAAGTGTTTTGCTCTTTCAATGATGATGTTTGTGTCACGCGTGCTCCACGTATCTTGCAAACATAGTAAAATTCATTTTTCTCTAAAAGGTATTTTTTCGAAAAATACTTACCGATGACATGACTTTGTGGAAATGTCTACTACTAGCTCAATTTTAGCCTACTTACCCGTTGTGTGCCTACACAACCCGCTAGGCACTCGGGGGAACCCCAGAGGGGCCGAGAGTTATCTCCCGCTCCTTCCTTACCAGTTCCTGTCACGAGATCAACCAGTCAGATACTTCGCTCGAAAGCGGCAAGCGGGGCAGGTGGGAGGGCCATCCGAGTCATGTCATCGGTAAGTATTTTTCGAAAAAATACCTCTTAGAGAAAAATGAATTTGTTTCCTCAAAAACATTACCGATGACATGACTTTGTGGAAGAATTGCGATGAGGCGGAGGGTGCCGCATGACAACTCCCTAGGAGGGAAAAGAGCCGTCCTCCCAGTCGCAAGCTCCCGACAATTTTAGCGAAGTGCATACCAACGGCGCAGGTGGCGCCGGGAGGGAGTGTTGCGCCGCGGCGATGTCCCCCACCATTGCGAGATTCTCTCGCTGGCCCGCCAGGTCCCTGAGGTAGAAGCGGGTGAATACAGATTCAATCTTCCCGTCCAAGGTAGCCACGATGTCCGTGACAGCGCATTTTGTAACAAACGTGGCGCTCGTGGCCATGGCTCGTACCTCGTGTGCGCATATGTGCAGCCTCTTCGCTCCCTGCAGGGAGATATCTTGATAGGCGGAGCAAATGACTCAGGGGGCCAGGAAGAGAACGTCTGGGCCGTTATGTCATTCCGCCGATCTCAGAGGTAGGGAGAGGCGTGCACGCCCTCTGCGGAAGGCTTTAGATCGTCGCAGAGCAGTCAAAGGTGCGCACGGGATCCTGTTACCTGGTCTCCTGTGACAGGGGTTTGTTTCATAGCGGCCGTACGGTGAAACCTGCGGCGCGGTCAGAGGGGACCTGTTTGGCAAGGAAGGCCGGGGCAGTGAGAAGTAGCACGGACCCGTCCGCTCAGAACTGTAAGCAGATAGGACGCGCCTAAGCGCGTGTAGCTCGCTCCCCCGCGAGGTGGTAGCCCGGGCCAGCAGGAAGCACGTGTAGCGTGTCACATCTGCGAACGGGCCGCTGTAAGGGTTCGAATCGGGCAGAATCAACCACGTTAGCACCCAGGGTAGGTCCCAGCGGGGAAGGAGCGAGCGGTAGGCCTGGCGCCGGCTGCCGAAGTGTCCCATAAGGTCGGCGAGGTCTGTGCAGGCGCCCGGGTCAGCGTGTAAGTGAGCCTGGACAGGTGCCGTGAGGTTCAGGCTGTGATCGGGGAATCAGGAAAACAGGACTCGCCATGTCCCACGTAGACTCGAATGGCCGAAGGTCTGGGGGCCGCAGCGATCGCCTCCACCGCTGTACCCGAGTAGCCTCTAGCACCGAGGGCTTGCCGCACACCTCCAGTCGTGAAGGATGAGCCGCTCCGGGCAGGGAGGAACAGCGGCTGGCGCAGTGGCTTGAGCATGGTGCGAGGAGTAGGAAGGCGCATGGGAGGGGGGGGGGGGGGGGGGGGGGGCCCGTGGCGAGGCTGAGAAGGCCGGTGTTCCTGTGGCGGATCCAGGCGAACGGAGCGACTAACAGGAGGGCCGCCGGGCAGCGCCGAAGGTTGAGGAGGACTTTGGGTACGAGGATCGTCGAGGAAAGGCGGAGGCCGCCAGGACGTCCCAGGGAATGGAGCACGCATCGACAGCCCAAGCCCAGGGATCGGGAATCGGGGCGACGAAGAGGGGAAGCCGAAGGTTCCACTTTGTGGCGAACCAGTCGACCTGGGGAGACTCCTAACGGGCGCGGGTCCACCGATAGATGTCCTGCCGAAGGGTCCAATCCGCATGCAAGAGCTGGCCGCGACGGGACAGCGAGTCGGTCCAGACGTACAGCTGTCCGGGAATGTGTCGGGCTCGCCAAGAAGGTCCGGTCCTCGCACCAACCCCAGCTCTGGTAGAGAAGCATACCAAGCTCGAGAGCGTGTGCCACCTTGTAACTGGAAGGGCTCGTCAACGGCCTGCATCACTGGCCGGACGATGAGATAGTGCGTTAATCCGAGGGCCGAGGGCCGGAATTCAAGGGGAACCGCGGCAGGAGATGAGCATTCCACGCAGAGAGGCTCGCGTCGAACCCAGAGAGTACTGGGGCGGAGAAGATGCCCGGGGAACTGCCGAATCCAGCCAAGCGGCGTCGGTCCACCGACGAAGGCGAGGCGACAGAATCTGGGGCACCGGCGCCATCGTCGATACGTCGCCGGAAGCCGGGCGCCCAAGGAGTAGGAGATGCAGCAGCAACGGCTGGGCGTAGAGACGACCTAGGGAAGGAGTGAGATCAGCCTTGCCCTCGTTTACTAGGAAGCCCCAAGTGCGTCAGGAGGTGCAGTAGCGCGTCCTTGTCTGTCGCGAGAGAGCTCTCAGACTGGCGGCGAAGGAAGGGGTCGTCTGGGTAGATCGACGTCGGACTGGACCGGAAGTGGACACCCTGACATGGAGAGGTTGGTGAGGTGCATCAGTTGGTTGTCCCAAAGGCGTACAGAGAGCAGCTATTGCAGATTGCACATGATATCCCATTGGCAGGCCATCTAGGAATTGAGAAAACAAAGAGCCGTCTGCTTAGAAATTTTTACTGGCCAGGTGTGTTCGGAGACATAGCTCGATACTGTCGCTCATGCGAGGCGCGTCAGAAAGTGGCCAAGAAGCGAAGTAATGATCGAGCCAAGTTGGTCACCGTTCCTGTGGTGGGTGTCCCATTTCACAAGGTCGCTATCGACTTTGTCGGACCTTTACCCAGGTCTTCTCACGGGAACAAGTTCATCCTTGTCATGGTTGACTATGCCACCAGGTACCCGGAAGCTGTGGCCATGTCATCAATGGACGCCAAGAAAGTCGCTGACGAACTCATTACAGTTTTCAGTCAGGTCGGCATTCCAAATGAGTTGCTGTCCGACCAGGGGACCAATTTCATGTCACAACTGATGCAAGAGCTCTGCAAACTCTTGGGCGTGAGGAAGCTGAATACCTCTCCTTTCCACCCGGCTGGGAATGGTCTTGTAGAGAGGTTCAATGCTACCTTGAAGTTTATGTTGAGGAAGTATGCCAGTCGTCATCCAAAGACATGGGACTCTTATCTCCCATACCTCTTGTTTGCGTACCGTGAGGTTCCGCAGGCATCCACAGGATTCTCCCCCTTCGAGCTATTGTTCGGGAGACCCGTGCGCGGTTCGATGGATATTGTACGGGAGGCCTGGGAAGGAGAAGCCATGGGGAAAGAGGAAAACCTCATTGAGCATGTGTTGACGATGAGGGACCGTTTGAAATGACTGATCTGGCGCAGGAGCACCTGTCTGAGTCTCTCTCTAAGCAGAAGGTGTGGTATGACAAGAAGGCACGTACACTGACTTTCGACGTTGGGGACAAAGTGTTAGTTCTTCTGCCTAGCGCCACCAGCAAGCTACAAGCGGAGTGGCAAGGGCCCTATACGGTCACCAGAAAGATCTCTGAGATCAACTACGAAGTAGATACCGGGAAAAGGCGCAAGACAAAGCGGGTCTATCACGTGAACCTGCTGAGAAAGTGGCAGGGACGGGCCAAAGCGTGCCTTGTTATAGACACGTCGTCAGATCCAGTTCCAGCACCGAGCCGCGTCCAAAAACGCTAACGCGGACGGTCTGTCGCGCCCGTCAGACGCCTGAATCAAAAGGCAATTTGCAGTAAGCTTGTCGAAACATCGGACTCTATTTAGGCACTGATATGTGCATTGTGATATATCTCTACACTTTTGTTGATTATGATTTAAACCTCTGACGTGCTTTAATCATGGTGGGGGGTGTCAAGATGTAGAGATATTCAGGGTCCGGTGGAACCAGTAATTAGGGTGTGACTGTTGCAGCGTGAGAATGTTTACCGTAGTGCAGAGATGCAGCTGGGATGTGGTGAAGGCTTAGCAATTAGTTAAGGCAGGGGCAGGGGTCTGTTTACTGTCCACTGTCAGATGTCATAGATCAAGGGTCGGGTAGTTTTAATCAAGATAGAAAGGAAGGGTGTAGAGTGTGAGAAAGGGGAAGAATGAGGCAGTTGCGAGCTGGCGGCCGGCAGAGAAGGACTGTAAACTAGAATAAAGAAAACTGAAAAGAAGTTTGGTGTATTATTTTGAAAGGAGAGTCACAGTCATCAACAGGGCCCCTGCAGCAACTGGCAGCCGGATTCATGCTCCCTGCTGACGCGCTGCGTTCCTGGTGGCTCCAGGAAGCGATCACGGAGACAGCAGTCCTGCTCCGAGCGCAAGACTCCTGCGCTAGTCGTCGGCCGGCTGAGCGGGCTGCCGCGCACATCTTGAGCAGCGTGAGGGTTCCGTCTTGCACGAAGATCCCGGATACACACGTAATGTCTCACCACGCCGAGCTCTATAGCGAAGTGGGCTCTCTGCTGGCGAAGCGACCCCGCGTAGGGGCCAGCGGCCTTAATAATAATAATAATAATTACGGTATTTATAATGCGCTTATCTTATAATAATTATAACTCTAAGCGCGCACTCACAACTCACGCACGCATGCGCACGCTATAGACAATGACTCACGTACCACAAATAGTGAAGTACATTATGACGGTCAGCTTGGGGTGGGGAGTGTGGTGATATAGTGCTAAAACTGTTGAAAGAGGTGGGTTTTGAGGGCAGACTGGAAGGTGGAGAGAGAGTGTTTCTGACGGAGAGAGAGTGGGAGAGTGTTCCAGGTGGATGGACCGTAGACGGAGAAGGAGCGGGGGCCGAAAGTGTTGAGTTTGGTGCGAGGGATGTGGAGGCGGAGAGGGTCGGAGGCAGAGCAGAGGGAGTGGGAAGGTGTGTAGGGGTGAAGTAAGTTGGAGAGATAGGCAGGAGCGCAGTTGTTCAGGAATTTGTAGCAGAGAGACAGAATCTTGTATTGGATGCGTTGGGGGATGGGAAGCCAGTGAAGGAGTTTGAGCAGGGGTGTGATGTGGTCGGATTTTTTCTTTCCGAGGACGAGGCGGGCAGCATTGTTCTGGACGCGTTGGAGAGTGAAAGTGGTGGAGTGAGGGAGGCCGGAAAGGAGAGAGTTGCAGTAGTCGATGCGAGATAAGATGAGAGAGACAGCAAGGTTGGTGGCAACTTCTGATCTGACTGATGCAGCGGAGGTGGAAATAGCATGCCTGGGCCGTGGCGGAGACGAAGCTGGTCATGGACAGAGAGGAATCGAGGATAACGCCGAGGTTCTTGGCCGAGTCAGAGAGGGAGATGGGGGTGCTATCGAGTTGAAGGTGAAGAGAGGGAGGTAGCTGGGAAAGTTTCTGGCGAGTGCCTACCAGCATGGTTTCCGTTTTGTCGTCGTTCAGTTTAAGCTTGTTTGCTGTCATCCAATTTTTCACGTCTTCGTAGCAGTCAGCCGTGCGAGTCAGTAGTGACTGGGTGTTGTCGAGTTTGTCTTTGTCTAGCAGTTGTGAGTCGTCAGCGTAGAGGTGGTGGTGTATGCGGTGAGACTGGATGATGTTGGACAGAGGAGAGGTGTAGAGTGTGAAAAGGACCGGGCCCAGGATGGACTCCAGTGGAACTCCGCAGGAGAGCGTGACTGGGTTGGAAGAGACGCCGTTGATGGTGACGGACTGCTGTCTGTCGGAGAGATAGGACAGAAACCAGGAGTGAGCAGAGTCAGTGATGCCGAAGGAGTGGTGGAGTCAGTGGAGGAGGATAGAGTGGTCTATAGTGTCAAAGGCGGCAGAGAGATCGAGTAGTGTAAGAAGGGAGATGTCGCCCGAGTCGGTGGAGAGAAGCAGATCGTTTAAGATATGTAGAAGGGCTGTTTCAAAGCTGTGATGTTTGCGATAGGCAGACTGGAATGGACTGAGGAGGTTGTTGTCGGTGAGGTGGAGGTTGAGCTGGTTGAGAACAACCTTCTCAAGAAGCTTGGACAGGAAAGAGAGATTGGAGACTGGGCGATAGTTCTTGAGTTCGTTTGGGTCGAGGTTGTGTTTTTTGAGGAGAGGACGGACGATGGCGGACTTGAAGATATCGGGGACGGAGCCGTTTTCTAGAGATGCGTTGATGATGTCGATAATGAAGGGCAGAAGTTTTGGAAGGCCGTCAAGGTAGAGAGAAGCTGGGAGGGGGTCTAGTTCGCAGGTTTTACTTACTTGGAGACGAACGGGGATCGGCAGTGGACATGGGACAGCGCGAGGCGTGTCTCTCCGAAAAGAGCTCTTTAGCGAGGTGTGTTCTCCGCCTGTCAGAAGGCTTGTCCGGGCACGCTCCCTCCTGGAGGCTGCCGCAGCGATCAACCCGCTCCGCGCAGTAGGTCTGCATCCGGCGTGGGGTCCTCTCCAAAGGTCGTCGCTGTCTCGAGCGGTAGGTGCGCTCTTGTGCGGTAGTACGCAGGGCCCGGGAATGTCGCCTCAACCGGCATCGGATCACACATAGGGGCCGGTCGCTCGCGTCTGAACACTCCATAACTGCTAACAGCGCAGCTCAGGTCAGGTGGAGTAGGTGTCGCGAGCGTGGTCGAAGGCGCATCCGGTGCAAGGGTAGACAGACCTCTGGTAAGTTACGGCCACTGGCACCCTCTGCCTCGCATACGGGACAGCAACAGGTCACTGCAACACACAACACAACCGAAGGCATGCGGGCGAGGGCCCGTGGGACCCCACCCTGGTAAGGCTAGCCTTCGCAACACAAAAGGCACAAACAGCGAGGAACAAACCTGTCAGCAAGAGCTTGGGCCTGCAATCAATCCCCGTAAGCCAGTGGGCGTGGGCATGCAGGGCCCGGTGAAGCCAAGGTAAGCACCCTACCTTTGCGACCTACCATCTGCGAAGAAGAGAAGTCGCGGCTAACCTCTCTGCTTGTCCATCTTGCCAAGGGCAACTCCCCAAACATCAAACGTGCAGTACCCATCTTCCCAGCTTGTTCCTTCCTGCGCTGGGTACCTCCCTGCATTCACAGGCATGGCAGTCACCCTTGGTCTGGAGGGCATAGTGCCCGCCATGCTAAGGTGAGCATACGACACAACATGTACAACAAAACCCAAGCATGTCATGACAAGTATAGGCATGAAGCAAGCGTCAGGTACAGTAACATTATCAACATAATGGCGACAGGATGTGAGCACATGAGGCCCCGCCAAACCAAGGTGAGCATATGGCGCATGATGTACAACAACTCAAACATGTGATGACAAGAATAGGCATGAAACAAGCGTCTGGCACAGTAACATTACCACGTAATGGTGAGAGGGCGCGGCCACGTGAGGCCCCGCCAAGCTAAGGCGAGCATACGGCGCATAATGCACAACAAAAAAAACAAGCAGTCCATGATAGATTCAGGAACGAAGTAAGCGTCTGACCCCGCCACATACACCAACGTAATGGCGTCAAGGCATGGGCTGGAGCATAACAAATTCCCCAAATCACACAAGGTACAAGTGGGTAGGTAAGCGCCAATAACGCCACAACAATCAACCGAAAGGTGAGTGGGCGCGGGCGCGAGGGGCCCCGCCAAGCTAAGAGTTGAGAATTTTGGCGCGCAAGCAACAGCGAAGATGAAGACTGCCTTCATGGCTGCTCAAACCAGTGCCCAGCCCGGGAACCGGCCGAGGGCCAACCAGCTACCTTACCTTTCCGCCGGAGCGGAAACGGGGGGAGAAATGTCCAAAACACCCATGGCACGACCGGGCGAAGTCCCGGCGATGCTCACCGCGCAGCCCAGGCACTCAAGCGGCCGAAGAGGGCTGCAGCCAACGATGAGGGGACGACAGCCACGCAATGGCACAGGCAGGGTTGACGAGGTAGAAGCCAAGTGAAGAAGCCAAAGTCCGGAAGACCGGCGAACCGGTCGAAATTCCCAAAGTCCGTAGGCTAGGGCAACACATCTGAACAGCGTGAGCCTAAGTAGACTGACTGGTTAGTCACACCGTGACTCGGAACCGGATGGGCAGTAACGGGAGACAACTCTCGGCCCCCCCGAGTGCCTCCCGGGTTGTGTGGTAACACAACGGGTTCTTAGGCTAGAATTGAATAAGTAGTAGACACTTCCATAAAGTCATGTCATCGGTAATGTTTTTGAAGAAACAAAGGGGTCAGGGAGAGCAGACTAATAGTACATGTAGTTGGTGGCTGTGTTAGCCCATTTAACCCAAAGGCCGCATTTTCCAAATTTTAGAGATGTCACTTATTCCAGTTTCAGGAGATGGATAGATAATGATATTAAGAATTCAAGGGTAGTGCCAGGTTAGCCTGGTGTCTTCAGGCACCAGACTAATTTAACACTACCCTTAAATTATCTTGGTCGATCAATTTCCTGCATCAGTGCATCAGGGCTAAATGGGTTTGTGTGTGTGTGTGTCTGTAAGAAAGAAGGAAGAAGCCTGGGAGAGGAGAGTGATAACCCTGCCATGTCATAACCCTCAGGACTACTCAGATAGCAGTATGACATTTCAAGGGTTTCTGGCCAGAAGGTGCTATCTGTGATTTTTTGCTATTTCTACTTTTTGACATGGATGTGTTCAAGAAAGAGTCAGCTATGCCCCTGAAGTGGAAATTTGTCAATCCTGAAAGAATTGATGAAGTTATTACATAGGACTTAAAACAGCTTTATCCAAGAGGCGGTGGGTAGTTCCGGCCAGAATGTGCTGTCTACCAATCGGTCCTGTTGCAATGTCGTGCCAGAAAGTGCCATCACACGATAGCACCGTATGGCAATACAGCTACTGGGAGATGTGCGGATGAAATGGTATGCCATCTGGTTCTATAACACAATAAATCGTACTGGCAGGTCAGATGTCAGACAGGCTGTCGTCACAAAAGCTATTACAAACATGCCATCAGCTGGTAGCGTGAGAAACTGAGCTGATACTGTCATATTTTGTAAACATGCAATGACTGAAACATCCTGTTTTGTCACCACTTAGTACTAACATGAAATGACTTTCATGGTATAATACCAGTACATTCACTGAAAACTTTGAAGAAGTAGAAAGCATCATACAGAGCCAAGCTACTGCCTAAGTAGGTAAGACATTTTAGTATTGTCTTTACCTTGTCTTTGCCTAAGCAACCTAACTTTTACCTTCTCCCAAAAATTCACAAACTCAACAATCCCGGCCGCCCCATAGTGTCAGCTTGCAGCTGTCCCACTGAACACATCTCCGAATACCTGGACATCATCTTCCAACCCTTTGTCCAGTCTCTACCTACCTACATTAAAGACACCAACCATGCTCTAGAGATCATAGACCAAGTCAACCAGAAACAACTTTTCAAACCTGAACTGTTGTTTTCCCTTGATGTCACTTCACTATATACTGTTATACCACACAATGACGGCCTCAATGCACTTGCATACTTCCTCAACCAAAGAAGTCATAAACAACCTCCTACTCATACACTTCTACGTCTGGCTGAATTGGTTCTCTCTCTTAACAGTTTCACCTTTGATGGCGTCACCTTCGCTCAGTGCAGTGGCGTAGCGATGGGCACAAAAATGGGACCCAGCTATGCTTGCCTTTTCATAGGTTTCCTTGAACAACAGATTCTTCAGCAATACACCGGGCCTGTCCCTGAGATGTATAAACACTACATCGATGACGGTTTAGGAGCTACACACATCACCCAAGCTGCACTTTTAGACTTCATTCACTTCGTGCAGGACTTCCACCCATCCATCAAGTTCACATACACTATATCAGCTACTTCAGTCGACTTTCTGGACATGAACATCAGGATTGACTGCGGAATGTTGAAAACTTCCATACATTACAAACCTACCGACTCACATTCCTACCTCGACTACCGTTCTTCGCACAACCCCAAAACTAAAAACAGCATTCCATACTCCCAGTTTCTTCGGCTGAAAAGAATCTGTTCCGAAGAATCATATTTTGATGTTCAATCCAAAGAAATGGCTGGATTTTTCATCGACAGACATTACCCACATACTGTTGTTCAAGGATCTCTCCAAACGGTACAAAAACTTAGTCGCGCGAGTACACTGCAGACTAAACCTACCGCTGATAGTGACAGGCCTATCGTAACCATGATCTACCATCCCCACACCAATCCGGTTCGTAAAATCCTTCTTTCTAACTGGGGTCTTTTGTCATCCAGTCAAGAATCTGCTGCTATCTTTTCTGAACCTCCGTTGGTAGCTTTCAAGAGGGATATTAATTTGCGGGACATGCTTGTTCGCTCTACTCTCAAGCATCATCATACCACCAGACCCTCCGGCTCCACTCCGTGCAATGTTCCTAATTGCAAGACGTGTCCTTTTATTTGCCCTTCCACCGTGGTGAATGGTCCACGTTACAAATTCAACATAGACAGATACTTCACGTGTCAAACCACCAACGTGATTTATGTCATCTCCTGTGTGAAATGCGGCCAACTCTATGTTGGAGAGGCGGAAAGAACCATCAACGACCGTTTCAAAGAACATCTTCAGTCTGTCAAGTACCAATACAACAGACCGGTCGGACAACATTTCAATCAGGCCGACCACTCCGTCTCAGACATTTGGGTTAAAGGCCTCTGGCTTATGCAAGCCAGTAATGTCTGGGCCAGGAAAGACCGTGAAAAATTTCTGATTAATAAACTGGGCACTGTGGCGCCACTCAGGATGAATATGAAAGATTAGCATTTTTTACCTCGATTGTGTCTGCTAACTGTACCTTTACCTCACTGTATCGCTTCTGTTTTCCTACTCACTAACCAGATAGGTGAGGTTGGCGCTGGTTGATATGTACATTTCCCTTGGGGACTTTCTCATCGCTGGCCGAACGTTTAGTTGGATCCCTTGCCCTTCCCTGTCGGGCACCCGGTCTCCGGCTCCCAGAGTGATACGCGGTTTTGGGGCGGGGCGATCGTGTGCATCCCTTGGGATGTATGTGGTCGTCTTTTTGCGTGCCTGTGTGTTTTTCTGTGGGCTGGTGGGTGCCTGTTGGGTGGGGCTGGTGGCTCTAGCTGGTTGTCTTCCGCCCCCACCCCACCTCCTTTTTTTTTTTTTTTCCCCCTTTCTCTCTCTTTCTCTCTCCCTCTTTCTCCCCCCCCCCCCCCCCCACCCCCTTTAACACTTCTCTTTAGCCATCTTTCTCTCTTTACACTTTTTTCCTTTTCCCTTCTTCCCCTTCCTTACTTCCCCCCCCCCCCACCCCCCCGCCCCCTTCTCTCTCTCCCCCCCCCTTATTTTTTAGTTACCCTTAAGACGGTTTCACAACTACCTACTCTCCATTTATACCAATATTCTCTTACTGAATTTGATTATTTGCTTTGTTTTAATGACTTATTACTACTTGTGTACTGTGCTAAATGCTGGTTTTTTTTCCCCGGGGTCCTCCCGTTTTTCCCCGAGGTAGTCCTCAACTTGAAGGTGATATAAAGTTTGCCTTCGGGTTGGTGTTTAGCAGGTTTTGTGTATTAGACACTCAGCCTACTTCGTGCCCAAGGGTACTCCCCGTTCATTCTCTCTCTTTCTCTCTCTCCATCTCTCTCTCTCTCTTTCTCTGGCCTCACCTACACGCCTTTTCTTTTGCTCACTCCTGCACGTGCTTGCACACACTCTTGTCTCTCGTGTTCAGGTTCTTTCCGAGTCTCTCTCTTACGATTTTTTGTTGACGTCATTTTTACTCTTTCCGCACTTTTGTTCTTCCTTTTCTTTTATTTTACGTCACCTCCTTCAGTTGCCACATTCCTTCTGCCAATGAAGATAAGTAGTGGCTAATCTCTCTGTTTGTCTATTTTGACAAAGGGTATTTACCCGAAATATTAATAAATTGTGTTGTACCCATCTTTTCTAAGCGCGTTTATTTCTCCGTTGGGTACTTCTTTACCTTGTATAATTATGCCCTTTTACGTTCTTATCAAGGACAAGGAGATTCTTCTTCTTCTTCTTGTTATTTATGATTGTTATCATCATTACAATTATTATTATTGTTGCTGTAAAATTCTGATTAAAAAAAAAGCGTAGCTAAATGTCCGCATGTGAACCATATACTGAATGACAGGCGTAGCCTTTTGAACCATTTATGAAAAGTGTACCTTCAATCAATATTGACATGTATAGTGGGTGTTTTTTTTCCTAGGTTAGTGCTCATGATGAGGGATTTCAGTTTGCTAAAAACAAACCATTTTTGCCTGAGGACAATGAATACATTTTGTCTAGTAAACAAAACCACACTAATTTTTTTTTTAACAATTCTGCTTTCAACTTTCTACGTGCTCACGATGAAATCAGAAAGTGATACCTGGTCTGCCGCCTTTGCTGACAACGTTTATCTAAACATGGCAGCTTCACTGTCAGGTGAAGCTGAAGCCAGCCTAGTTGACCAGACTGAGATAGACACAGAAGCAGCTGCTAATCCTGCTCCTGATGATGGCAACTCTAACAACAAAGCTCTTAATCCAGACCAAAAAAGTGACTGTCAAGCGTGTAAAGTGCAGAGAAGAACCCAACGGAGAAAGACACACGCTTACAAAAGTCAGTTACAACACAATTTATTAATATTTCGGGTCACTACTGACTCGCACGGCTGACTGCTACGAAGACGTGAAAAACTGGATGACAGCAAAGAAGCTAAAACTGAACGACAACAAAACGGAAGCCATGCTGGTAGGCACTCGCCAGAAACTCTCCCAGCTCCCTCCCTCTCTCCACCTTCAACTCAATAGCACCCCCATCTCCCTCTCTGACTCGGCCAAGAACCTCAGCGTTATCCTCGATTCCTCTCTGTCCATGACCAGCTTTGTCTCCGCCACGGCCCAGGCATGTTATTTCCACCTCCGCCGCATCAGTCACATCAGAAAATACCTCACTACCGAAGCTGCCACCAAACTTGCTGTCTCTCTCATCTTATCTCACATTGACTACTGCAACTCTCTCCTTTCTGGCCTCTCTCACTCCACCATTTTCACTCTCAAACGCGTTCAGAACAATGCTGCCCGCCTCGTCCTCATAAAGAAAAAATCTGACCACGTCACACCCCTGCTCAAACTCCTTCACTGGCTCCCCATCCCCCAACGCATCCAATACAAAATTCTGTCTCTCTGCTACAAATCCCTGAACAACTGCGCTCCTGCCTATCTCTCCAACTTACTTCACCCCTACACACCTTCCCACTCCCTCCGCTCTGCCTCTGACCCTCTCCGCCTCCACATCCCTCGCACCAAACTTAACACTTTCGGCCCTCGCTCCTTCTCCGTCTACGGTCCATCCACCTGGAACACTCTCCCACTCTCTCTCCGTCAGAAACACTCTCTCTCCTCCTTCCAGTCCGCCCTTAAAACTCACCTCTTTCAACAGTTTTAGCACTATATCACCACACTCCCCACCCCAAGCTGACCGTCGTAATGTATTCCACTGTTTGTGGTACGCAAGTCATTGTCTAAAGCGTGCGCATGCGTGCGCGAGTTGTGAGTGCGCGCTTAGAGTTATAATTATTATAAGATAAGCGCATTATAAATACCGTAATTATTATTATTATTAATTATTATTAATACCCTTCTTCAAAATAGACAAACAAACGAGTATGAAAAAAGGTGACGAAGGCATGCTAGCACCAGATAAATCTCATGCTTGCCCGAAAAATTCAGAGACTTTGATGTCCTTAAAAAAAGCTGACGCAAACGAACATAACGTGTGCACACAACAATTATTTCCTGCATATTTAATGATAATAATAATAAATCGGTCATTATGCAGGTGCTTTTCCCAACTCTGTGAACTGGTTGAAAGCACCACAAACTGAACTCAGCACGCACTTTCTCGTGAAACATGTGCACTCACTCTGAAGGCAAACAGAATACAAGACATGCACAGGGCATTCACGTGGTGCAAATGGTCCGGTATTGATGTTTCAGAAATTCTGATCACTTGTATTTGAAATCATAAAGTGGCCTGAAACTGGTACCACAGTGAGGGGGGTGGGGAGAGGGGGGCAAGAACCCACGACAGTCTGCCTAAATTAACGGTGGCACATCAACTAGAGGACAAAAGTCTGACTCACTCTGGAACCAGGTATCGATCTTTGATCCTGTAACATTAAGGGATACGCTTTACCACTGCCCCACGGACCACTCTGTTTCACTATCTGAAGTCTCGCAATGTCAGTGTTCAGACTGTCATCATCTATTCTGACTGCTGTGTTGGTCAGCACTGCAATCAGTTCATCCAACGGCCTTACATTACTCTTTTCGCACACTCTCAAATACACAGGCCACGATGCAGAAGTTTTTGGAGTCCGGACACACCGGATGGAATGCGATTTAATGCATTCTGTATTACCCTGTGCAAAAAAAAATACAACCCAATAAATACACCGTCCGGTTGGGACATAGCTTTGTGCATGGCATGATGTGGTAAACCTCACCCTGTGATCTCGAGGAAGCTCAGCCAGGTTTTTGACTTCAAGCACTAGGAGATCAAACCGCAAAACAAACTGACAGTGAAGGCGGGAGAGTCAACTGGCTCCAGATCTGCTGCATTTAAACTCTCCAAAGTAGATGAACGCATCATGCAGTTCAAATGTGACCTGAATGAAGAAAGGTTCTCCACCTTATTGGGTCCAGCGGTAGAAGCGGATGATCATAACCACCCCTGAAACTTCCTTCACTTCACTGTACAGTGGCAAGCTTCCAAGGTCTCACATTAAAAAGGCTGACCTCTTCTCTCTTTACTCATTTGGTGTAATCCCCAAGAAACATCATCCAGTCTACAGATACCTTCCAGTGTAATATGTGTGAGTGTATGTGCGTGTGTGTGTGTGTGTGTGTGTGTGTGTGTGTGTGTGTGTGTGTGTGTGTGTGTGTGTGTGTGTGTGTGTGTGTGTCATTGTGTGCCTCAGCTATCCATAACTCATAAGTTAGACTGTAAATACATGTAACATTCCACTTACAAAATGTTTGTGTATGCGTGCCTGAAAGAGTTAGCGCCACTATAGACTGTTTCAGTAGCAGTCAGTCAGCCCACCAATAAACAAATAGTGAGCACAAAAATGTTACCTGCTGCTAGCATCCCCTGGCTCGCTGTACGACAGAGAGGGAAACTTCAACAATACTTGCATATCTGTACTAAAGCTAGATGCCACCAGCTAGCAGCGACGTTTCACTGTGCTTTGGTGCCGATGCGACCTGCCAAAAGGTGCTATCGCAGCCAAGCACATTTAGGCTTACAGTAGTTGCTGAGAAAGAGTTCAATTGCAGCGTGCATAAACAAGCTATCTAACACACGTCATATCAGGTTACACTGACAGCAAACTAAGTCACTAAGCTATTAATTTTATACTGTCCAAGACAGAGAACATGTCACTGAATACTGTAGAATAATTAAATTTTCTTTAATGCTGCATTTACATAACTTTATGAGACCTCAAACTTTCAAACGCGATTTACTCGAAACTACTCTTTCATCAGATAGCACCTTCTGGCTGGAAACCCTCGATTATTGACAGGGGCTTGTAAAAAGTTGTATTAAATAGCGGTATGACATTGACACTTTATGACAAGAGCTTGTATGGTTGCAAACACGTGTGGGCATTCAATGAATCAGGTACCTAAATGAGAGCACATTGCCATATGCAAGCTACATTATAAAGAAGTACCCAACGGAGAAAGAAACACGCTTAGAAAAGACGGGTACAACACAATTTATTAATATTTCGGGTAAATACCCATTGTCAAAATAGACAAACAAACAGATATAGTGGCGCTAACTCTTTCAGGCACGCATACACAAACATTTTCTAAGTGGAATGTTACATGTATTTACAGTCTAACTTATGAGTTATGGATAGCTGAGGCACACAATGACACACACACACACACACACACACACACACACATACACTCACACATATTACACTGGAAGGTATCTGTTTGTTTGTTTATTTTGACAAAGGGTATTTACCCGAAATATTAATAAACTGTGTTGTACCCGTCTTTTCTAAGTGTGTTTCTTTCTCCGTTGGGTACTTCTTTGCATATTACACGCTTGGCAGTCACCTTTTTGGTCTGATAAGCTACATTATAGTACCTACAGATAAGGATATAGACCAATGGCTTTAGTTCAAGGCTGGTGCCAGAATAGCTTGGCGCCTAGAGGCACCAAGCTATTTTGGCACTACCCTTAAACTATTTTAGTCAAACTTATTCCACACACTGATGTATTCCGAATGATAAGGGTTAAACAGCCCACTGTCCAGCAGTTCACGCAGCTCAATAAAAATTTGATGCTGGGAACAAGCGGTTCTTTTTAAAATATAATTTTGTTGGTGAATGAGTTAAGAAACTCTTAGATATGTAACAATAAAAATTATTTAAAAAAAAACAGATTTCACTACTACCTGGTAACAGATCTGTGACAATGCTTCTACTTGACTCCACACCCATGGCCCCTACCAGCTTCTGACATTACTTTTACGTAGTGTTACATGTACTGGAATGAGAGATCAGGGTCAAATTGCACGTAATTTGCAATAGCCATGCAGTACCTGCCTGTCATAGTCCTAGCGGCTCTGTTTCAGCTATTTTTACCCCCATGCAAAAATCTTGGTGCAATGCAGAGGGACAGTAGATTGGCACTTTCTAAGCATGTTTTTGTCTTTCTTGGGATTTTCTTTGCATTATAAACACTTGCCAGTCACCATTTTGGTCTGGATTTATAAGTTTATTTAGATTTGAAATCATGGACACTAGGGGGGTGTGCCCGACCTGTTGTCTGGAACTCTCTACCCATAGACATTAGACATTCTCCCTCATTCAATGCCTTTAAATCTGCCCTCAAGACCCACCTGTTCGATACCCCAATGTAGATCAGTTCTTCGTGATGACGTACCTGTTGTGTTTGTCTGTGTGTGTGCGTGTGCATTGCAGAATCCTTGGTTTCTCTGGCTTTATGACCCCCTCCACTCCCACTCTTTATCTGTAAAGTGCTTAGAGCTTATTTTAGGATAAGCGCTATATAAGTAGCCATTATTATTATTATTATTCTTGAAGTTGGTCAGGTTCATTTTTTCTAAGCAGTGAAGTGCGTAAGTGTGTGCCAACATGGGGCAGGCAAAAGCTGCACTCCCCCTCATTGTAATCGATCATCATTACACACATTACCCACTGAACAAAGGCCATCGGGCCGATGCCGGCTACCAATGGCCCGCGCACAGCCATGCGCGGGCCAACGGCGATCCAATAGCCTTTTGCACATTCGGTACTTTTCTGTCAAAATATTGATGGGAAATGTGTATTGATCTCTGATTCTGCATCACACAGCTGTAGAAGAGAAGGTCCATAATCAAAGAAATGCACACAAGTATACCTCTTTCTGACAGCTCTTTCATGACATCCACCATCCTCTCCTGGTAGAACGATTCTCCACGGTCAATCAGTGTTACCTGCAGGCGATTGTACACCTTCTGAAACTCTGCAAAAATGGTAACAAAGCAGTAACCGCTCATGGATACTTATGAAATCTGCTTGGCCTTGGGAAAGTTCAAAGACGACCAGACAAAGATACAAAGAACCTCAGTAAATTTCTATTTAAAAAAAAAGAAGATAATAATAATAAAGAATCACTTCAACAAAACACTGAAGATTCTACACATCACAGGTCATATCAATTACAACAGATCACCCAGTGTTTAACCACACACATTTCAACTTTTCCTAAGAATTCTCCAAAGCCACTGGCAAAATCCTCAAGCAAACTAAGTGAAAATGTACGCAGTACCTAGTAAACAGTTCAAAGATGTGGCCCAGTTGGCAATAGATGCACAAAAGGGTCTAAAATGACTGAGAAGCACACCTTGCATGGAGATGTTGTAGATCATCTGCCAGCCTTTGTAGTGTATAGGTTCATATGACTGCAGCTTCACCACACACTCGTATGCTCGCTTCTTGAATTCTTCGTCAGAATCAAAACGAGCCTTGGACTCCTTCAAGACACAAATGTTTAGAATACTGTGAACACCCAGTAATACTAATATCGTCTTGTTATGAACTGTGAGAAAAAAAATGCATGTACCTTGGACGACAGCTCAATGATAGATGGCGTTTGGACAGGTAACAAATGGGTACATAGACTCACTTCTTATATCATAAGTGGGCCAATAGACTGTCCAATACTGTTAACCTACAAACCTCACACTTGTGTGTTGGTATAAGATTTTGGACCTTTAGCCTCTAGGCGTAATGCTCAAACTAACAAACAAGCACATATTTAATGTTACCTTGTAGAAAGCGTGTAAGTCTGAGATAGGTGGTGTTTCATTGATGAAGTTTGGGAACTTATCCTGAAGATGTGCAATAAGCATCCCAAACTGCGTACCCCAGTCCCCCAGATGGTTGATCCGCAGAACATCATGTCCCACCCACTCCAGCAAGCGACTGATGCTCTCACCGATAATGGTTGACCTGCAATGCATATGGAAATGTCAGTATCTGAATAATGCACACCTCTAATGTGCTAATCTCTGTCCTAACAACCAAATTTTGCTGCAAACTTAGATTCTCTCTATACACTGATGGCCAATACCTGAACATGAAGCAAAGCATGGCTGACAGTGCAAAAAATTGAAATGACTGACAATGGTACACAGACTAACTATGCCCCATGACCCAATGCCAGCAAGTGACATAAATTCTCTTGAGCCCCTGCGGACGCAAGGGCTCATGACAATTTATGTCTCTTGCAGATGGGACAGGCTGGCTGAAGAAGGGCTGTTCTTTATGAACCAAAAGGCTGAATCAGCTTTTTGAGATTCTGAAAGAGATGAATCAGTCTCCAGGACTGAAGACTGTCACAAATGCATAAAGTGACAAACCAACATTTTGTACACCTGCCTTTAACAGATGTATCTTGCCTACAGATGCATACTGTATCTTACCAGTAATTACCAAAAGCGCAGGCAGGTCTATACTTCTCACAAAAATCTGGCATTCAAAGATATACACAGAGCACAAAATTAAAATTCTTCATTTTAAGTACCTGAGATGTCCAACATGCATCTCTTTCGCAATGTTTGGCGATGAAAAGTCGATTACGATACGTTTCTTCTGCATGAGCATTGGGGGACGCACACCCATTGTGAGAACCATCTGGACCTCCTTTGTCACAAATGGCTTGCTCAGGTACACATTGATAAACCCAGGCCCTGCCACCTCCACCTACACAACAAACAAAATGTCAGCACAGTGGACAGCACAGACAAAAACACCCAACATCGAAAAAATGAAAGGAGTATACTCTTCTGTGACTTTGGGCTAAAAGCTTAAAACAGAGTGTTGTGTTGATCAATCTGCAATAAATACAGGAACTCAATAACTGTTGATGAAATGATGCAAACAATCAATGATGGCAGCATGCATGTGTAAACAGGCATTACTGCGCTGCCTTTGGATTTTTATTTTTATTTATTTATTTATTTATTTATTTTTAATTTTTATTTTTTGGTGGTGGGAGGGTGAGTTGTGGGGGTGGGTGGGCGATAGGGTGGGGTGGGGGGGGGATTTGAAAGGGGATGGGGTGATGGGGGGAGGGGGGGATTCAAAAGAGGGAAGGCAAAACCAATATAGTGTCAAAGGTTGCAATATAGCATTGTTCAGGTTACTAGAAACACCAAAGTTTCTCTCCTTTGCCCTGAACATAAACTGAAAGAACATACTTTCTCATAGAAGTCAGCTGCAGGAAGGTTGTCAACAATTGCCTGAGCCACTTCCTTTGGGTTTATTTTCTTGCCAGATTTCCCAATCAGCTGTATAAAAACAACAATTCAACAGCATTAAGCAATGGCAGACAGACATACACACTCCAACGCATTCACCTTTAGACATTAAATATGTACCGCATTCAGCTACACAGCTTTATGCCACATATCTGGAAGCAGCACGTCTCAGAATTAGCATGTTTAACCCCACAGCTAAAAATCCAAAATCTGGAGTTGTCAGCTAACAACTGCAGTTGCAGGAGATGGATAATTCACAACGATAATTCAAAGATAGTGCCAGATTAACTTGGCACCATCAGACACCAAGCTAATCTGGCACCACCCTTGAATTATCAATGTAGATCCATCTCCTGCTGTACTGCATTAGGGATAAATGGGTCAATGAGTTAGTACACCACAGTGATAGATGGATCACATACTATCCCAAGGAATTTTTGGTACACTGAACTAAAATAAAAAGTCTTAAGTGGGTCCATCACATAGAGAAGCACCAGGTTAATTAATGCTATCCCAAGGATGTTTAGGTTCATGGAACACCTAAAGCTCTTGTCAATGGTGTAAAATGAGTCCCCAAATTAGAAAAGCACTAGGTTGACTGAAAAAGTCAAATACAACAGAAATACAAATTTACTTTCACTGTGATACAAATTTTGCAGAGGGATTTTGGTGCAGGCTGAACCTTCAAATATGCAGTCATTTTCAAACAATTCTTGCATTTTTATAACTACAATGCTCAATGATGCACACATTTCACATACATGTATATGTAATAATTAACAGCGTCTTCTGTCATTAGACCAGTGCAGTGGTGCATAATCCCCAGATGGAACCTATGGAACAATACTAGCAGCAACTCAACTAATTCTGTGTGTTTCCCTTGATGGACGGGTCATTTAATCCCATTCACTCCCCATTGATGCAGATTGCGATTTTATAATCTTCTTTAATTACCAAACAGCCCCAGCTGTCCGAAGAACATTTCCTCAGAGTGGTGTCAGCAAGAGGCATAGATCCTCATCAGCCCCTGCAACTGCAGGGCTCATGAGGATCTGTGTCCCTTGCAGCTGGGTCATGTTCACTTGTCTTCAGCAGCAAAGGCATTAACCCATTTAACCCCACAGTCACGTGACCATTTCCCCAGTTTTGGAGGTGTTACTTAACGGCTATGTACCTGTTGCAGGGGATGGATTGACCACGATGATTCAAGGGTAGTGCCGGATTAGCCTGGTGCCTTCAGGTGCCAAGCTAATCTGGCACTACCCTTGAATTATCATGGTCAATCCTTCTCCTGCTGAGCGCATTGGGGCTATCTAGGTTAAAACCTAGAGGTGACTGGGAAACAGTCAAGTATCACCATTCCACACCTACCTGAGCCAAACTCATGGCACTGTTACACTGGTAGTCAGCCATCTTTGCACTGGGTGTAACCAGCACTGGTGGGTTGTCCAACTCTGGGAAGGCGGAGGTGATAGCGATGCAAAACACATCCTCCAACATACACTGCAGGCTGACAGCCCCTGTACGCTGCTTCGACTGCTCTTCTTGCAAGAACTGTGATTAAGACAACAATACAAAGGTGTTTTCAGATATTTTGATACCTAATAAATTTTTGACATTATTCTCACAACGAAGACTTATATTCTAGTGGAGCTGATAGATCCACTTTCCCTCTACCACCACACTCTTCAGGCAGTGTCCGAAAGTGACGTTCGAAGAAATGCTCAAAAACCGCTGGATAAAAATGTATGATATTTTGCCATGACTTTCCTGATATAAGTGACATAACATATTGTGTTGTTCAGTTTGGTGGAAATGCAAGAAAACACTTGGTCTCAAATTATCTGAAAAACCCCGCATATATTAATAGCCCTTTGGCTGTCAGTAATTGTTTTTGTCGCCATGATTCTTGCAGACAAATGATGATGATATCAATTGAATTAGACAAATAAAAGTACTGTTATAATTATCCCTTCACTACAAGTGGATGCAGATTGTGAAATTCAGCATGAAAGATCCCCAGCCCTCAAAGAAACAAAACAGTTCCATCAAGAACAAGAAAGGCAAAGCCCTTAAGGCTTACATGTGTGACCTATCCACATAAGTGTGACCTTTGTGACCTTGACCTTTCCAGCCAGTCACTAAAAATGAGCAAGTGTTCAAGTGTTTAAACATAAGTAAAAGGGTTGGATTTTATACCAGAGAAATCTGAGTTTTCTCTAAATGTATGCATTTTTTCTCAAATTTGACAACCCTCCGTGACCCTTGACCTTTGTGAGGGGTCAACTAAATTAGTATGCATAGAAAGGTGTTATCATTCTCTACTGTTATGCCAAACTTGATTGAAAAGTTTGCATAAACTATGATAAAAACTACAATTCTATCAAAAACTGGCCTTTTCAAACACTTGCTGAGCTCCTGTGATCCATTACCTTTCTGAGGGGTCATCCAAATTAGCATGCTGCATGCATAGAAAGGCCATGCAATCATGGGTAGATCTCTATACCAAGTTCAGGTTTGAAGTTGAAAATGGCATTTGAGAACACGGACAACAGACGTCCGATGACAGCTGGCGCTGAACAGACGATGGATGGCCCATTACATAGACTGTTTTTCTATCGCTAGTGACCCAAAAATAGATTCGCATGAGCCCGCCCCTTTACCTCTTGCAGCTAGATGGTGTTCAATTATCTCAGCAGTAAATGGGTTCACTAATACGAGTAGTATTTTTTCCACAGAGTAAACAGCATTTTCTTAAATGTTGAACTTCATTTTTCTTGTATGCCTTTCACCCTTTGGCTGTCGGTCGTGCCTTTTGTCATAGTAACGGTAACTCCTGCAGGAATCACTTCTACAAAAAGCGCTAGCCACATCCCAAGGGTTAAGACAAAAGGTGTTTCATTGTGAACATTAACATTTCTTGTCCTACGTTCCAAGAGGTAAGGCTTATCCTCTTCGCTGTCACTGGCCTGGCCATGAATAATTGCTAGAATCACAAACAGGAACAGTTCTGCATGAGAAACATAGATCAATCTATATGAATGAGGTAAGCTTTTAGTATACGAATACGCAGAGCCATAACTTACTAACCATCTTCAGGTGATTCAGCTGATAGGTCAACTTGGCATTTTCGGACTGCAATTTCTCAACAGCGGGAGACACAACTCCACTGGCCTGAAGCTTAGATGGGTCTTGCAAAAGCTCAGTTTCACGCTTCAGGTGATCAATCTCTTGCTCCTGGCACAAACATGTTTTAAATTATAAATGCATGTATACGTTACCATGATGAACAGACTGCAAAATGATGGCCATGATAGGTGCATGGTTACTGTCCTTTCATTATAAAAAGTTACAATCTATTGTCCTTCACAATGTAACTTTACCCTCTTGTGCATGCCACAGTTGGTTCTGTTTATGGTACCACTGGCTGCATGCACAAGAGGGTAAAGAACTGATAAGACTGATCAAAAGAGTATCAAAATGATATAAGAAATTTGAGTGTACAACATAGGCTGCAGCCAAAGACTTAAATGTTATTTATAACAATAAAATGAAAATGTTTGACAATGACTGTTCATGAAACAGCACATACAGTAGCCATGGTCCTCAATCTGTCATCCTCTTGTTTCCGGAGGAACAACATGACCAAGAGCAGATTAATTCTCCTAAACGTTAGCACTTTTACTTCCAGCACCAACTGCAAGCAATGAGTCAGATGTGATGTACTTTATGTAGCTCTGTGACTGCACTTGATAAGTTACACTAACACTGAGCTACTCAGGCACTAGTCTTGAGCTTTCAAAGTTGATTCAGCTGCCCTAACATAATCAGCTGGAATCAGGAATCAGGAATTTATTTAACGTCTTTTCACACATTGGTGATATTAGACAACAAAAAATAAAAAAATAAAAAGGAAAAAAAAAAAAAAAAAAGATATCAACAACCAAACACACAACTTGCTTGTGAGTATCAAAGAATAGCAATAATTAACATCCAACCACACACACAAATTACTTATTATACTAGTTTACCCACCGGACTATGAATTATTATATGAACTATTGAAATTGCAATATTTCTATGTAAGATGTCATACAAATTGTCTGCTAAGTGATCAACTGTTATGTTATTTTTTTTCAACAGATTCAGTATAATAGGACATTCACATATTATATGTTTAACAGAGATGGGGCTTAAGCACTCGCATTTGATGTCTTTTGCGAATTTTGTTTTCCAAGAATTTAGTCTTAACTTGTATATCAACGAAGCTGTTTTCCTTGAACAAGGAGGAACATGATAAGCATATTTCGTATCATCTTTGTGAAAAAAACGGTTTAGCACAGAGTACATTTCATGTAGAGATAATTGCATATTATTACAAACTGCTGAGTTTTCTCTATTTATAGCTCCTTTTTTGGCTTGTCTGTCACAAATTTCATTCCAATAAATTCCGCAGTGTGACGGTATCCAAAGAAAATCGATCCCTATTCCTCTGGACATAATACAGCTCATAATATGTTTTATGTCATACACTAGGTCTTTTCTAGTATTACAATCCCAGCTTTTTAGACTATATAGGACAGATTTAGAATCGACACAGATCAAAATGTTAAATATATCATAAGGTAGAAGTTGAATAAAATTTAGTGCCATGAGAATCGCATACAGTTCAGACGTAAATATAGAAAATCCTTTACCAAGATAAAAAGATTTCTTCACTTTGAGATCAGGAATAACAAAGCCTGCACCACAGTCTGAAGAATCTAAGACAGACCCATCTGTGAAAATTTTCAAATGTTTAAAATATGTTGTCTGTAATTTTTCTTTCACTAAATTTGCTAAAACGTTCACATCCTCATCTTTTTTCAAATCTGTGTAATCTATATCGAAAGTAGCATTAATATGTTCCCAGGGAGGTATAGTAGGTGTTACTGGTAAAACGGGAATAGACTTGATATCTATATTGCAGTTTTCTATAGCATCTTTGACATAGTTACGTATAGGTAAAAGATACGGGATGGTTTGCGCTCTCTTCGGGAAATCCACATCTGCATCTAAAAATATGTCTTCACGTACTGAATTTTTGACGGACAGGCTTCGGACAATGTATTTTGCAGTTGCTAATTTACGTTGGTCAGATAAAGACAGAACACCTGCTTCTTTGTAGGTTTTTACAGTATTAGTATGAACCGGCACTCCAAGGGCTAATTTAACTGCTTTACTATCAATGCTTTGCAGCTTCTGTAGAAGTGTAGCTGGGGCAGAAAAGTAGACTTCCTGTCCATAGATAAGTGTTGATCGAACTAAAGATGTACCAAGGTGTAAAACAGTTTTAATGTCCTGACTCCATGGTTGTGAGTTTATAATTTTTAACAAGTTAAGTCTTTTTCTTGCCTTATTTAATATGGCTTCAATATGAATTCTCCATGATAATTTTGATGTAAAACGTACGCCTAAAAACTTTACACTCTGTTGGTAGTTTAAAGGCGTCCCGTTTAGGGATAAGTTAGGTAATGTTTTAGCACTTTCCCCATTATTGAAAAGCATTAGACATGTTTTTTCCCCAGATAGTTCTAGACCATTTTCTTTCATATAGTTTGATAATTTGTCCAATTCAATCTGATAAACTTTTTGAACGTAATCTACGATTCTTTTTGGGGTACGTTTTCTGAGATTAGTGTTTATCCATATAGCAATATCATCTGCATATTGTACCACAGTTGTGTCCTGTGAGAGAGATTGTGGGAGGTCGTAAATTAACACAGTGAATAAAAAGGGTGAAATTATTGATCCCTGCGGAATACCCATATCTATTTTCTTAAAGGTTGAATAACTTTTACCAACTTTGGTGCAGACAAATCTTTCAGACAAAAAGCTTTTAATGTACTCATACATAAACCCGGTTATGCCAATCTGTTTTATTTTGTATAATAATCTAGCATGCCAAACACTATCATAAGCCTTTTTTACGTCGAAAAAGGTTGCTAGTATACTTTTTCTTTTAGACAATTGTTTTTTAATGTTATTTGTGAGTTTAACTAAATGGTCTGTCGTACATCGACCTTTCCGAAAACCAGCTTGATGAACTGGAATTATATCCTGTTTTTCACAGTAATGAAATAACCGATTTAAAAGAATCTTTTCCATTACTTTGCAAGCTTGTGATGTTAGTGCAATAGGTCTATAACTACTAATCAATGTACGTGTTTTACCCGATTTGAGTACTGGAACTACTACTGACTGCTTCCAGATAGTAGGAAGAGATCCATTAAACCAACATTTTTGGTAAAATGTATGTAGTAGTTTTTTCCACGACTCAGGTAAATGATAAAGTAGTTGGTAAGAAATCCCATCTATACCCACTGCACTAGAGGTATTTGCAAACGACTGTAAAACATCTAGGAATTCATTATATTGAATTAGAGCATTGATATACTGAGAATGAGTAGAAACTGGATCTTGATAATCTGCTTTGACTTCTTCTTGGTTTCTGTGGTTTATGTTTGATAAACTGAGACTTGATGTGAGACTATTTTCTGCAAACATATTAACAAAGGCCTCCGCTTTATCTACTGCACTAGGAAATGTGTTGCCTTCTACTGCGATTGGATACACTTGTAATTTGTATCCATTTTGTAATTCTGATATTTTTCTCCAAACCTTATATGTATCTTTTGATTCAGACACTTCATTTTTACAGAACTCAGCCCAGTGAATCTTTTTGGCTCTCGCCACTATTCTGTTACAGTGTATTTTAGTTTTTTTCATTTCCCTAAAGTTCTCTTCAGATTTGTTTCTTATCCATTTTTTAAAGTGTTCCTTCTTAATATTTACTGCTAGTTCACATTCCTTATTCCACCAAACATTACCTGAATATTTACCTTTTGATTTTCCTTTGCATTTTGGTATGGACTTCTCCGCAGCAGAAAGAACAGCTTTTGTAATATTTCCATAAAATGTGTCTATACTTTCATGTTCTATACTTGCAATGTCATGGGACAGCAAGATTGTCTCATACAGTTCCCAATTAGCATTGACATACTGAAACTTTGGAATTCTGTCCTCAATATTGCAATATTCATCTTTATCTTTAACGTTTAATTGTATAATGATTGGAAGATGATCACTTCCCAAACAATCTTCCTCAGTGATCCAAGTGCAATTTGTTGCCAGAGTCGGGCTTACTAGTGATATATTTAAAAAGAGTGGGTGTTTAATTGTCTATCATAATAATATGAAAGGGTCATGTACTACAATCCTGTTTCTGAGAAACAATAAATTACAACAGAGACATTGGTATACGTGCAGTATAGCATATATATCCTGTGATTCCCTCCCCCCTCGCCCCCCCCCCCCCCCCCACTCTACTCACGCCCATCCCTACCCCCCCCCCCCCCCCCCCCGCACCATTTTCCTGGCATCTCCGCCTTCCCTACGCTCCCTCTGCACACCCTCCCTCTCCTGCTACCCACCCTCCATCCCCTCCCACACCCCCCCCCCACCCCACTGATGCCCACACCCATCCCTATCCCCCGCCCCATTTTCCTGGCGCCTCCACCTTCCCTACGCACCCTCTGCCCACCCTCCCTCTCCTGCTACCCACCTTCCATTCCCCCCCCCCCCCACTCTACTCACGCCCACACCCATCCCCCCCCCCTCCATTTTCCTGGCGCCTCCTCCCCCCCCCCCCCCACCCTCTGCCTCTGCACGTCCTCCCTCTCCTGCATAGCCACCCTCCACTCAGTGTCCCCCCCCCCCCCAACCCCACCCCACTATAAACCACATTTCCGTCAGTGACACCGGTCTACCCATCCTCCACTCTCGCCCCACTCTAAATCACATGTCCGTCCCTATCTCATCTGAAACCATGACTACTATAGCCATTGTACACCAACCCCTGTCCACTCCCACCATCCCCGGTGACCCAGTACTGAGAGATACTCTAGACAATCTTCAAACACGATTTGAAAGTACGGGTGCTAATGCCATCAACATTCTCAAGGTGTGGAGGAATGCCATGTATGTGAGATACATGCAGCTTCTGCCCAAACACACTGCACAGTGTGTTATGGGAAGACTTCAACTATGACAATGAAACTGTCACCCTTAATGGCTACCTCTCTCCCCACACCCCGGTCCCTGATCACCTGGCCAAGACAATAGTCAAGATATACGAAGGGCCGGTACACACAGACGACAACAAACCTATCGTCATCACCGTGCACTTTAGGAAGAGGCGGACAACCGGTGGCACCTGCATGATTCAGGGAAAGAGAAAGGGTCTGTGGGTGAGATCGGAGTACCGGGCCCTTTGTGATTATGTACAACAGCTCCTGGCCGGTACAGCGGACCCTGCAGAAAATGTCCCCGTCACCAGCAACCATCTTGCATCTGCCCCCCGATTTTACAGAAAGTACTGTCACTTCACCCGCCACCCCTCCCAACTCCTCATGGGGCCTGCTGTTGGCTGTCTCCCTAGCAGATGCCCCCATCACCCCTACCCTCTCCACTCTCTCGGACAACAAAGAAGTCTCTCTTCTTGTGCAGCCGGCGGAGTCGTCAATCACAAGGGACTATCAGCCGACGCCCCTTCTACCCGACCACTCATCCCTGCCTAATCCCATCACCACATCTACTGGCCAACCACTTCAGAACATCCACACTGATTCATCCCTTGTTGCGGCAACAGTTAATGGTGTAATGTCCACTGCCACGCCCCTTCCCCCAACCCGACCAAACACGAAGTACAGTCCCCAGTCCCCAGGACTGGGATTACATAATACAGAGGCCGCACCCACCACGGCCCGCAGGACTACCTGTCCTGATGAGGACACCACTGACCCTGATACTCTGCGAGCTCAACTCAAAAGTGCCTGTAACCTCATCATGGACCTTCGCGCTGACGTCAGTACACTGTTTAAAGGACTTTCAGCAGCCCTAGCCAGGATTGACCAGCTCAAGAGTCAGCTCCGTGATGAGGCGGTCAAGAGAGCCAGAGACCTGCAGGTTACAGAGAAAAGTGTGGGCAAGGTGTTGTCCGATCTGGATTACAGGATAACTGGTGTGGAGACAGCTCAACACGCCACAGACGGCACTGTCAACCAGCTATCCTCCGCCAAACAGAACCACAAGCAGCGCCTGAGGGAAATTCAAAAACAGTTTAAAAAGAAATCAGCCCCTGCGTCCAACAGCTCAGACGCTGCCATGAGTGGTAACACTCAAACTGACCTGTCTGCCAATGTTGATAGCTGTGCGTCTCCGCGCCAGGTAACGGGCAACGCAATCGCTGCTCCCTGTCACCCCTCCCCTCCACCCATTATGCAAGAACTGGCCGCGGTACAGCCTGTGAGTGCAGCCGAGAAGAGCCCAGAGCACCTCATACCAGTGCGGATTACTGGCGGCCTGCTTGAGGTCAACAACGGGTCTGACCACGCCAGCAGCAGCGTAACAACAGAGTGTCTCCAGAGGAGCAATTACTGCGACACACAGTGCAGAGTGACACCACCATGTTGGTCATTGGAGATTCTGTTGTTCGCAACATCAAGGCCGAGAAGATGCCCACATACTCTAGAGAGAAAGTAGATGTATTATCTGTCTCTGGCCAGAGATAGATAAACTGACAGTTGATGCCCACCCATTCCATAATCAACTAATTATTGTAATCAACTAGCCATTTAGACTAACCCACTCCAACCAATACACCCAATACCTTTATTACCTAGTCATTTTAGTTCCACTCCAGAAATCATTCAAGCTACGTTTTTTGATCAGCTACCAACCCGCGATTATTAAGCCAGATCCCCCATCCCCCCCCCCCTAAATAATTAATGCTGTCATTGACTTTTTTAAAACAAAAATATTATATTACATTATAAAATGAATCAAGACGAATTACTTCTTCTAAACGATATCAATACTGTAGAAAACAAAGACTTGGACTCGAAAAAACAGCGTCTTTTGTCTGTAATTGTCTCAGGCAAGTCAAAAGGTCACAGGTCAAGGGTTAAAACCAAGGTCAAGGTCACCAGCCACAAGGTCAAGGTCAAGGTCAAAGTCATGGGTCAAGGGTCAAGGTCAAGGTCATGGGTCAAGGTCAAAGGTCATGGGTCAAGGTCATGGGTCAAGTCAGAGGTCACGAGGTCAATGGCACTGGAACCAAAAAATGGTAAAAGTCCGCTCCTGGTCTTTTTCCAGTTGCTCTCACAGAGTCAGCTATAACCCAGGTTCAAGTGCACAATTCGCCTTCCCTGTGAGAGCTTTTGGTGTGGCCTAGGTTTTTTTTGTTCCGCCCACCCCAGACGGGAATCTACCAAGACTCTGCTGCCCGAAACGAAAGTGTAGATGTCCCAGAGGTGTTTGGAACAAGCAAGGGAGTTGCAACCCGGGTTTTTGTGCACAAATAACTCCCTTGTTTGTTTCCTAGGCCACTGGACCACTCACGGACCCACAATGAATAGAAACATTTTCATTTATATAACCCTACATTCTCCTAAAATAATTAAGTTGGTGAAGCAAAAAAGTAATACCAAAAAAATTATATTTGTATTAAAAGACAACAATAATCACACATTTTTAAACAAAAATCAAATAATAACATCTTTATACTATTATCTATCATAATTATTGACACATCTTACCTTTTATTTTTTATGAAAAAATATATATATTTTAGTCAAAAATTAAAACATAATTTAATAAAGCAAGGGAAGTAACTTTTTGTCTTACCAAAATTTTCTCAAAATTACTTCCCTTGTATAAACTTATATTCAACAAAGGGAAGTAATCTAAAATTTTGTTACTGAACAGGTGGTGATTCCTTCCCTTTTACTGAACAAGGGAAATAATCTGTTATTATTTCTTATGCTGATACTGAACAGAGCAAATTCTCTCCCATGTTGTTACTGAGTCTAGATTATTTTCTGGTGTTCAAGTCATGGGTAAAATTAACAAGTTACTGTCTATGTTACTGTCTAGATGTTTCTAAGTAAATTACAAGTACTTAATCAGGTAATTTATAAACCAGCAAGTAACTTTGTAAGTACCTTTGAAGTTAGTTGGTGTAAGTAATTATAAGTGACTTAAAACAAGTTCTTATAAGTGTCTTAACATAAGATCTTGTAAGTTCTTGATGCAAGTCAACAAGATACTCGGACAGATTTCCCAAGTTACAAGGACAACAAGAAAACTTTTTTTTAGTAATAGTCAGGTGGTGGTGGTGCTGATGGGGTTAAATAGTTAGGCGACATGTCATTTTTCTGTGAAGTGTATGACATTAATAAACGATTACCAAATCTGATTTTTATTTGTTTAAAAGAATGTGTAGTTTTTCTGTGGTTTCCTGTACCCCTATCCTTTTTCCCTCTGCTAAAAAACTGGCCTTCAGTTCTTCAACATTCACGGGAGTCTGACTACGCATTTTATTCTGTATTTCAGATTTTTGTTTCTTGTAATTATTTAAATCATCCTGGACGCGCTTAAATTCCTCGTCATCAATACAATTATCGTTTAATGCCTTACTGATAATAAGTTTAAGACTGCTCAGCTTTGCACCAGCCAGCGTACTCAATGCTTCATGTTTCTGTAATTTTGTGTGAAACCTCTTGTTCAAGGCCTCCAAACCAAAGCATGCTAGGCATGTAGCAACGCTAACACCCTCAATTGCTATTCCAGCCAAACTTCCAATTCCCGTGGCAAACAGAACAATACCCCCTACAGAACATGAAGCTGAAACTGCACCAATAGCCATAGAAGTGTTTTGAACAGAATTAAATACTGACTTATACCTCCTTTTGCACCGTGAGTACTTAGCCTCTTCACTTTCCAAATATTTCAAAGCTTCTGTAATATTATTTAATCTGAATGCATCTGCCTGTAATGTTTTATCTGAAGCAATTGACATATGTGGATCAGGCGCAAGCGTTGTTTTAGTCGTCACATTTGTTTCAGTTGGCTCAAGCGTTGGTAGTACTGGATAGAATTTTACCATTTTTTTTTATTGACAAATATTTTTTTAATCAGCAATTACATTTTGCAACTCTTCAAAAGTATACAATTTGCTGGCATAATAAAATGCAACAAGATCAATGTGTTCTAGGTTTATGTAAGTTAGACGAACAAAAGTTGTTTTGTCGACCACCACCTTGACAGCTGGAACACTGCTCGAAACATTAATAACATCATTATTTTTTGTAATAGCAATAAAGACCTTTGATGATTCTGTTACTGTTTCATTCCATGTAAGTTTAATTCCTTGTGCAATTTGAGCCTCTTTAGCAGAAGCAACAGATTTCATGATAATTTCAAATACTATTGTCACTTCTCTAGCCACGACTAAGCTTGCTGGCATAAACACAACAGAAGTATCTGATCTACCCTTTCTAGTTGTAAGAAGATATCTCCGTCTCTCATAATTTTCAACTTTCAGTTTTTCTCTGCTATTGTTGTCTAGGGCAAAACTTGGAACAAGGCTTACAATAAGCGGCCCAGAATTAACAACCTTCCTAAACACTAAGGCGCCTTCATCATCAGTGTATACATAAGGACTAATAAATTCAATCTTTATGTCCCAGTCAATTGTGGGTGGTGGAACAGGCACAGGTGAAACTACCCACTTTAGTAACATCACGTAGCTGACCAAGTTTAGGAATCTGTCTTTCACCGTCTTTCATGTCGACAATTACTTTCCTCTTGTACATGCCATTTGAATCAAGTTCAAAACCATATATTTCTCCAACATCTCCTTCCTTCTCAAAATCCTGTACATCAGCCAAATCTTTCAACTCTGTCACTGGACATGCAACTGGTATGATTCTCGACTTTGGACCAGCACTCATTTTTATAAACAAAAATAAAATTATTTAATTTCCAACACAACACTAAAATCATGCATAACAACTGGTTTGTCATCCTGATTAGTTACAGTCCTGAGAAAGCCTTGTTGCTGTCGGGACGTTAAGCAATGTACAATCAATCAATCAATCCTGATTAGTTACAGATAAACACAGTGACTCAAAGAAACTAGAACCTAATTTCTTAAACTGTAAATTAGGAAATCTAACAACTACACTTTCACAATAGGGAGCAGTTCCAGCTGGCACACATCTCAACAAAGTTGAAGGCTTTCCATTGTGTACATTTTCAGTAGTGTTTAGTTCTTTCAAATAAACATTAAATACTGTGTGTACTGCCAAATAAACAGGGCGTTTTCCAGTTATTTTAAGTTTTTTTGTCTTCATTGTTATAATACCAAACATAGCTTCATCTAAATCATCTGATCTCAACCAATCTTCATCAATATAAAATCCAAGTAAATATGCAAATCTATCTGAAATTTTTAACCAATTTTGTGTCGGTAATTCTAATGTAACAAGTAGGTTAGCTGGATTTAAAGTTGCTTTAATTTTAAAATTACTTTGAAACCATTCAGCTATAGTACAAAAGTCATAATACCCAGGCGGTAAAGCTTCAGTCTTACCATCTAAATTTACTTTATTATATATATCATCTTCTACATTAAACCATTTTACAGTATAGAACATTTCATGGATAGCTACAGCCTTGTTACCATCACGATTATCAATCCCATTAGTTAACCACACTGGTTTGCTTGTGTCAAGATTTGTTAAGGTAATAAACATTTTTATTATCTCATATAAAAAAGGATGGAATTTAAATCACCAACCAATACCACTACAAACGCATTTCAATTCAATGTGAATGCCAAATATAATGTTGCACCTACTTATGAACAAAAAATAATTCAACTAAATCAGCTTGATATAGCTTTGTCTGAACAAGATTTATTCCAAGTCAAAGTACCAAACCCTTATAATCATTACCTAAACCCTCCAATTACAGATGACTCTACTGCAAGAAAGTGGTCTTCAAGCCCACTAAAGATGTTTCAAAACCAACTTAACTTTGCTATACTATGCTCAACTACAGGCTGTGGCGTTTCTTTTACAGACCATTTGAATCACCCAAACAAACTGATTAAGTCTGTCTATCGTTTCCACATGTATTACCAACTTAGAAGAATACTGTCAGAACTGCATACACCACTACCCACTGAATCTAGTTTTAATCAGTTTAACAATCCAATGGATTTGAAAGCATTTGAACGGATCTGTAATGAATTTAACATCAGTACAAAGTATGACTTTACACAAAAACTTGATGATCACAAAGGCATGGGAACATTGTATTATGCTATGAGTCACAGACAATACCCTCAAGATTATTACCCTGGGTACACTTCATTCTCATCAAAATCTGAAGTGTGGTTAGGCTCAATTGAACAGAAACAGTCTAATGCCTGGACCACATTTGTCTTAGATAAGAGTGACGGATTTACTCAAGCAGGAGTCGAGCGCGTCAATGAGTCTATCAGAACATATGTCTGGTGTTTACTAGGAGCACAATCACTAACAAAATCAAACATTTTGAATGGAAGTGGTAAATTTGAAGCACAAAAACAGTTTCTTGCAAATCTTGAAGATTCAATTAACTCAACAGTTGATCTCCCATCAAGCATACAGCGTTACCAAGACGTTTTAAGATATGCCAGATCAAAAGTTGACTTTGTAGTTGGCATCGGGTTATACATGTTACCATCTGACCTTCAACTCCAAATGGGTACAATAACAAATTATAATAATGAAATCATTGTTGCAGGTGTTGGTCAAAAACTCGGTCTCAATCAATCTGTAAACTTAGGAGCAACAACCACACACGTACAGCCGTTAAAATCATTACAGATGGTAACACCCCCGGCCCCGGCCCCAGCCCCCACACTGGCACTCATACAATCAGTACAGTCAACCCCTGACACACATGAGTCGGAAAGAACAGCATTGGTAATAGGTCTCACTGGATTAGGGGTATTACTTCTTTACCTGTTTCATTAAATAACCCACTATTAACCCTCCTACTGTCACCAAAAAGACCCACACATGTTCTGCCATAAATCCTACTGCCTTTGCCGCTGTACTAATCAACCAACTGACAACCGTGCCTATAATGCCAGGCAACGCGTCTACTGCTTTCAGAGCCAATTTCTTAAGCAAGTCTGATATGTGAGACAGTTGTTTCTTTACCCACGACTGTAAGTCTTTTGGATCTGTGGGGACTGGGGTTGGTGGTGCTGGAGGTGGAGAACCACCCCCGGAGACAGCCAACACAACTGTACTGATAATAAACCCCAGAGCTGTAATTAAACTGGCAATTGTGATACCCTGTTCTCTGAAAAGTGTTTTAAGTCTCTCAGCCAGAGTAGTGTCTTCGTGAAGTATTTTTTGAATAGTTTCTCTAATCCTGTTGACTTGTGTTTTCAGTTTTTGTCTCCCAATACTAATCGCTTCTAACCTTCCTGATCTTTCTATCTGCAAATCATTTAATCTGTGTTGAATTCTCTCTTTCATTTCTGTGTCAAGATTTCCATTGTCTGCGGTAGCCAGTTTCTCTTTTTCTCGTTCTATGTGTTTATCAAGCTCTCCCAGTTTGGCAACATTGTTTACCATCTCACCTCTTATCGTCTGCAGTGATTTATCCAAACCCATAATCTCCCTCATTGACAAAGGTGGATCATCTATTGTTTTCATAACATCACTTATTTGTCCTTCAGTAAATGAAGTTTCTTGTATCACTGTGTTTGCTATTTCTGGTAGGCTTGTTATTGGTGCCATTTCAATCTCTTGCCCCGTTGGCAACTTTGTTTGCGTGTCGTGAAGCACACTAACAAGTCTTGGGGGAACAGGAGACCCTCCAATACCAAGGTATCTTGCCAACCCAGAGTTACCACCGACTTCACCTTTAATTGTACTTAAAGCTCTAAACTTAGAAGGATTATTTTTATGTGTTAGATTTATTTTCCCTCTGTCTGTATTTACAAATAAGTGTCCTTTATCATATTCAAACTGATTAGGATCTATTACATCTGGGTGGACACCAACACTGTCATAAAATGAGTTTACTTTGTCTTTTAACAGTTCGTGATACATACTAGAACTAGTTACCATTCCAGTCATATCTGTTGCACCAGTATCATAGTCATTCATGTCATCCATTTCAAAATCTTCATGATTAAATCCTCCCGCTGCCATTGTTTTATTAATTTATTATTTTTTATTGTGCATAATAAAAATGACACAGTCTTACGGATCAAAGTTAGACCCATTTAGAAAACTACGTGAGCCCCTGGGTGTTAAGGGCATTCGACAAACAATAGTCATCACAAACAATCCAAGTACCATAGACCAGAACCAAACACTTACAGTCAAGTTTCCAAACCTAGGACCCAGTGACGTTATTGTTCCTGGCACTGCACGCCTTGCTTTTAATATTGAACTATCATCAGACGCAGACGTGAACAGAACACTAGTTAACAATCTTGGTAGAGCAATTGTTAGAACTATTAAAGTAAAACTTGAAGGACAGGAAGTGTTTAGTCTTGATGACTCAGATGTATTCTACTGTTACAAAGACCTTTGGCTAACAAAAGAAGAACGAGAAGACCGTATTTACCAAGGCATACAGCCAGATAATGTTGGTAAACTTCGAATCGACGCCGGAGATAAAGTAACTAATACAGCCATGGATGTTATAATGGCCGAAACATATGGATCCAGATTCTACATTCCACTTGAGTTTGAAATCCTAACAGCTCATCTGCCTTATTATCAAGGAGCACTGAATGACCGTCTGAGCTTTGAACTAACTTTCAATGACTACTCCAAAGTTATAAAATCATCTGATCTTAGTGCAACATATAAGATCTCTAACATTTCCTTGGAATATGAAATTGTTACACATACTGAACTAGCCAGACTCATTCAAAATCAATACCAGTCAAGACTTCCAATTTATTATGACCGTGTGATTAGACATAGTTTAATACCCAAAGACAAAAGCGACCCAATGTGGAACATAAACTTAAACACACCAGCTAGGTCACTGAAAGGTATTCTTATGTTGTTTATTGAACCAGCGGCTCCATACAAACGGGATTCAGAAAAATTCTACAATCCTAAGATTACACATTTGTCCTGTACAATCGAAGGCCGCCCTAATCAAGTGTATGCATCTGGAATGTTACCATACCAGCACTACGATGAGATCACAAAGTATTTTGCAGGAGGAAGGATAAGAGATAAACCAGCAAACATTGCGTGCAAAGATCTACATCTGTATGATGTAAGGATTGGTCAATACCTGACAAACAAGTATGCACTGTGGTTAGACCTGCGTAGTACAGATGATGACTATCTTCATGGGTCAGGACGAACTGTTGAGAATGGTAGTGATGGGATTACAATCCAGATACAAAAGAAGGTTGAAACTGCTGCAGCCATAAATATATATTTGTACCTGATATATGACGCACAACTCAATATTGCAGAAAGCAGACTGAGTGGACACATATATTAAAATTATATTGTGTATTAAAATGAACCTTAGCTTAATGACACTCGATCCACACTGTGGTTTATTTTGTGGTGCCACAGGCTGTGGAAAAACTGAATTTGTTCTTAATCTGTTACAAACAAGATACATATACCACTTTGAAAACATTGTAATATTTTGTCCAACAATCAAACACAACAAAGCTTATCACAACCGTTTATTCATTTGGACTGACAGTAATATCTATTTAGTTGACCCTGAGAAAAAACTGAATGACTACCTGCTGTATTTTTACAAACAATTTGAAGGACAGCCAACGTTGTTCATAGTCGATGACTGTTCTGCAGAGAAAGACATTGTTAAGAAAAGAAACACACTGGCAGAACTTGCCTTTAGTGGCAGACATGCAAACATAAGTGTAATGATTCTCACTCAGAAATATAATGCTGTACTGAAAGATTTTCGTGAACAACTAAAGTTTATATGTCTGTTTTACTGTAAGGATCGTGACAGCTTCGAAGACTGTCTCAGAGAAAACGATGTAATTCCCAATAAACATGAACGAAACTGTGTAAAAAATAAACTGAAATCGACTAAGCACCTAAAGCTTATTTTAAAAACAGATCAGCCCACTGGGTATGGATTAGTAAATTAATTTATCTTTTGGGTTTGTCTATAAAAATGACAGACAGACAAAATTGGCCTATTAGTGAAATAATAGATATTACACACTATTTTAAAAATATTAAATATGTAAGCCAGCTTTATAATAGAGAGACACTAGGTAATTTATTTATGATACCAACAACAGTGTATATGACTGGTAATATAACTTTATATGTTGATAATCCATTTATTAAAAAAATAACTGTTGATATTAATACACAATCATTTACTATTAATTATTGCAGTAATTGGTTTGGTAAAGTGTGTAGTAATTTAGAAAAAGAGCTATATAAAATAAATTTGTATTTTAACGTTATTGAATTTAATAAAATGGTATTGCACATACAAAACCAATAATGATGATTGAGTCAGTGTGTAAACAAATCTGTTTTGTAGGAGTTACAGTCAATAAAGTGCCATTTTCATTATATAATTTTCTATTTATTTTTTTGTCGGACAAATAAAAAAGATGGACAACCATCAAAGATTAAGAAACGTGTTTCACACAACTGACTTACCTATATCTAATATTTACAATGTCTATGAATCAATAGAAAGATCTTTTTTAGTCATACAAAATAACCTTCTTTCTGATAGTGTAAAGATTCAGATTGTTGCAAAAATAGAATTTGCCAGAGATGTTGGTGAAGTTATTGTAACGTATATCTCGACAAGGCAGCACACAGTTAATTCGAGAAGAGAACTAGAGAAAGTGTTTAGAGAAAGATTGTTACCAGACTTCCATGAAGCAATTGACAGAGCAGAAATGCAAGGGTCTGGCTGGCATGAAGGCCTTGTACATGAACTACAACTGAAGCAGTCAAGATATCATCCTATACTAGGTAAATCATGGATACCACTTCCAACTGAGGTTGCAAACAAAAAGGCTGTAGTCAATATTCAAAACAATGATAATTTATGTTTTATGTGGTGTGTGCTTGCTAAACTTCATTTTGTAAAAGCAAAACCTGATCGTGTATCTAACTATACCAAATTTGTAAACGAACTCAACTTCAGTGGCATTGAGTTCCCTGTTAAAATAGAGGATATAGACTTGTTTGAAAAACTAAATCCTGGTATATCTGTGAATGTGTTTGTGTGGGAAAATGAATCTGAGAATAAGTTACAGCCAATTAGAGTATCTCCAATTGCCCCAACCTATGGGCAGCCAGAAGATAAACATGTTGACATGTTGCTAATAAGATCTGGTGATAACTTTCACTACACAATTATCAGAAGTATGTCAAGACTAATTCATCATACAACAAAACATGACGGTAAACAGGAATTTTGTAAAAAATGTTTACAGAGGTTTTCCTCTATTAAAGTAGCACACAAACATGTGCAGCACTGCAGGTCAGCTGATGACATTCAAACAATACTGAGGTATCCAGATCCTGGTAGTCAAGTGTATTTTAAGAACTATGGGAATCAGCAAAAGCTGCCGTTTGTAGTGTATGCAGATTTTGAATCACTCATTGTTCCATATGAGGGTCCTGTTCCAGAGTCATTACCAAAGACTATAAAATTGAGTGATCAAGTGGTGTGTTCTTTTGGATACATTCTTGTTAGGTCAGACGGTCTTCATTCAGAACCTGTTATCTATAGGGGTGAAAATGCAGCATGCCTGTTTTTAACAGAAATGAGACAACTGTATAGTCAGGTAGTACAGTATCTCACAACATGTCAGATGCCTTTGGTGATGACAGAAGAAGACAAACTAAAATTTGATACAGCAGAGACGTGTTGGATTTGTGAACAGCCTCTGGGAGGTGATAAAGTTTGTGACCACGATCACATAACTGGGCGTTACAGAGGTGCTGCACATGGTGATTGTAACTTGAAATTAAAAATAGATCCTAAGACATACAAGTTACCAATCTTTTTCCACAATCTCAAAGGATATGATTCACACATCATCATGCAGGCTGTTGATGAGTCTTACAGAAAAATTAGTTGCATTGCCCAGACAACTGAGAAGTACTTGACTTTTAGATTGGACAAATTAGCATTTTATGACTCCATGCAACATTTGTCTTTAGGTCTTGCTAGTCTGGCAGAAGGACTGACTGAGTATCCAATAACAAGTAAATATTTTGAACCAGACTTGATTAAGAAAGGAGTTTATCCGTATGAGTACATTGATCACTGGGTTGTGTTTGAGGAAACAAGACTGCCTCCAAAAGAGAAATTTTATTCTACACTAACTGGTAAAGGTATTTCTGACTCTGAATATCAACACGCACTTGATGCGTGGGATAAATTAGGGTGTCAGACAATTGGTGATTACCACGATCAGTACTTGAAAGCTGACGTTTGCTTGCTAGCAGATGTATTTGAAAGTTATCGTGAAAAGGGTTTGTTGCACTACAGTCTTGACCCTGCTTGCTACATAACTAGTCCTGGCATGACATGGGATGCATTTTTGAAATCCAGTAAGATATTTATAGACCTGTTGTATGATCGTACGATGGGTGAAATGGTGGAACGTGGATTGAGGGGTGGCATTAGTATTGCAGCAAATAATTATGCCAAGGCAAATAATAAATATCTTGACGACTTTGACCCCTCAATGTCAAGGTCATTTATTACGTACTTGGATGCTAATAATTTGTATGGATTTGCAATGTGTGAATTGTTGCCATTAAAAAACTTTTGTTTGTATGATTTGTCACAGTATGGCATAAAAAAATTAACAAAATATATTATGGATCGAGGTCAAAATGATGAAAAGGGTTGGATCTTTGAAGTAGACTTGGAGTATCCACACCATTTACATGATTACCATAATGATTATCCATTAGCAGTTGAGAAACTGAGTTTGACTGGGAAAAAAGAAGACACCAAACTTGTACCAAATTTGAATGACAAATTCAATTACGTTTGCCACTATCGATTGCTGCAGTTTTACATCAGGCATGGGTTAGTACTAAAAAAAGTTCACAGAGGCATTCAATTTGATCAGATTGATTGATTGTACATTGCTTAACGTCCCGACAGCAACAAGGCTTTCTCAGGACGTGCCTGCACTGCTTGTGAAAAAAAATAAATAAACAGAACATTGAATGTATGTCGCCAGCCGGTCAAATACATTAAATAAACTTAACACATGGGGCCTAAATAAAGCTAAGACCATTTAGCAACACACATCCAATATCAAGAGCTACAGGCAGTGCAGACAGTAGGGAGAGTTTTAAAAAGGCAAATACAGGTGAATGGACCTCGGGTAGACAGAAACACATGCCCCAGAATAGAGAGAAAAACCCACCCTGTGAGGCTGACCAGGGTGACCCTGGGAACTAAAAAATACCTAACCCCACCCAAGTCCCCCAGGGCAGACCCAGGTGGGGCTCAATTTGATCAGAGTGCTTTCATGAAAGATTACATAATGAAGAACACAACCCTTTGTGCGAGAGAAGGTAACACTGCATTTGACAAAGACTTCTTTAAGCTTATGAACAATGCCTGTTTTGGCAAGACAATAGAAAATCCTCATCACAGAAAAGATGTGAGACTGGTCACAACTGAATCGGGTGCAATTAAACTTACAAGTAAGCCTCAGTACACAGGGTATAAAGAATTTCATTCATCATTGTATGCAGTGTCACTCAAAAAAAAGATTGTTAAACTCGACAAGCCAGTATTTATAGGTATGGCTATTCTGGAGTTGTCAAAATTATTAATGCTTGAATTTTATTATGATTACTTCAAACCAAAGTATCCTGACTGCCGTCTGTTATACACTGACACTGACTCTATGATCATTGATGTGTGTACTGAAGACTTTTATGAAGACATGAAAACAGAGTTACACATGTATGACACGTCTGACTACCCTAAAGACCATCCACTGTTTAGCACACAAAACAAGAAAGTGCCTGGTAAGTTTAAGGATGAACTAAATGGTGTGCCTATAGTTGAGTACGTTGGACTGAGATCAAAAATGTATTCTATACTGCACCAGAAGGGTAGTCAGTCAAAAGCCAAAGGTATCAAGAAAACAGCAATAAAAAATAAAGACATTCGACATGAACATTACAAGCAAGTGTTAGACGGTGCATTAATGCCTGATTATCCAAACAAGTCACTGAGATCAAACAAACATAATCTTGAAATGATCCAAACACATAAGAAGTCTCTGGCAGTTGGAGACACAAAACGAGTGTTTCATAGTAAGGAAAAAGCTTATGCACCTGGTCATTACAGACTCAAGTTATCTGAAGAAATAGCTGACAAACTGGTTGATGAATTAATTGATGAGTTAGTTACTGAAATGAGTAACGGTGTCTGGGGGAATAATCTGTAATTCTTCTCTGACAAATGCCCTCTTTGGTGCAGGCTCATACAGATAATATATTGTTGCATTAGCTGAAGGAACTATTTTTTTTATATTATGAACAGATGTAGACCAAATTGGATCAGTTGCCCTACGTCTAACGTCATTTTCAGCCTCACCAGGTTGATACAAATATCTCACCTGTTTTGTAAATAAGTTAGTGTCTGGAGGTGTTATTGCTTTTATTTCTGACGGTATTGTTTTCAATTTAATAGAATCAACAGGTTTAGGGTGACCATCATTATTCATTGCTTTTATCACAGAAGGTAATCTTTTAACCCACTCAGTGTTACGTGCGTCATGCATGAGTTCCTTAGAATACTGATAGCTAAAAAGTCTCTCCGATAATTGCTTGTTAAAGTTTTCAACAATTGCCTGTGATCTATGCAAGCCTGGAATACCGCGTCTAACCAGTACGCCATGCTTTGCAAATAATTGATTAACAGCCCCTTTAAATTCACTCCCATCATCAACCTGCACAAGCCTAGGGTATTTTAAAGGACCTCGACTATATATTTTTGATAATGCAGTGGCCACTGTTACAGCTTTTTTGTCAGTTATGGGTTCTGCATCCTTATACCTTGAAGCTATGTCAACAACAGTTAATGCATACTTGTATCGTTTCTTTCTTATTGTGTCATGCGGAAGAAACAGGAGGTCCATTTGGTGTGTGTCATTAGGTGATGTGTTTTCAAAATGATTGATTGATTGATTGTACATTGCTTAACGTCCCGACAGCAACAAGGCTTTCTCAGGACGTGCCTGCACTGCTTGTGAAAAAAAACCAAACTAAACAGAACATTGAATGTATGTCGCCAGCCGGTCAAATACATTAAATAAACCTAACACATGGGCCTAAATAAAGCTAAGACCATTTAGCAACACACATCCAATATCAAGAGCTACAGGCAGTGCAGACAGTAGGGAGAGTTTTAAAAAGGCAAATACAGGTGAAGGGACAAAGGGTAGACAGAAACACATGCCCCAGAATAGAGAGATAAACCCACCCTGTGGGGCTGACCAGGGTGACCCTGGGAACTAAAAAATACCTAACCCCACCCAAGTCCCCCAGGGCAGACCCGGGTGGGGCGTTTTCAAAATGAGGCCTTGTTATTTTTCTTGGAGCAGGAAGATATATTTGCCAAATTGCCTGTTTTTTAAGCCACTGTTTTATTTGGTTAACATCTCCACCCACAGCAGCATGTAATTTTTTTATTGCAGTATTCCCTTTCCAGTAGCCAATTGGGGAGTAATATATTTTTGATAGTTTAGCGTCTGCCATTTTTTCTAGCAATATAAACTCCTGTAAAATATACTAATGTCATTCCTACTAGAACAAATATTATTTCTCCATTTCTTTGTTCTGAGCTTGGTTGGTAATAGTCGCTAAGTTTTGGTTGAGGAATAGATATGTCTTCACCAGTTACAAGATAGTATTCTTTGATCGCATCATCGACGTTTGAAAATGTATGCTGTGCATGACCCTCAAGTTTTAGTTTTTCATTAATAAAATCAAGTTTCTCAATTCTTTGCTTTTCGTAATCTTGTTGAGCTTGAGCTAGTTTTTCAGATGCCTCATTGTGGCGCTTCATTTCTTCTGCTGATTCTTCTTTACTAACTTTTGAAAAGAAATAGTTTGATCCACTAAAAGCTAATGCGTTAATAACTGCACCACCAATCATGACAGCTATAGTTGCCATATTTTTTATTTACTTAGAAATATTTTCTGGAATAATTCCTTGCTTGACTAGAAAATCTTTTGTTGCAATCGATGCTGTTATAACAACTACTAGCTTAGCACTGTCTTCGAAGTCTAATTTACTAAGGTCTGCTGATTTCATTTTGAGAAGACTTTTTCCCAGCATAGAATAAGCTACTGCTAGTCCACTTATTACAGCAGAGTGATAGACAAGGTTCATTAAGTTCTTTGTGTCGCTCATTTTCTTATGCTACAAAAATTAAAATAATAATAAATTTATTACTGCATGTAAAATGGGTCCAAAGGTTTTGAAACTGCTGGTAATGTGGAGACTTCTTCTTTTGTTTTTGGAGTGTTTGATTTTTTGGACACTGTTTGAGTGTTTGGTTTGTATTTTTTATATAATTGGTAACCTACGTAACCAAATCCGACAACAAATCCAGCAACTATATATTTTGTTGTTTCAGGTTTAGTTGTTTTTTTATCACTTTGTGGGGTATGTGTTGGTTCTAATGGTAGTGTCACTGATGATGTTACGTCAGTCTTTTCTGTTAATGCTTGAAGCTGTAATTTCTTTTGTCTGTTATATTCAGCTAATCTTTTCCCAGCCTCTATTCGACCTGGACTTTTAGTCTTAGTCACTGTTTGAACCTGTGTCAAGACATGGCTCTGTTGTGGAGTCGTCTCGTCCATTTTCTTCTAATTTACAATTTATTTTTGAAAAATCAATATGACTCCCGGTAACAAGTAAGGTTACCACAGGTGCAAGGTAATTGCCAAACTTGTAAAACATGACACATGCTAATTTGCCAATTGAACTTGAAACAATAGGATTGCTTTCAAGGTCGTGTGATAGACTGTCACTATCCACAGGTAAAAAGTGACTCACTGCTTTTGTGTATAGGCATACAAGTGATCGACTTAAATCACGTGTCATTAGTGAGGCAATGTGATTTTCATATTTAGAATGAAGCTTGATTAGCTCGTCAGAGGTTAGAGATTCAATATCCTCTATCATGTATTGTCTTCCTAGATAAGTCTTTGACTTGCCTGAGACAATTACAGACAAAAGACGCTGTTTTTTCGAGTCCAAGTCTTTGTTTTCTACAGTATTGATATCGTTTAGAAGAAGTAATTCGTCTTGATTCATTTTATAATGTAATATAATATTTTTGTTTTAAAAAAGTCAATGACAGCATTAATTATTTAGGGGGGGATGGGGGATCTGGCTTAATAATCGCGGGTTGGTAGCTGATCAAAAAACGTAGCTTGAATGATTTCTGGAGTGGAACTAAAATGACTAGGTAATAAAGGTATTGGGTGTATTGGTTGGAGTGGGTTAGTCTAAATGGCTAGTTGATTACAATAATTAGTTGATTATGGAATGGGTGGGCATCAACTGTCAGTTTATCTATCTCTCTGGCCTGCGGACTGCCCACCTGCTCAACTGGCTCCACCGACAACACACGTCCCACACAGCGGTGGCACTGGTGACCTTCCAAGTGGGGGTCAATGACTGCAAACAAAAGGAAGTGACCAGCGCTGTGTGGGAACAGCTCATCCGGGCATGCAAGCAGGTATTTCCCGACGCTCATCTGCAGGCAACCTCCATCCTGCCGACCGACAGTAGACACCAGCTGTACAGGGCCATCACTGCCTCCAACAGTAACCTGTTCCATGTGTGCAGAAAGCTGGGTGTCACACTGATAGACAACACTCAGGTCTTCACTGCTGTTGATGGGTTCCCGCGTAGAAAATTCTACAGGCGCGGTGACCCCATCCATTCTAGTCGCCAGGGCACCATCAGTCTGGCCCTCAACATCAAGAGGCGGGCCAGCTACTGACGTCACCCCACCCAACAACCAGACTGAAGGTGGTGGCCGTGACCGCCGTCAGCGACATGAAGGACACGCTGGCACCACCAACACTTATGCTGATGTCACAGCCGGCAGACAGTCAGTGTCCGCGGCAGCACCCAACCTGGAATCACTCTGTGGTGCATCCAGCTTCGGTGCTGCAACGGAAAGTCAAGGTGGACTGTCAGTGTCCTCTGCTGTAGCACCAAGTCTGGAATCACAGTACAGCGAATCCAGGTTTGGTGGTACAGCAGAGAGTCAATGTAGCTATCAGCAACAAATGCCGGGCCAGTATCCTATGTGGCAGCAACCACCGCTACCACCATACAGTGCCGCGTTTCCACTGTATCGCGAGGCGGGTCCATGGGGACACTTCAGCATGACGCAACCAACGTATCCTTTCAGCGTCCCCCCACTCACATACACGCCATACACACAGCAGGAACTGTGGGCACAGTACAGCCACCCGGTGCGTGTGTATTAGACTCATTTCCAGAACATTCAGTTACTTTTCCTTACATAACTTTGTGCTTTGCTATCACTGAACAGCATCAAATTGATTTACTTGCGTGCCATTGCTCATTTTCTGTTTGCGCAGAGACGTAGTCATTTGTTTTTAACTTCAACCACTGCACGTGGTCCAATATTAACATTGTCATCCTTTTGACTTCTGCCGACAGTACTCATGACTACCGATCTACTCATTCTGTGCGATTTGTGACGCTTATAGCACTAGTACTTGTGCACTGTGACACTTTCTCTACTACTGTTCTACGTATATTCACACTACGATCATATCTGTCCTTTCGCAGCGCTGACAGACTTATTTCCCCTATCGCGCAGCGGGGTCATTTAGCTTTGACTGTTGAAGTGTGCTGAAGGGATTAGTCCCTCTTAGTGAACTTTGTGACTTATTTTCTGGGATCTATTTTAGTTATTTCACTTGCCTCCCACATTCTGTGTGTTAGAGCAGACTGATATATATTTTTAATTTTTTTTTTTATACTTGTTTCACGATTTCAGTTATTTGCCGTTGTATCATTTATAAGCTTTTTCATTAGTACTCTTTAGTACTGACATACGTTAGCAATCATGACCAGTTACAAATTGGCCATTTAAATGTTTATCATTTAACTAACAAAGTTCCCGATCTGTGTGTCCTCTCGAGTCAGCCCAATCCATTTCACTTATTTGGTGTAACGGAATCGCGTCTCAATCCTAACATCAGCGATGAGGCCTTTTCTATCCAGGACTTCACTGTACTGCGCTGCGATGCTGAATGCCCAGAACAAACGGGTATTGCAGTATACATTCATAATTCAATTAGCTGTATTACTCGCAGGCGTGGGGACCTGGAGTCAAAAACCGTGGAATGCATTTGGGTTGAGGTAAGGGCAAACAAATCAAGCCCCGTGCTGGTCGGGTACATTTACAGGAACCCAGCATGAACATTTCAATGGTTCGACGACTTTATCGTCATGATGGATAAAGTCAGACAGTCCAGCTCTGAAATTTTGATCCTAGGCGATTTCAATATTAACAATAACATGTTTCTGAATAACCCTGCTTGGTATCTTTGGTTTAAAGCAGTTAGTTAAAACAGCAACTCGTGTTAGTCCAACTTCCTCCACCCTTGTAGACCACATATATACAACTACTCAATCAAGGGTGATGGCAATAGAAGTGCCTTAGGTAGGGATTAGCGATCACTACCCGGTGTGCTGTTGCTGGGCATTGAAAGCGGATAATTCATTCCGAAAACATCAGCACATGACTTTTAGATACTAGTTAAACACATCAACAAGGAAACATTTCTTTGCGATTTAAGTAGCGCACCCTTTGATACAGTGTACTATCATAATGACCCCAACGATGCTTTGTCTGAGTGGTACGGATTGTTCCTTGGTGTTCTCGATAAACACACTCCATTCACTGATTCAGAGAGAAACGGGTGAAGAACCCCCAGCTTCCCGCCTGGTTAAGTAAGGAAATCAAGAATGCCATGCAGCTCCGAGATGACTATAAAAGAAAGAAGGATTTTGTAGCTTATCGAAAGTAAAGAAACCATGTTAAACATTTAGTGAGGAAAGCTCAAAGGTCACTTTTTCACCGTCTTATGAACGGAAAGAATGATGTCGTATCTGTGTGGCGAGCGATCAATGCCTTTACGAGGTCCAAAAATACCGCACAATGTACACAGTTATCAGCTGATACCTTGAATCAGCATTTCCTCTTGGCTGCCAGTATGTTGCTAAAAAATACATATTCTGGTCAGTCTTCAGCTCTGTCAGAAAAGCTAAAGACGTTTTGTGCAGAACGGCTGGACCCGGTACATCATTCAGCATTCCCCTGTTAACGATATACGACATGGGAAAATCCATCTCGTACTTGAGGAACAAACGTACTTCTGGCCATGATGGTATTAGTATCTCAGTTCTGAAAATGGCCATACCGTATATTGTAGATACCTTGACATACTTTGCATAAAGCAGAGGATATTTCCATCTTCTCTAAAACAGCCAAAGTGATCCCACTACCTAAAACGAAAGACCTTGCCGACCCTAACAAGTTCAGGCCCATTTCGCTATGGACAACACTGTCGAAACCGATAGAAAGACACATTCACACACACTTGCAACATTTTCTAGAAAAACACAAACTCATACATCCATTACAATCTGGCTTTCGGCGGAAACACTCCTGTCACACAGCATTGGTACACCTAGATGACAGATGGCTTACTGCCATGAATAGCAGTCAAATGACTGGAGAAGTATTTTTGGACCTTTCAAAAGCATTTGACCTTGTCAATCATAAAACTTTAGTTCAAAAACTTAATGTCTATCAACTAAGCGCAGACACACTTGCCTTCCTTACGTCATATCTGCATGGGCGTATGCAGTATGTCTACGTGAATGGTAAAAGCTCACCTGAGGGGGTGCTAGAGTATGGAGTACCACAGGTATCGATTCTTGGTCCATTATTGTTCTCTGTCTTCATAAACGACCTTCCATTACATATATCTGACTCCAGTGTAACTTGCAGTCTTTTTGCAGAAGATGGAACACTGGACGTTTTGTCATCAGACGTAACATGTATGGTGAAGATTCTCCAGGACAGTTTAAATGAGGTATCTGAATGGTGCAGAAATAACGCCATGATACCTAATCCCACTAAAACCAAATGCATGCTGATTACCACACAGTAAAAGCATCAGTTGAAGCCCCCTCCCCTTCAACTAACACTTAACGGCCAGCCTGTGGAGCAAGTCAGGGAACAATGCGTGCTTGGAATCAACTTAGACGACAAGTTGTGCTGACAAGACCACATTACTAAACTGTGTAAAATAGTATCTAAAAATGTATTCCTCCTGTCGAAATTGAGACATTTCCAACAAGCCAACAAGGAAACTCTTCTACTATGCCCATATTCAGTCACATTTGGATTATGCCTCATCTATTTGGGACAGTAGTAGCGATGCTAATTTAAAAAGTCTGAACTCGCTCCACAGAAGAGCCATTAAACTCATTGTTGACAGACCCTCAGAAGTCATTAGTACTGACAATAAGTTCAAGCTGTTAAGACATTTTGCCACTTGAAAAACAGTTTATGTATAAGTTGGTGCTCATGCGCAAAATCAACCTCTTAGAAACACCAGTTTATCTCAATAGTTGGTTCCACTTTGCTCATACGAGGTCCAGTTGAACACCAGGGAACAATCTTGTAGTACCAATGCCTCGACTGGACATTTATAGGTCATCATTATCCTATTCTGGTGCAAAGTTATGGAACTCTATTCCTGCGGATGTTAGAGCCGCGCCATCGCTTAAAACATACAAGACCAAGCTCCTGAAACATCTAGGCAAAATTTAATTTTTCCTTTTATTTTTTATTTTACTTTTATTCTTACATGTAAAACAGTGCTCTCCATGCCTTGTGCGGCATTTCACGGATAGTCTGCATTCTCTTGTAACATTTATGAACGCGTGTAATATACCGCTGGCATTCCAGCAAGCTACATTATGTAATATCCATGACCCCATGGACTCGGCTGGCCAGACGGGATGCCGTCGCTAGACACAGCACAAACGCTCGCACCGCGTAGCAGTGCTATAGTTTCTTCACGTCGACCCGCGCGCGCGATGATTGCGGGATCACTACACATTACTTTTACTGCAGACTATAGCAGCTAGCTGTGCGCGGTTTTGGCACGGGGAGGCCGCTATCGCATGTTTGTGTGGGTTTGTCTGTGTGTGTGCGAGTGTATGTGTGTGTGTGCACGCGTGCATCCCTACGTGCTTGCGCACGCGCGCATGTGTCAGTGTGTGTGTGTGTGTGTGTGTATGCGTGTTGTATGTTCGTTGGAGTGAGCCGTGTTGACTGATTTTTATGATGATTGATTGATTGATTGTACATTGCTTAACGTCCCGACAGCAACAAGGCTTTCTCAGGACGTGCCTGCACTGCTTGTGAAAAAAAAAAAAAATAAACAGAACATTGAATGTATGTCGCCAGCCGGTCAAATACATTAAATAAACCTAACACATGGGGCCTAAATAAAGCTAAGACCATTTAGCAACACACATCCAATATCAAGAGCTACAGGCAGTGCAGACAGTAGGGAGAGTGTTAAAAAGGCAAATACAGGTGAATGGACAAAGGGTAGACAGAAACACATGCCCCAGAATAGAGAGAAAAACCCACCCTGTGGGGCTGACCAGGGTGACCCTGGGAACTAAAAAGTACCTAACCCCACCCAAGTCCCCCAGGGCAGACCCAGGTGGGGGGATTTTTATGATGAGAACAATAGCAGTTTTATGTACAAAATCCTTTTTATTCTTTATATTTGCTGTCGTATAGTTTTAAGTGATAGAATGTATGTGTGCATGATATATCCATCTTGGCTTGACTTCGCGAACGAAGATTCTATAGGGCTTGCCCACGTCGTCTGCAGGCATTTTCGTGGCTGCGGAGGCCAATCCGGGTCAGGCAGGTTCGACCACAGTGGCTGCAGGGGAAGGTCTGGTCAGGGTTCTGAGTTACGACAACTCTGTTTTTTCTTCTGAGCCGCTTGTCCTTAAGGTTAGCTCTGCGAGAGTCCTCAAAGGAGACGGCTGCCTTGTGAATGGTGGAGCGCCAGGTGTCACGGTCCGCAGCAAGCGAAGACCACTGGCGGTGGTCGATTTGGCAGGCACTAATGACTTCTTGAGACCATCTTTGTATCTCTTCTTTGGTGCCCCTCTGTCTCGGTGTCCAGTGGTGAGCTCGCCGAACAGAGTGATCTTGGGTAGGCGATGATCCTCCATCCTGGAGACGTGCCCCGCCCAGCGAAGCTGTGTCCGCAGCAGCAAAGCCTCGATGCTCACAGTTTCCGCCTGTTCAAGGACCTCGACGTTGGTGACATAGTCACTCCAGTGAATGCTGAGGATGGTGCGCAGGCAGCGCTGGTGAAAGCGTTCGAGGAGTCGTAGTTGGCTGCGGTAGAGGGCCCAGGACTCGGAACCGTTCAGCAGGGTGGTGAGGACGACAGCTCTGTACACGCTGATCTTGGTGCCTTTTTTCAGCTGTTGATTGTGCCACACCCGCTTGAATAGTCGCCCGAAAGCACTGTTCGCTTTTGCCAGCCTGTTGTCCAGCTCCTTGTCCAGCTTGGCGTCTGACGTGATGATGCAGCCAAAGTAGGTAAACTGGTGTACAGACTTCAGTTCGGACTAGCCGATGGTGATGTGGGGAGGGCGATGCTTTTCCTTGGGTGCCGGCTGATGAAGGACCTCTGTCTTTTTCAGACTGACCTCAAGTCCAAAGAGCTGGGCGGCATCTGCGAAGCAGGACGTAATGCGCTGCAAGGCTCTCTCTGTGTGTGCAACGAGGGCAGCGTCATCAGCAAAGAGCAGCTCACGAATCAGTTGGTCTAGGGTTTTCGTGTGGGCCTGCAGTCGTCTGAAGTTGAACAGGCTGCCATCGAGACGATACCTGATGTACACTGCGTCGCCATCGTCGAGGTCTACTGTGGCCTGCTTCAACATCATGCTGAAGAAGATGGTGAAGAGGGTCGGTGCCAGCACGCAGCCTTGCTTCACGCCGTTGCGAATGGGGAATGGATATATATATATAATATATATATATATATATATATATATATATATATATATATATATGTGTGTGTGTGTGTGTGTGTGTGTGTGTGTGTGTGTGTGTGTGTGTGTGTGTGTGTGTGTGTGGAGGCAGGTTGTGCAGGCTTGGCTTGGCGCCTATAGGCTACAAGCTAATCTGGCACAAACCTGTGCACGCGGCAATTGCACACCAGCACGCGTGTGTGTGTGGGTACGAGAGGGATTTCATGTACGTTATTTTGTTTTGTAGTGTGTAGCAAGGACAAGAATGAAAACAGGTCTGCAAACCTATTCTTTTATCCTTGGAAAATAAAGTTTCAATTCATTTCATTTCATTTCAGTGTCAGCCTAAATATTCCTGTGGCATAACGGGGCTAGTACCAACTACCACAATAATTAGTATGTGAAACAGAAAGTAAATGATTGCATGCAGCCGGTGTCAACTGGCGCCAAAAAGAACACTAGAAAAAGAACAATCGATAATCACAGACAAAGATATAATCGACTCCATTACTGTGATTTTGTGACTTACAGCTTGCTCAACGCGTAGAAGGTACAGATCCACTTCGTCTGCCATGATGAAAGTCTCTGCAACGTGCTTTACTTGTCAAAACTACCCGATAAATGTTAATATTATGATTAGCTTCTTGCATCATTATCAAATATATTTATTTCAATGTTATTCTATGTTGATATTTATTTTTATTTAAGGAATGCAAAAATTATAGAGTAACTTTGTTAGACCATACCCAATGGAGAATGATAAAGCGGAAGTTATCCAACGGTTTTGGCAGTTCGAAATCAAAATGGCAGCCAAGTCGCACTTCCATTATTTTTTCTAGAAATATTTTATCAAAACTCCTAAATTCAGGGATAAACAACGGCAGTTAGAGATGCACTGGTACGTATAAGTAATATATTTACATTTCGGATTAGTGTTGTATAAACATGGCTATCATTGCCTGGTTTCTGATCGACAAATTGACGAGAGTCGTTGGTAAATCTGTGAGAAACGGATTGTTTTGACAGATCTAGGCATACATCATACGTTCTGTGAAGAGCTTTCTAAACGCTTCACATGTAGGGTGGTTTTGTCTTTTTAATTGCCACATGCCTGGTCCGATGCACGTGTAGATAAGCAGTGCGAGATGGTAGACTACTTCCATGTGTTTTTGTTTCAGAAACTAATTGGTGTGTCGGTTGAATAACGTTAAGTAATAATAATAAAAGAGACTTGTTAGTGTTAAGCGCTTAATCTAAAAGTAGCTCTAAGCGCTGATACAATAAAAAATTTAACAGCTAACGCACACACACAACATACGCACACACACACACACATACGTGACACTGACAGTGGTGATGAATTGTGCATGGCTGGGGAAGTGAACTAGTAAAAGGCAGCTTTGTAGAGGTGGGTTTTGAGAAGTGATTTGAATGAGGAGAGCGTTTGACAGTTACGAACAGGGGTGGGGAGTCTTTTCCAAGTGGCGGGGCCAAGATGGGAGAAGGCACGACTGCCACATGTTATACATTTGAAATTGGGACGGCAAAATTTACGTGTGTCGTAGGAAGAGTAACTTTGCATGTTCAGTATATCAATTAGCAGAAGTGTTAATTGATTTATTCATCACATTACCTTTATTTTATTTTGTTCTTTGTTATTTTCCAGGAGTGTGATGCCATCACATCACATGACTGGCATGTCATAGCTCTTCACCACAAGAACTATGTGTGTTGCAGGTCTTCAGGCCAGCAGACTGCCTAGTTCAATCCACCCAGGTTTTCCCTGTCTCAACGTGTGAAATGGCACTACCAAACACATCGGTGTGCAATGACACCTCTGAGGCCATAGAACTGTATGAGCCGCAGGGTCTTTACCTAAAGCCTGTGGCAAAATTGAACATTTGTGCCCAGCTTCCTCAGCTAAAGACACCAGGCAAGACCATCTCCAACTGGGAAGTCATGGAGAAGGTCAAGCACATGATCCGCCCAGATGTGTTCCTGTCAGTGAAGGTGGTCAAAAGCACCATGGAGTTCATTCGTCTGGAAGGTGAAGTAGAGAACAAGAGTAAGCTTCCTCTCCTCATGATGAAGTTGGACAGCAAAACCATCAAGCTTAGTGGCTTCACTGAAGCTCTTAAAGTCAGAGTCGCGGAAGCCAAGGTGAATTTTCCTGTTCGACATGACTGGGACTCATATTTCCGTGATGCCAAGCACATGAATGAGCTGAAGCCAGGGGAGAGACCAGACACCATCCACCTGAAAGATCTCCCCACACGATGGTTTGCCAAGAGATCTCCCAACCCCAAGGACAAGTCTAAAGAAGAAAAGCATAGACCCAGTGAAGAAATCCTTCGAAAAGTGTTTGAAACTTTTGGTGAAGTTCGTGCTGTTGACATTCCTATGCTTGACCCATACAGAAAGGAAATCATGGGTTCTTTGGCCAAGCCAGGCACCATTCAGACCTTTAACTATGGACAGGACTTAACGTTTGAGGCGTTCGTTCAGTTCAAGGAGTACATCAGCTTTGTTAAGGCCATGGATGCACTTAGAGGGATGAAACTGCTCTACAAAGAAGATGAGGACAAGGCGTTGACTGCAAATATAAAGGCAGGTGAACTGCTCGTTTTATTTCTCACATGCGGTAGTAAAAGTGAGTCTATGTAATGGGCCAATGTTTGTCCAGCCGTCTGCTGTCAAGACTCGTCCATGGTAAATTGTAACTTTGGCATTTTTTTCAGAGACTATTTTATGCCACAATCTGCAAACTTGGCCCAAGGACACTTTGTGGCAAGACCATTCTAAACATACTAATTTCAGTGACCTCTCTCAAACTAAAAAGTTCAAAATCAAAGGGGAAGTAAGGAAATAGCTCCCAAAACCTGTATTGTTTCCTCAAAATACATTACTGATGACATTACTACTAGGAAATACCTCCTCAGCTAGCCCGATTTTAGCCAAAATTCGGTTGTGTACCCATAGTGTACCCATAGTGCAGGGGAGGCAACCTCAGGGTGACCACAGCAACCCCGTACCCGGAGATAGATCGCACAGGCCTACCCTCCATTACGGGAAGGGTACTTCGGGTTAGAAGTCCTGGGCGGACTTTCGGACCGCGGCCTCGTTCGCGATCATCGGACAGGACTTGTTCGCCCGGATGGTCCTCCTCACCAGATGACTGTCGTGGCTCTAGACCTGCCGCCAGGACGGACGCTACTGACACATTTCGCCCTTCCGCAGCACAGCGCTTGGAGCGTAACCCGCAACCACGTTTGGTGCAGCGCGCCTAACCCCACCGACCTTGCCGTTCGCCTTCTTCGTCTTAATTAACTTGGAGCTTGGCACACGGTGAACTTGCTAGTTCTGCCTCCCTGACTTCCCGATCAGCCTCTGGCTCCCATGCGGATACAGTATTCGTGCAGGTGGAGCGGAGTTCTGAGCGAACTTCCCTGACCTACTCCGTCTGCGCCACTGGACAGGCCTCCATGCCCGCGGGGTGCCTCTCTCATCCTGGGCCACCGCCGCCGCGGGTCAGCGACCTGCTACGCCTGCCCTGGCCTCCACGGGATTCCAGGCCGCATCACGCAAGCTTCGTTCGGCACATCAAGGTTCGTGGATACCCTTTGCTCGCCGTGGTTGGGGAACTTCTTGACTTGACGATCCCTGCCAACCGCGCTGCCTTCCTTTCCTCGGGCAACGCCTTGGCCGCTGCCAATTTGTGCTGCTTCGGGATGCCTCTGGTGCAGAGACCTCAACCTCCTGACCGGGTGAAGGAAGTGGCCAGAGGATGCGCTTTAGGACCTCTGGCCCAGCCGCTCTTCCCCCCTGCGGACTTCGGTCCCCACGGATCGCTCAGTGCCGACGCCCTTCACAACGAGCGACGAGGTCACCGTTGCTTCCGACGACGTCCTGAGATGGGTTCACGCCAAGCCTCCCAGCCGTCTGCCGCCCCTGCCTGGTCCCCTAGCCTACGGCTAGTTGCTCCCCGTCACGTCTTCTCCATGTGGTGCAGTTCTTCTCTGCCCCGTCCTTCCGCTTAATGGCTGTCGGAGCTCTTCGGTCCACAGGTCAGCTGTTAGACTTACCATCAGCCGTCGTCGCCAGGGTTAGGCGGTCGTGTTCTAGCCTCACGCTGATCCACTTGGGCGGTCTTCGCTTGCGGACTCATTTGGTGGCCTCCTTGAAGACGGGTAGGATGCACTTCTTGTTGTGCTCGACCGGGGAGTTTCCGGGTCAACATGGGTAAGTCCGACCTCGTGCCGTCCCGCCGCTTTATTCTCCTGGGGATGGTTTTTCGCGCAGTTCGCGATGACGTGAGACTCCCAGAGCGACGGATTCAGTGGCTGATGTGCCTAGCATGACAGGTGTCTCTGGAGGAGGCGATCTCCGCCAGAGGGTGGCCTTCAGCTCCTGGGCCGGATGAGGCGGCAGCGGACCTCCTTCCCCTCGGCCATCGCTACTACCGCCCACTGCTGCTGCACCTGCTTCTCCATTGTAACGCACGCAGACTTGCCCACAGTCGTACGCACAGACTCTCACGCAACAGACGCATACACCGCCACTGACTCAGACGGGCGCTTTCATGCGGTAAAACACAACACACGGGCTCCCTTTCTAAAGTAACCTTTAAATACACTATAAATGAAAAGAACGACTTAAATGATTATCAACTATATACACTGTTCTATTATCACACCACACACGTATCACAATATCTTTGCCAGGTTAGGTCTTAGTCTCACATTGCCTCCAACCTGTTTGCTGTTGTTGCCTGGTTACATTGGTCCTTCTCACGTCTAGGCGTGAAAGTCTTTCGTCGTACGCTTATTGCCGTCCTGTCTCTTTGGGCACGGACGTCCTTGTTCTCGTACGATACTCAGTTCTCGCTTGGACTTGGGTGTCTTGGTCCCCAGTCAGACTCACTCTCAGAAGAGCTGGAGGGATGACCTCACGTAGGTCCCACCTGCGACTCGACGTCTCGGCGTCCGTCTTTCGCTCTTGTTACAAGAACTCTGAATAGACAAAAGTCCCAACGTAACACTTGCTAAACACACAACATATTGGATCAATGAGAAACGTCACGTAACCTGGCTGATACAAATAACCCACACGTTCATTCACACACACACACGTGCTTCATAAACTATTTTCGTATCACCCCATCTCTGTCACTATCTTCAGACAGACTATAGCCTAACACTCTTGCTATACATTACTCTATACCCTGGAAAAGACTATGCTTACCCAACCACGTACTATCTTCATAGCGGCTTAGACATACACACTTCATATTCCTTTAGTCATCTAACTCGGTAAACAACTGTATACAAAAACACCGGTTACTTCACCGAATTCTAAACATACTATACTAAACCAAACCGGAACACCGCTATACAACCACATTAATCTTACCACGCATACTGTCTTTAACTAAACAACTATCAATACTACGTTTATAGAAACATACCTGAAATCTAGGCTTCAGAGTCTTGGAATGCGGGCTAGGTAACTCAAACACAACCGTTCCATACGACAAGACAGCCCGCACTACCGATCTAGACCTCTGACAGTCACAGCTTCCGCCTAGAACTCACTAAAAATCCCGTGCTAACCATGTCTTACAGATTTCCCGTACGTCGAGTGCCACACGGACTATTGGCACCAACAAACCGTTAACAGAAACCATACCGTACTAATCCTACTCGTTAACAAAAACCGTATCGTACTAATCCTAATGTATGAGCACTATGCACGAGCGTGTGGGGTGTAGGGGGGCTCTGGATAGAGGTAGCACCTTTGCTGTTCGGCAGCTGCGTCCTACATAGGACAGACGGGCATCACTGGTCCTCATCCATCTCCTTAATCTCTCTCGTGTTGGCTCCAAGCGCCACACCCTGGCAAACCACCTCAGCTGGTGGGCTAAACCATGTGAGGGGGTGGTGTTCACATTGCACCACTGGGCGGATGAGCTGTTTCTGACAGCCAACGGCTAGAGGACGGAGGACATCAGGTTGGATCCAACGGCCAAATGTGGGGGAGTAAACCCTTCAAATCAGGAGTGGAGCCCCGAAGGCAGACAGTTGCCTGTATTCACGCACTGTTCTGGCAGCTCCTGCAGCCAAACTGGTGCCAAACGTACTGCTTTGCATTCCTTTGGATACATCAGCGAGGCCGAGAGGGGGATCTTGACGACTGGGCACCCCATGATCTCCATACACTTTGCCCAGGCTTGCGCCCTGGAGAGGTCACTCCAGTGACTGACCCAGCAAGCGCATATACTCCATTGTCTTCCGAGACAGGATGCCAAACGATGCACGAGCATAGAGCTTCATCACATCCATGACGGACGCATGGTGCCGACCCTCGACTGGCAAGCCGGAGTCTCTGCAGCCGATGTTCCACAGCCTCCGGCTTCCGGCCCCCGCGGCCAGCACTTCAACTGGGTGGAGCTGCAAGCGGTCGGGCAAGCCCTCATCGCATGCAAGTCACTTCTGCAACGCCAGGAGCGCCCCATCCTCAACGACCTCTCCACGTTGGTCTCCGGCATGCAGAGGCAGGGCGAGACGCACTCCCCCTCCCTGTGCAGCCTCCTCTACCAGATTCCCCGGAGGTGCGAGGACTGAGGCACCACTCTCCGTGCTGCTGGAATACGTCTTGGACCACCGACCTCCTGAACCTTGCCACGGGTCCCCAGCTGCGACTTCCCAGAATGTTGCTCAGCAGCCCCGGCTGGCGCTGTTACACCCGTGCCCCAAGCGTCTCCTCTCCCACGCCTGAAGTTTGAACGGCGCTCCCTCACCGCTGGAGGCTTCTCATGTGTGGTGGTGGAAGTTGTCGCTTCAGCCAGCATGCCGCGACCCTTCGAGTCTATGAGTGAAGATGGCGAATCCTGTGGCCTTGGTGCGACGACCGACGCCTCACCCACAGATCTGAAAAACCCCAGCTGGCCCCGATCTCCTCTGTGGGTTCCTGACCATGTTCCCCGACACGTCCCACCTTTGGGCTGGCCGGACTTGCGTGGCTGCTTAGACCTATCCTACCTGATTTCTCCCTTGGCCTCTGGCGACCTACCTTTCGCTCGCGGATTCCACGTTGGGACCTGACCTGCGTGCTGACGTCGCTCGTCTCGGACCGCTGTGGACGACTCCATAGAGAGCCTTGGTGCGGCTGGCCTACGTGCCCTGCGGAATTGCCTCTTCCTGGCCCTCGCCATGACCTCCAGCTGCGGCGACCTGCGCGTGCTCTCCACATGCCCGACCTGCCGGCAGTTCGGGACGGATGGCGCCGTGCACCTATTGACTGAGCCTGCTCCCTCGCAAGACCCGGTTGCCTTGGCTGCCACATGGGGGTTCACCTTTCGGCCGTGGAGGGAACCAAGCCTGGCACGATACACCAGACAGCAGGACCCGGTGAGAGCCTTATGAAGGTACCTGCGCCAGATCATACCGCTGCGCAGGTGACGCTCCTGCCTACTCTCTCTAGGACTTCGGACGGATGCCGCACCAACTCTGGGTGTGATGTGATTGAACGATTGTGGCTGCTCCACAGAGTGCATACATGACACGCCTCCCCGCTCGGGCCGGCCCAGGGTTCGGCGTGGCTTCCGCAGTACAACCCTCCAACACATCGGGACTCGCCCTGCATGCCCGTAAGGATTACCACCCCGGACCGTTGCGTAGTACCGTGGGCCTGGACAGAATGTTGGACCTGTGGGGTTCCACTCGTCCGGTGCTGTGGACGAGTCTAGCCCCCTGAGAGACAGATCGCCCTGCCTACCCTCCATTACGGGAAGGGTACTTGGGGTTAAAAGTTCTGGAGATTGGAACCTTCACCGCAAACCAAGCCAACATGCACATAAGGATTCCCGCCCCCGGACCATTGCGAAGTACCGTGGGCCTGAAGAGACGGTTGGATCAATGGGGTTCCGCTCGTCAAGTGCTGTTGATGAGTCTAGCCCCCTGAGAGATAGATCGTCCTGCCCCCCCCCCCCCCCCCCCTCATTACGGGAAGGGTACTTGGGGTTAGAAGCACAGGAGATTGGAACCTTAGCCGCAAACCAAGCCAGCATACACGTAAGGGTTCCCGCCCCCGGACCATTGCGAAGTACCGTGGGCCTGGAGAGACTGTTGGTCCTTTGGGGTTCCACTCGTCAGGTGCTGTTGATGAGCCTAGCCCCCTGAGAGATAAATCGCCCTGCCGACCCTCCTGGTGGCGGTGGACTGGCGAGCAGAGTCGCCCTTCGACCGGTTCTGCCTCTGGGACCACTCCGGTCAGCGGGGAAGCGTATCACTGGTGGGAGACATCGGCACGGTGCAACACTCCCTCCCGGCACCTTGGGTGCCGTGGATAGCTCTTAGCTAAAATTGTTGGGAGGTTTCCCCGGGCAGGGTGGGTCTCGTTGGCAGTACTCAAGGGTACGGGCATTTACGTGGCACCCACCTCCTTTTCGCTATTCTTCCTAGTAGTAATGTCATCAGTAATGTGTTTTGAGGAAACAAATGAATTTTTCTGTAAAATGTATTTTTTCAAAAAATACTTATCGATGACATTACTCGAAGGACCCTCCCACCTGCCCCGATTGCCGCTAGTCAGCTAAGTGAACAGACTGGTGAGCTATATGCATGATCGGATGGGTGCAGACGGGAGGCTACTCCGGGTACGGGGTTGCGGTGGTCACCCCGAGGTTGCCTCCCCTGCACTAGATGTACGCTATGGGTGCACAACTGAATTTTGGCTAAAATTGGGCTAGCTGAGAGGTATTTCCTAGTAGTAATGTCATCGGTAAGTATTTTTCGAAAAAAAATACATTTTAGTAGAGAAAAATGCATTTTTTGATAAAATTGTTTTTTCTCATAATAAAGCCATATACTATTCACAATTTAAATCCCAAACTTGGTACAGAGATACCTGATGTTAACCACTTCCTATTCATATTAATCTGGATGACCACTCAAAAAGGTCAGCTTCAACTTCTCAAGGGTCAGAAGTGATCAGGAAATAGGTTTTTAAAAAAGAAGCCATATTTTGACCAGAAATTTTTTTTTTCTTAAATCATGATTTCAAACCCAAACTTGGTACAGAGACACCTGATTGTAAGACCTTCCAATGCATACTAATTTGGATGACCCCTTTGACAGTTAAGGGTCACAAGAGATTAGCAAATGTTTGAAAAATGCCTATTAATTTTGTTAGAATTTTAGTTTTTATCAGCATTTTTGCAAACTTAAAACTGTTCAATCAAATTTGGCACATCCGTATATATAGCTGATGATATTGATAAGACTTTTCTGTGCATACTATTACTAATTTGCTGGACCCTTCAGAAGGGTCAAGGGTCCTGGGAGGTTGACAAGAATGAAACATCTTGAGAGTACATGGGTTTACTGGTTTAGGTACAAAAGCCAACCAGTTAGTGAGCTATTAATGTTAGGACACTTGAACACACTTCAGTGACCTGTTGGAAAGGTCATGGTCACAAAGGTCAGATTAATTATATTGATCAGTCATACATGTATGCACCTTCAGGGCATTTCCAGTCATGTTTTTTTAATTAAGATGTATCTTTGAACCACCACACGCTCTTTTACTGTGTTTTAGATTCAGTTGCTGTGTTGCATTATGTACTTGTACATGTGGTAAGCATAACCATATTATATATATAATTATGGTCAAGAGTACGACTAGGCGTCGAGTGCCGGTTTTGCTAACTGACTGACAAAACAAAGCCTTCAAACTCAAAATCAGGCATGCATCTCACACAACCATATCTCAACTGGTTGGAAATTGAACATACCTTCTAATCCTGTCATTTTTTGCATACGTCCGATGGGATAAAAGAGTTATTTATTGTTTTGTGCGATCGAGCGGCGGAAGCCAAAATTTTGAAACGTGACATCACACTCGTGTGTTCGCTTTCAGATAAAAAATTCCGGGGAATGAAATAGAATTTCGAAACAAAGTTTAGGCCTATAGAGAGCCAGTGCAAGTTACTATTTTGTTACCATATCGTCGAGTTTTACGTGTGTCTAAGTTTAAAGTAGTTTGAGGGCAAGTAAAGGCTAGAATGATCATAACGTGCGTCGTCAATTTCACACGTCCGAATCTCGCTGTGAACCGGAACACAAAAAACGTACCATGCGATGAGGCACCTAATTAACATATCCTAGACGACATTACTCTTCATTCTGATTACCGTAAACAAATTCGAAATCCTTTTGAGAATTGAAAGAAGGCTGCGTTTTAAACTTCTTCAACCCAAAAGTTGTAAATTTTGTGTTACGTTCAAACTCGGGAAAAAATTTCGCAATCAACGCACGTGATTTTCTGGAATCGACGACCATTTTGAGATTTGCATTTGGTCAGTCCTACGTACCTCATACGTACAGGTGACATCAATGGAGCAGGAAAGCGACAAAGTTAAAGGTAAGTTTTGGTTGTAAATGGTTGTGTTCATGCAAAATTGATGACTGAGCACCATAAATGTTTAAAAAAAGCAATGTAAGTGTACTGCTTTTCTAATTACTTCAAATGAATGTTGACGCAAACAAATGTAAAATCAATCGGCTCAATGACCGCATGTTTTGAACAAAGGAAGAAAACATTACTTGGTGGAATTTGCTTCCATCCGACGATGACGGTTTAGTTTTGGTTGTAACAGTTATGTTCAAGTTTCTGAATGTGATATTCAATATTTCAAAGGATAAAACAGAACAAGTAATGTATGTTCGGATTAGTTTTATAGCGCAGCAACACTTTGAAACAATAATTATTACCTTTTACCGTCACCTTGCCGTTGTGTCGGCTTGTACATAACTTTACACACGGTTGAAGGTTGTCAGCTGAAGGTTGTCAGCGTTATGTTCAGACAATTACAGCTTTATTTTCAAAGATTAAAAAGAACACTATGTATCACACATTTTCGTCAATTCAGTATTGTTGTCTTTAACGTTCCTGATGTAAAAAATAGAGTAAATGTCTTTTGCTCCTGCTGTTTGATTGTTCATAACTTTACACAGTTTGGCCAGGTAAAGTTATGTTCAAACCTTGAGTTTTGCATTTTGGGGGAAGGACAAGTCATACATTTTTTGTACTAATATTTGTTGGTAGGAAGGGATTTTGTGCTAATTTGATTTATACTTCGGGTCATAGATTATGAGTTGCTGAATTATAGCGCTTGTACATAACATGACGCAGTGCAAAAGGGAACAGACATAGCACCTTCAATCAAAAAATGGTCGTTTTTCTTACCTTAAGCTGTGATAATGTTCCCATTGTCTTTATGTACTTTATATTATTGTTTCTTCATTATGTAATATAACATTAAGTAAGAATAACCCTTTTCTGGCAGTATTGGACTGAACATAACATGACGTAACAGTTATGGTGTTTGGGTTGTAAAGTTCTGTTACACTGTGCTTCATGCTATTTTTGTATGGTTTAGTGTTCTATGATAAGTACAGATAGTCTGTGTATTTTTTTTAAAACTTTTCTGCACCCAAGAAATGACAATTTTTAAGAAATGATTTGAACATAACTTGACAACAATTATGTTGTCAAGTTATGTACAGTTAAAACAGTGCTCAGCTAAAATTTTCCTTCATAGTAACAGTCTCTTTTAAAGTGGAAGACTGGTTTGATTATGTTGTCTATTGTAACTAATATACAAACTATTATTCTAGCTAGATGACTGTGAACATAACTTGACAAACTAGACGGACATGTAAAGTGTAAAGTTATGTTCATTACTGTAGCACAATTCCTAGTATACTGTCTTTGGGATGCCCACTTTGCTAGTTGTTATTTATCAAAATACAGCTTGGGTACTAAAATATAAATTGTTAAACCCAGAATATACATTTTTCTGTTTTAAATAGTTTGTACATAACATGACAACATCATGTGTTGTCAAGTTATGTTCCACCACAGTTGTGTTTGGTTCACACATTGTCTTCCAAGTTACAGTCTGGTCATGCCTTTTACTCTTTGTTGTGCTGGCCAAGCTTGATAGCTGCCATCATATATCATAATTTAATAATAACCAGCCTTCAGTTCTTCGGGATTTGTTCCTGAATCAAAAGTTTCCGAGGCTGAAGGGACTTTCCCAGCCGTGAAAGCACCCAGAAAATGGATGCTAAACACGTGTCGTAGTGCAGTACCTGACAGGTTGTACCCTGGTGAGCAAGGTTATGTCAGCATACTTGTGCTTATGAATGATAGCAGCCAGGAATCCTTTTAAAGTATTTGAAGTCAGAAAAATGTGGATTTTGAACATGTTTTAGCTCCATTTAAGTTTGGGATGGAGATATTGAAAAATTATAAAAGGTTAAAAGGTACGGCCGAAACAAGTGGGACTGGTTGTCCACTGGCCAATAAAGAAAAGGAGTTTGAAGTTTCCTTAGGAAAATTGATCAGCAGGAAGCTTGTTATGGGTTGCTTCAAGAAAGCGCTGTGATCATTATGCAACATAAATAACGCAGTCTCTTTTTTTCTGTTTCAGGAGTGATTGTCGGAGTAGATCCTCTAGGGGTCAAATTCATCAAGCCTCACCAGACAAAACAAGGAGTATTTGTTTACCCTGAAATAGATGACATCCAAGAAGTAGGGGATGATATGATTGTAGCGTCAGCTGTAGATTTCCTGCCACTCTCCAACAGTGCACGCGAGTGGAGAGTGGTTGGGTTTGATAAATTTTTTGTTTCTGCCATGTTTAGCTCAAGTACGAAGCTAAAATGAGTACTTTCTGTGCCAGTGGTCTGCTGAAAACCATCGGTCGTGGTAAACATAGGTCAATTGGTGCTAGATTATATTTGTTTGAAAGTGGTACAGAAAAGTGCTTCTTTGCGGAGGTATTTGGGCAAAAGGTAGGCTCCGATGTCTCACAGCCCATAGCAAGCATGAGCAATGGCTAACTAACGTCAGTTTTCAAAAGTGTTAAATGTATTGTTGGTGTTCTAAAATGTATTGAAAGTTTAAACTTTTTTCACTTGGTGCTTTCTCACATTGTGGAACCACATTGTGCAGAGATTTGAACCCCATGTTGTAAAGTTATGTACAAACATGTACAGATTTGTTTTGCTACTTGCTTTAAACATTGTACTTGTAGACACAATTATTAAAACTGATAAATGCTGGGGTTTACTGACCACAGAATTTGATGTAATTTCCCATTTTTATCTTTTATTTTGACTTCAGTGTTGATAATATTACCAACATGTTCGGTTGTAAAGTTATGTTCAAACTTGCCATTTTCACTCATTATTCCCTTGTATTATCAGTTTCAAACCTGATAATTACATCACTGCTGTTCTGTAGTGTAGTAGAAAGCTACAGGTGATTGTGATTTTTATTTTCTGGTTCTTGTCCATTTGTGGAGGCACTTTTTTGCTGAAATTTGAAGCTTGTGGTGTAAAGTTATGTACAAACAATTACAATATGTATTTGCTGCTTTCATTACTCGTTTAGACAATTTTGGGAGAAATAAACGTGTATTTGTTAAAAACACATCACTTGAGTAGTGTTTTGTTATTTTTGAATTTATGCATGGTAGTTAAAGAGCCTCAAGTTTGTTCGTCATGGTATAAAGTTATGTTCGAGCATTGTGTGTTTCTTGTTTTTAGCCTTCATTTCATTCTATGTTGTGAATGGTGTTTTGTTCCTAAATTATTCTGTAATTTACAAGAGTTTAGTACACAATAAAGGTAAAACACACCATCTTAATTTACTTTCTTTGCTGTGTTGTCAAGGATTTCAAAAGTTTTGTTCATAAGCAAGTTGTCCATTTTTTTAAAAAGTTTATAGCTATTGTGTTCACACTTATCTCAATTACGATAGTTTAGAATCTATCACTGTGCAATTGAAATTGTGTGTTTAATACCACACACAATTTTTAAAATATAATTTATGCATTTTTTTGCATAAATGTATAGCTGAGTGTAAAGTTATTTCAAACAATTTCAGTGTTGCACCATTGTGTATCTATTCACCCCATCAAACTTTCTTTGAAGTTTAAGCATAGCCTAGTAAGGAAAGAACAACATGATAATTTTATACAGCATGAATCTACTTTGTGAAAGGTAGAAAATGTGTTTTATAAATGTGGGGAGAAAATGTGTTTTATAAATGTGTGACGGTGTAAATGTTAAACGGTTTTTCGCAAATTACACCCAAACGACTGCTCATGGGGAAATTCTTTTTGGGGAGCATGTTACTTATGACTAAACACATCACAATGATGCAAAATAATGCTCATATGTTTAAGTTCAAAATCAGACACCCATGTCACACTCTTTGGACACACAGTCGTACTCTTGACCATATATTATATATATATATATATATATATATATATATATATATATATATATATATACCAAAGTGTGACTGCCAGTCATGTAAAACTTAAATTCATGGGAATAACTGAGAAAACACTTTGGAAAAACTGGAGCAAAACAGAACTGGATTTTGTTTTGGTTGCTTTTTGTTGTTGTGGTTGATAGTTTCCTTGTTAAACTGTTATGTCCTTGATTTTCTTTCTTAGTTGATCTTTTACACTACTATTACCAGAATAGACTTTATTTGTTGTGCAGGTTGACTTTGACAAAAGCAGACATCTTTGTGACAAGATGATCCGCAAGCGTCGAATTGAGCGTGAAAAACTGGAGGCGCTGGAGAGGGTGCGACAGGAGGAGGTGCAGAGAGAAAGACAGGAAGAGGAAAGAAAGAGAGAAGCAGTTCGGTGAGTATGAAGTCCTCAAAGGGCTATACCAAATACAGGCGATGGGTTGACCATGAGATCAGCTTAACTTCTGAGGATGAAATTTTCAGTTTTAATGGATCCTTCGTGGTCTACACCACAGTTGTAGAAGAAGATTGACCATGATACTTCAAGTGTGGTGTCAGAATCGCTTGGTGCTCACAGGTGCCAAGCTATTCTGACACCACTCTTGAACTATCATGGTTGATCCACATCCTATTGTAGCATGTTAAGGCTTTATGGGTTAAATGCACATGAGGTATGTGCAGGCCAAGCACAGCATTTGACACCTGGCTTTCAGCATCTTGATGCCAGTGTTATGGGTTTACCTGGTGGTTGACTGTCAACAGTGTGTAGTTAAATATCCCCTTATGCATACATCCACCAGTAGTGAAAACAGTGTGGGTGACTGCATGCACAATGAATTCAAATACTCTGCCAGATTTTGGGAGTTATTAAAGAAAAACATTTTACTGAGGGCCTGTGAAAGTCAAAAGAACCTTCCTTGACACCAAGCATATAAAATATTTCTCTGTCTCTGAGGACAGAAGATAGACTGACCTTGATACTTTAAGAATAATTCTAGGCTAGGCTGGCACCTTGCCAGGCATCAAACTAATTAGGCAGTATCTTTAAGCTGTCACAGCACATCCACGTTTGTTTCCTCAAAATACATTATCGATGGCATTACTATATGGAAGATAGACTTAGCTTAACCGAACGATTTCAGCCTAAAACTGCCGTGTATACATACACAACCAGGGAGGCAACTTTAGGGAGCCATTACCAGGGCCCCCGAGTAGCCTCCCATCCGGGCACATGTGCCGGGGTGTCACGCCAGTCGAATGCTTAGCTTCTTCGCGATAGGTTGTGTTACTCGTGCTCAGCCTTAGATAACTTTGGATACCCTTGGACTTGCATTTCTTGTGCCTTGGATTTTACACGTGGTACCTTGTGCTTCCGCATGGACTACCACTACCAGGTGTGGTGGACTACCGGGCCTCACTGGGTCGGTGTTTTTCTCCTCGCTTGCCTTCCGTCACTTGGGATATGGCCAGGTAAGGTCTCGAGGCATGCCTCGGCCAGTCAGGTTTCTGACCGGCCAGCACATTCCTTGGATTACGGCTGGTTCGTATGCAGCCAACCCTTTGCGGCACCGGTCGTGAGTTTCGCTCACGTGGCCCTTTGTTCATTGGGGCCACTTGCCATTATCTCTCATGCGCTTTGATTTCTGTTACGGCGTGTAAAGGGTTCCAGTGGCCCTCGGACTCTCACACCTTGTGCCTCCCTTGCTCGGGCTGCTCTTGCGCAAGGCCATGCGAGAGATGCTCTTCGTGGAAGGAAGAACGGTGGTCCCAGTTGTGGGAGTTTTACCGGTGTGACCGCCCGTCTGCTTCCCGAGAACCCCCTCGACCGACAGCCTCCCCGCCCCCTCGGCGGGCGACTTTAGATATATTGGGGCTCGCCTCCTGCCACGCGTGGCAAAGCTGCGCCAGTCTTAGCCCCCACGACTGTGCCCCCCCCACCCCCCCCCCCCCCCCTCACCGGGCTGCGGAGACCTTGCCCAGCGCTCGGTGCGTCCGGACTACGGCCGTCAGTTCGTTCTACAGTATGCTCGCTTCAGCACTCTCGCTCCCCGTCGGTCTCGGTGTCTCACTCCCCGGACCCAGCTGGAAGAAGTAGGCACAGGCCTTCTTCCCGTGATGTGCGGCGTTCCACCGCACTACAGCGTGATGCCGCTGCCAGCGACCTGCAATGGGACCCAGCTTCCCGTGACATACGGCGCTCCTCCGCACTACAGTGGGATGCCGCCGCCAGCGGCGGGACCCAACTGTGCTACAGCACAGGCCTTCTTCCCGTGACGTACGGTGCTCCACCGCGCTACAGTGCGATGCCGCCGCCAGTGATGAGCGACTGTACTCAGCTGTGCTACTTCTTCCCGGCAGACGTACGGTGCTCCGCTGCGCTACAGTGCGGTGCCGCTGCCAGCGACAGGACCCAGCTGTGCTACAGCACAGGCCTTCTTCCCATGACTTATGGTCCTCCGCCGCGCTACAGCGCGGTGCCGCTGCCAGCGACCATTTGGACCCTCACGGTCTTCAGGACAGGTCAGTGTTCCCGGTTCAGCGCCCTTCAGGGCGTTGCCTACTTGACCCTGACTCTGCTAGTGTCATCCATTCCCCCCTTGTGCACCGTCGTAGCCGGGATCGGACATCATCTGACCCCCTCTCTGCTCTTGCCTTTAGCGAGGCCGGCCCCCGAGGATGCTGACGGCTCCCTTAGCCTCCCCTCGGGGGACTCGGCTTCTGCTCTCCTCTCGCGCAACCCTACCCCCTCAGACCTCTCCGCATTCCCGGTTCTGTGGTAGCTTTCGGTCTCGCTCGTCCTCTCGTGGCCTTTCCCCTGCGTCCCCCATTCCCTCCCCCCCCCCCCCCCCCCCCCCCCAGCGGCAGGCTCAGAGATTTTGCGCGCTGTTGACGTTTCGTCTCGGCTCATCACTCGATTCCTGCCTCCGGACCTCTTCGCCGTATGTCTGTCTGAACACGTGTCCCGGCCGTCCAGCACAAGGTAGATGCTTTATGGGACGAGATCGCGATCTTGCGCCGCAAGTCCGCAACGGAAGTCGTCGCACATCACGATTCTCCGGCCTTTTACAGCCACCTCTTCCTGGTCCTAAAGCTGGGCAGCCAGTGGCGCCCTATCATCAACCTGTCTACCCTCAACAGCTTCATCTCCGCTCCCTCTTTTCGAATGGAGACGGTGCGGGCCCTGAAGGCCGCCTTGCGCCCATGGAATTTCCTGTCAGCCTTGATCTAGCTGGCGCCCATCTTCTTCTTCTTCTTCCTCGAACATTCTTTTATATGGACAGCCCGGTCTCTATAAATGCTGCCGTGCGCCGCAGGTCCTCCAGGCCTCCATAGAGCTTGCGGGACACCTCTGTCTCTTCCGGCCAATGTCTCCGTCTGAGGATTGTGAACGTGGGGCAGGTCTGTAGCACATGGTCTGTTGTCATGCTACCAGAGTTGCATGGGCACTGGTCTGACTGGCCAATTTCAAACTTGGTGTGGAGATGCCAGTTCAGTTTGTTATGGCCGGTGCGTAGTCAGAAGATAACTACCTGCTCCGGTCTGGTCAGTAGGTGATAGCCATCTGTTTTGTTATAGCTGGGGTGTTCTCGCAGCCACTTTCTTTTCTGCTTGTTTTTGATGATAGTCTTGGCTTCTGCATAGGACGTTGTTTTGTCTTCTTGGGTTGTTGAAGATCCCTCCTTTGCTAGCCTGTCTGCAGTTTCATTACCTCTCACCTTGCAGTGTGCAGGTATCCACTGCAGCACAACCATGTGTGTTGTACAAAGGGAGGCGAGAGCCAAAAACAGATCATTACAAGCCCCGCCTTGGCTGGGCCAGGCTGGGCAGCCATAACCAGGAGGACCTGCTTCTAACTGGCTCGCGCTACAGCGTCCAGAGCCAATGCGCTGCCCGCGCTCTCAGTGTACCCGGCCTGTCCTACAGGACAGGGCCGATGGCTCCGTGTGTCTCCTTACGCCCCCCCCCCCCCCCCCCCCCCCCCCCCCCCCCCCCGGTCGGGCAGCCATAACCAGGCAGTCCTGCTTCTCGCTGGCTCGCACAACAGCGTTCAGAGCCTAAGCGCTGCACATACTTTCTGTGGACCCGGCCTGTCTACATACAGGACCGATGGCTCCATGCGTCCCCTTATGAGCCCCGCCTTGGCGGCCAGGCGGACATACCCAGGACGACTGGTTCCTCGCTGGCTTTTGCTATAGCGTTTGGAGTCAGCGCGCTGCACGCGCTCTCAGTGGACCCCCGGCCTGACTACAGACAGGACCGTTGGCGCCGTGCGTCTCCTTTCGCGCCCCCGTGCCTTGGCGCGGTTCGGCTTCCCTTGGCCATGTCCTCAGGGTGGTCTGGCATCCCTCGGGGGGCCCTGCCTGGACCCAGGACTCCCACCGTCAGGACTCGGTCCGGCCGCTGCGAGTCTCCTTGCACGGGGTTCAGCCCTTCTGGCTTGGCTGGACCCGCTCTTCCTGCCCTTCTCCTGGCAGGGGCGTTATTGCTGCTCAGACGATCTCCGGATGGCTGCACTGGGTCCCCCTTGAGTGTGATCCACTCGCCCCAGCGGAGGTTTCGGGGTGGTAATTACCAGCTCACAGGGTCCATGCGGGTTTCTTGAGCAGCGCGTTTGTTCGGATTGCGCCGTACTAGACATTGTAGCCGTGTTCAGGTGGCGGGCTGATTCCTCCTTCGCCCATTGTACCTCAGGGGCCCCTAGGGCTAGCGGGTCTCCTGGCCCTGGTGGGGACCATCACTGCGGCACATCTCTCCCTCCCGGCGCCCTTGGTCCGCATAGCTGAAATCATCAGTAGGTTGCTCCTGTTCGCGATTGCTAAGCACAAGCAGTACAGGGCCTAGCGGGCGGCACCCTCCTCCTTTTCGCTATTCTTCCATATAGTAATGCCATCGGTAATTTATTTTGAGGAAACAAATTTATGTATTTTTCTCTAAAATGTATTTTTCCAAAAAATACTTACCGATGGCATTACTCGAATGGCCCTCCTGCCTGCCCCACTTGCCGCCGGAGCGCTATAGCGTTCAACTGGCGTGACACCCCGGCACACGTGCCCGGATGGGAGGAAAGGGAGGCTACTCGGGGGCCCTGGTAACGGCTCCCTAGAGTTGCCTCCCTGGTTGTGTATGTATACGCAACAGTTTTAGGCTGAAATTGTTAAGCTAAGTGTATCTTCCATATAGTAATGCCATCAGTAAGTATTTTTCAAAAAAATACATTTTAGAGAAAAATGCATTTTGTAGCTGGAAGTGCAAAAGTAGTAAAAACTTCACTGTGTACTGACTTGTTAATGTTATTCCTCATCCCTGCTTGTTTGTTTTCTAGGCTAAAGAAACTAGAGGGAGAAAGGCTAAAGCAGCAGAGGAAAGAAGAGAAACAGAGACAGAAGGAGGAGCGAAGGAAGGAGCGCGAGGAAAAACGACGGCAGAAATACATGGAGCGAAAGCAGAAAGAAGAAGAGGAGAGGATGCAGCTGAAAATCTCACTAGAGGAGAGACGATTGCTCATCGCCCAGCGAAAGTTGGAGTCTCTACGCTTGCTGTCGGAGCTGTTTGAAAGAGTCAAGGTTTCTTGTTGATATTTTTGCTGCTGCTACAAATGTATAATAGAACACTATCTGGATCCCCCAGCAGGGCAAGGATTGCATTTGTGGCTTCTTTTAATTTTCTAACCATGCAGTTGGCCCCACTCTGATTGTAGACAATTTTATCTCAGATGCCAGAGTTAGGCAGTTGTTATACTAGGAGCTTGCCACAACTGAAAATGTTCGCACATAGAAATGTTATTTCAATAGTCTGCTATAGTGAAAGCTCAGCCTCACGTGATTTTTAACATGAGAGCCCTTTGATCTTGACACTAACTCATACCACACCTATCATTATAACTTTTGCAACACTGCAAGGCGTCTTTAAAGAATTCTCACCAGCTCTGGGATGTTGGTCAGCTACGACAGTGCAACACATTTAGCCCCAATGCACTACAGCAGGAGATGGATCAGCATGATAATTCAAGGGTCATGCTATTTTAGCTTGGTGCCTGGTGTCCCCAAGCTAATCTGGAACTATCCTTGAATTATCATGGTCGATTCATCCCCTGCAACTGATATATAGTTATGGGTGACACCTCCACAATTTTTGGAATGCAGCCTTGGGGCTAAATAGATTATGGGTAGTGTGCCATAGGCGCCAAGGAAATCTAGCCTTGCCTTTTAACTCTTTGGCAGTTGTTAGCATTTGTTTTCTTAAAAAGCACTACTGACACTAGTGACAGGCAAAGGGTTAACTATCAGTATCGAGACCAGTCCATCTCCCACTGTTGTGTCATAAAATGTGTCAGGTGATTTCTTTGCCTTGTAATTTGAGAAGGCATGTCGAGCCAAGATCTGCAGGCTAAGGCATTTTCTCATGAGCCTCTGAAGTATTGATTCGAGGATGACCGTGTTTCTTTTTCCCCTATAGGATGACAAAGTGAAGGAAGAGGTGGCCAAACAAGAGAAGGAAGTGGAAGAGAAGCGACGGCAGGAAGTCTTGGAAGCCCAGCGGCGCCGCCTGGAGGAGGAACGACAGAAAGCTGAGGCCAAGATCCAGAAGAAGCTGCAGATGAGGCAACAAGAGGTGGAACTCAGGGAGAAAATACTGAAAAATGTCACTGTGAGTAGAAAGAAAATAGTTCAGTCGCTGGTAAACATGTACTTTGGAAGAAACGGAACTAAAAAAGCAGGTCATAGCTCACAACAGTGAAGGAGTTAAAAGTTCACTACTGCTATAGCTGTTCAAAGAAACACTTTTGCAAGATGTTTGCAAAATGCTACATACAGGTCTGTATGGTTCATTTAAACACAGAAGAATCCTGTCCAGCACACGTCATCTTTTTAACCGGTAACTTGACAATGACTCTGTTCCGTTCATAACAACAACGCTATCTGTGTGAACAACAGTTTAAAATTGATTAACATTCTGACGGCTGTGCAGAATAAACATTTGTGATGACATGCACATTTGCTGCATATCCTAACTGCCAGAATTTTATTATGTGTGTCGACAAGGCATAGCAAACACGTGGCACTGAAATTTGTCTTCACATTTCAACATAATGGTACTTTAATTTGTCTGATGTGCAGGTGTACAGTCTGTAGTTTGCAGTCAATGTTTTTGAAAAACAAACGGATATTGTGTGTGTTGGAGTGGGGGAGGGGGGGGGGGGGGGGGTCTTTCAAGACAAACTTTCTGATCAGGGCCATGTCACTAATCAGTGGTGACTGGTTAGCAGGGTAGAATTTATTTAGTCAGATTTTTTTTAAATTGACTCTGTAAATCCCAGAAACTTGAGAAAGTAGCAGTTTCAGAAAATGGGTCAACTATGATAGTCGAACAGTTGTGCTACTGGGTTTGAATAACTTTCAAATGAATAACTTTCAAAAGGTAGATGCAGACTGGGCACTGCTGCAAAAGGACAATGAACAATGAACCTTTATTTTCCAACGGTAGAAGTTATTGGTAACAGGACCAGTTTTCAAACTTGCCGTTAGGAGGAGGAGGGAGCTAAACCTGACAAAGTACACACATTTTATTTCTTTGTCTTGTAGAAGAAAGAACAGCAGGAACAAGACAAGCAGCGTGAGGAACTTCGTCAGAAACTGTCTGGTACAAGACGTCTGAAAAGTGCTGTTATCATGAAGCAGCGTGTAAAGTCCATCCTTCATGGTGATGATGAACCTGCAGCCCCCAAAATCAAAAAGGAACCCAAGTCCCCTAAAGATGGTGACGAAGAACAAAAGGAAGACAAACTCAAACTGTCAAATATCAGTGATGATGAAGGTGATAATAAAAACAGAGACAAGGATGCACAAAAAAAGAAGAAAAAGGCTGAAGACGATGATGATGGAATTGAGCTCATCACTTCTTCAGATGAGGATGAACCACCAGCAAAGAAGAACAAAAAGTGAGTTCATGTGCATGTTTTTAAAAATGTATTATTTCAATTAGATCATGGGGTTTGGTTTCATCTTGTGTGAAACTAATTCTCCACAGTTCAAGGAAAAGATGCTTGTCCAGATTTACAGAGATGGGCAAGAGAATATTGGGGGGTGGGGAGCTGTAGATTGAATGACAAGGAATTGTCACCGCTTACCTTTCATGGCATTTAGGTGATCTGTTGTTCTTACAGTGTGTGTATCTTTGTTTCCTCAAAATACATTACCGATAATGGATTATATGCAGGGCTTCTGTTTTCACAACAGGTTAAAAGGTCTGTAGACCCCCAGGTATAAATTTTAGAGGGTACACAGACCCCCATCTGAGCATAATAGAGGGTCCGCAAATTTATTTAAAAACAAGAAAGGCAAAGCCATTATGGCTCACGTGTATGACCGATTTACATCAGTGTGACCTTTGTGACAAGGGCTGGCTTCTGCAGCAGCAAAATCCATGTTTCCTGAAAATGTAAGCATTTTTCACACGTCAACCCCCCCCCCCCCCTCCCCGTGACCCTTGACCTTTGTGTTAAGTCGACTAAATTAGTATGCATAGGAAGGTCTTATCATCAGCTATCTTTGTACCAAATTAGGTTGAAAATTTTGCAAAAATTTGGGAATACCTTCAATTTGATAAAAAATCAGCATTTTACACACATTTGCCAGCCTCTTGTAACCCTTGACTGTTCAAGGGGCCATCCAAATTAGTATGCATAGATAGGTCTTACCATCAGGTGTCTCTGTAGCAAGTTTGGGTTTAAAGCAGATCTGCCTACCACCAATTTTTTTTTATAGTATTCATAATCGCCAAAAATAGTATTCTTGGGGGAAAAAATAGTATTTTCATAAAATTTCTCAGACTTATATCAAAACGTACAAACAATAGAAAATCAGTTTATACTGATAAACTAGACCATTCTATACAACAACAAAAGAAAACATTTGCTGAAACATCCTGGTCATGGAATCCGCAGAGGACAAAGGAAGATTTAAATCAACTATAAAATGAACCATGCAGATTTCAGCACTAGTTGCTTGTCGATGCAAAATTTCGCCTGCTCCATGAGACTTGTTTAGAAAACACGGCCTGTAATGAAGGCACACCTTTCTGGGCATCCGCCAGTCTCTTATGGATATTGATAAATGCTTTTCAATGTCATTTTGGCCACCATGGGCACATGAGAAGTCACTATTGGATACCATGCAGAATGCATAGGTTGGTCCTTTCTTATAGTCGCCAAAATGTCCACTTTTAGCATACTGTGGCCAAAAATTCTGGTGCTTCGCTTTTTTTGAGCTAGAAAAAAATCCACTCTCCTCCCTACTTTGCTTTGACATTTTGTATTTTAAGACTTCATTGACTGACACAACACGCACGAGGAAAGCAAGAAAAAAGATGGTGCAAATAGGATCGATAACTCTTCGCACACAAGCTTAACTAAACGACTAAATAACAGACACCCCCCCCCCCCCTCCTGCCCCCCCAAAAAAACAAGAACAAAAAACTTTTTAAAAAATTTTTTAAAAACTTTAAAAAAATAAAACTTGAGAAAAAATAAATTATGTCAAAATATAGCTATTTTTGTCATTTTTCCTGATCCCCTGTGACCTTGACCTTTGTGAGAGGTCACTTAAATTGGTATGTTTAGAAAGGTCTTACCACAAAGTATCCTTGGACCAAGTTTGAGGAATGCGGCTTGAATAGACTCTGAGAAAATTCCAACGCTAAAGTTTACCACGGACGACAGACGACGGACGGACAACCACCGGCCCAAAACATACTTTTGCTTCGCACATGAGCCAAAAACTGCATCATCTGTATGTTTTTTAAAAATAAATTAACTCATTTCACTCTCTCTTCTTTAAATTTGTTGTGACAGTGTGTGTGTTTGTCTTTTCCATACTGATTTTTTAACTGTTGAGCTATCGTACAAATTCCTGTCACCCTCTTCCTCTCACAGAAAAATTCATATATGTTTTTATCTGTATGATCATTTGATAATGTATTGTAACAGAGAATGTAGCCTTTTCTGCTGAATGCAAATTGACAACCAAAGTCTCACTTGTCTAAACTCTCTATGTATTTGTGTGTGTCTGTGTGTGTGTGAGAGAGAGAGAGAGAGAGAGAGAGAGAGAGAGAGAGAGAGAGAGAGAAAACTAGTGTACTTAAAAGTTGTTTTCAATCCATTTAACCCAAAAGAGGTAATTTCTCCAATTGTAGAGCTTTTGCCTAATACCTGTGTACCAGAAGATGGATCGAGCACTACTAGTAAAAAAACTGACAAGCTTATTTCTGTTCAAATTTCTGGACTTGCTTTTTGAATTCGCCTCCATGCACATTGCGCATGTCATCCGTGTGCCGTCGTGCTTTGCCATGAAAATACACACAGCCGTGAACTCTGAAAACTGAGAATCGCAGCAGCGGTGCCACACACAGCCCATGGGTATCATTTCTGTCGCTTGTCCATGGAGAAGGCGGTGTCAAAGTGCAACTTTCTTCTATGCATCTGCGATTATCACTGTGACGATCAGACCGTCGGTGTCGGATTGAAGAATCCGAGGCATTCCAGCTTTCTTTGCTTTTTCTCCGCCATTTACAACTTTGTTCGAGATCAAAAGTGAAACGCACGATGCGGTATCCCATAATAGTATGAATGGTGACCTCACAGCAAGTAACGCGTTCAACATGTAGCACGCACGTTTTAATAACATGCTGACACCACAGTTTGCCCGTCCAGTTACACTCGCACGGACCCCGGAGTCGGGGTGATTCTGAACACAGCCGCAACCAAGCGTGAGCGGCTAAACGAACCAACTCATCACTAAAAATAGAATGACTGTCACCTACCTCTGTTAGGGTACGCATGGTGGCGCAAGGATAATGTGTCTCGGATGCAGATGCACTGAATTTTAGTGCGTCTGACTACCCCTTAGTTACATTTTCAGTACATGATTTTGAGTTTTAATGCATTATAGATGCACAGACGCACTAAAACGGAAGCCCTGATATGGAAGATACACTTAGCTTACCAATTTCAGCCTAAGAATCTGTTGTGTATACCTACACAACGAGGGAGGTGACTCTAGGGAGTCGTTACCAAGAGACCCCGAGAGCCTCCCTTCCTCCCTATCCGGTCACGTGTATAGTGGTGCCATGCCAGTCGAACGCTTAGCTTCGTGGCGGTAGGGTGTTTCCTGCTTGTGCTCAGCCTTTGGATACCCTTGGATGCCCTTGGATACTTGTGCATGCTTGTGCTTTCTTTGGATTACGTGGTGTGTTCTGCCTCACCTCGGACTGGTTAGCGTACAGACTACCTGTGGGCCTTTGGTTGGTGTTTCTCCTTGCTTGCCTTCCGTCACTCTGGATGTGGCCAGGTAAGGTCTCGGGGCTTGCCTCTGCCGGCCAGGTGCCTCTGACCAGCCATCGTATGCCTCGGAAGATAGCGGCTGGTTCTTTCAAAAATAAAGAAGAAAAGCAGCCGACTCAACACATCGCCCGTCGCTACTACGGGCCACATGTCGTTGCCTCTCATGTTTCTGTTGCAGTGCGCAGTTACGTACTTGTCATCGGTGTAAGGGGTTTCAGTGGCCGACAGATTCCCTTGTTCGGGCTGCTCCTCTGCATGACCTTGCAAGAGATGTGCTTCATGGAAGGGGGAACGTTGGTCGCAGTTGTGGGAGTTTTACCGGCGTGTCTGCCCGTCTGCCTCCCGGGAACCTCCCCGGCTGGCGGCCTCCCCGCCCCCTCAGCAGGTGACCTCGGATATCGTAGGGCTCGCCTCCCGCCGCGTGCTGTTCGCCGCGCCTGTCTTGGCCTCCACGACGGTGGCACCCCCCAGGTAGTCCTCTTCGCCGGACTGCGGAGGCTTTGCCCAGCGCTCGGGTCGTCAAGACCAACCGGCCATCAGTTCAAACGGAGGTATGCTCGCTTCGACGCTCTCGCTCCCCGTCGGTCTCTGTGTCTCATTCCCCGGGCCGCTCTGCCCCTCGGCACCGTGCGGCTTCCGGGCCCTTCGCAGCCAGACGTCGCTGGACCACCTGGACCCAGCCTGTCTACAGCACAGGGCGGCTTCCCGGGACCAATCGCGCCCGGCCTGTCTACAGTACAGACCGGATGCCAGCGATCAGTGAGACCCACACTGTCTACAGCACAGGTCAGCTCCCCGAGCCCGACGGCGGCCTGCCTGTCCACAGCACAGTGCAGATGCCTGCGAGCGACGGGACCCCGACTGTCTACAGCACAGGACGGCTTCCCGAGACCGACGGCCACCTGCCTGTCTACTGCACAGAGAAGATGCCAGCGAGCAACGGGACCCAGACTGTCTTCAGCACAGGTCGGTGTCCCAGGTTCGGCGTGATTCCTCGAGCGTCATCCTTCCCTGCCTTGTGCGCCTCCGTAGTCGCGATCAGACGCCCCCTGGCGCCCCCCTGCGTTCCCCACTCTGGAGGCCAGCCCCTGAGGATGCCGAGAATGCGCTTAGTTTCCACCCGAAGGACTTGGCGTCTGCGCTCTTCTCGCCTGACACCCCTCCACCCCCCCCGGCTCTGACTGGCCCTCGACCCCTCATTCTCAGTCCCGTGGCAGTGCCCGGTCTTGCTCTTTCTTGCGCAGCCCTTCCCTTGCCTCCGCGCTTGTGGATGCACAGCGCTGGACCAAGGAGGTTTGGTCCCTCCCTGGCCACCCCCCCCCCCCTTCCCCCTCCCAGGTTTCAGAACCTGACAGAGACATTCTACACCCAGCTCCAGCAAGGTTGGTGGTCGGGAAGGGGCTTCTTCTCTGATGCGTGTTGGCCGGAGGGCTTCGATATCAGGTTCTGACAGGACTCTCAATCATTCATCTGCCCTCTTCCTCCCGTGGCCTCGAAAGCCGCTGAGCCGCTGCTTGGAGGCCAGCGAGCCCTACGGCGTTGCATCCCTTTCGAGCTCTTCAACACGGCGACCTTGGTCCGTACCTCCCTGGCCTGCACGGGGTTTTTGGAACTGGCGACACAGGCTGTGCTCCACTCCGTGGAGGAGTCCCTGGCGCGCCCTCACGTGGATCCCCAGTGTGACATCAACGCCTTGGCAGTCGCGGCCAACCGAGTGGCTTACCATGCTTCCTCCCATGCCCTCGCCGCGGCCGCGAACAGTGACCTTATGCGCCGGGTTCTTGTTGGATCAGTGCCCGCTCCTCCCTGCGTCCGCCCGCTCTCAGCTCCGCCGAGCGCCGCTCAGGGGCCCCGTTCAGTCCCACCTGGCGGGTGGTGCAGGAAGCCTCAAGGACTGCTGGCTGAGCGCCTCCAGGACTTCCTTTTCCCGCTTCGCCCGCGGCCGCTGCTCTCACCTGGCCCGGACCCGCCCGCAGATTCCGGCAGGGTAGGGTCCGCTGACTCTCCATCCGCCGACCCCTGCAGAGCCCCCAGTCGGCGGGCGGCTAGCCTTGTACAGTGACTAGTGGCGGTTGCTGCTGCCGGATGACCTTTGGGTGCTCACTACCGTTTCCAAGGGCCTGCAGATTTCCTTCGGACTTTCCCCTCCACTTCGCCACGCTCCTGTCTGGACGTGGGTCCCAGCTGACCGGCTCAAGGCGGATGCTCTGCGATACGAAATCTCGGCCTTGCTCCTCAGTCCACGATGGAGGCTGTCGCGCAGCACAATTCCCCGACCTTTTACAGCCGCCTCTTTCTGGTGCCGAAGCCGGGCCGCCCGCTGGCGCCCTATCGTCGACCTGTTTGCGCCCAGTTCACCAGTTCATCTCTGCTCCATTTCAGATAGAGACAGCATGGGCCCTGCGCCCCATGGACTTTGCCGTCAGCCTCGATCTGGCAGACGCCTACCTACACATCCCCATTCTCCCGGCCTATTGGTGGTTTCTGCGCTTCACCTATTGCGGGGTGGTCTATCAGTTCTGGGCCTTCCCCTTCGGCCTCAACCTCAGCCCTTGGGTGTTCACCCAGATCATGGATGCGGTGGTCGCCAAGGCCCATCAGACGTCCGCCAGCCCCACCTCCAGTTATTGCCCGATCTACTGCTTCGGAACCAGGACTCCGCTGCCTCGCTGCGGACCAGGACGCATTCCTAGCCCTCCTCCGTCGCCTCGGCTTCCTGGTCAACAGAGTAAAGTCCAACCTCTTTCTGTCCCGCCGGTTTGTGCATTTCAACATGGGTTTTCTGACTGACCGCAACCTAGTGAGACTGCCAGAGGCGCGTGTCGCGAAGTGGGTGGAGGTCTCCCACCGGGTGTCCCGCGCGGACATGGTCCCGGCGCGGGTCTGATTGCAACTGCCTTGCCTTATGAACGCAGCGGTGGATCTCCCGCCCCTGGCCTGGCTCTACTCGCGCCCGCTCCAGCTCCACTTCCTTGCCCATTGGCGTCCGTCCTCCCTTGACCTCGCGGCTCCAGTCCCTGTCCTCCTGCTCTTCCGTGCCCACCTCCAGCGGTGGGCGGACCCTGCCTGGCTTGTCTTGGGAAGTCCCCCTCTGCTCTCCCCCGCTGCGGCACCAACGCCAGTCGGTCAGGTTGAGGCGCGCAGCTCCTGCCGGACGTCTCCGCCGCCTCGGGCCCATGGCCCCGGATCTATTGGACAGACATATCAATTGGCTGGGGTTAAAGGCGGTGTGGTTGGTCCTCGACCATTGGCAGTCTCGTCTTCTCCACCAAGAGGTCCTGGTCATGTCTAACAATGCGATGGTCGTCACGTACATCCAGAAGCTGGGGGGCACCCACTCCCCGACCCTCTGCCTGCTCCTTACCAGCTGCTCCTGGGGTGCAGGGACCGCGGCATCTCGCTCCGGGCTTGCCACATTCCGCGTCGCCTGAACGTCCTCGCAGACTCCCTCTCGCGGAGAGGTCAGCTCCTGCACACTGAGTGGTTGTTGAGGTCGGAGATCTTCCGCGTGATTTGTGCGCACTGGGAGACCCCGATGATCGACCTGTTCACGAGTCGGTGGAACAGATGGCTGCCCATCTTCATCTCTCTCTCCGTTTCTTGGGAGGGCTAGTGCCCAAGGTCTTTCTGCAGCTCAGGGGCTGCCAGGCAATCCTTCTCCTCGTCTCTCCATTCAGCTGGAGCAGGAGTTGGACGTCCGATCTCCCCAGCCTTGCCACAGACCCCCCCCCCCCCCCTCCACCTTGCCCACCCCCCGCGCGATGCTGAAGCAGCCCAGGCCGCAGATCCTTCACCCGTGCTCGGAGTGGCTCTTCTTACACGCCTGGAGGTTGTGCGGCAAGCCCTCTCCTCAAGAGGTTTCGCGCATGCAGGGGTGGAGGCTATCACGGCGGCCCGCAGATCTTCGACCTGCCGGGTTTACGAGGCAAAGTGACGAGTCTTCCGGGGATGGTCTGAGTCGAGGAGCCTCTCCCTCACAGCTCTGAGTTCCCCGCCCCCCCCCCCCCCCCCCCCCCCGCCCCCGCCCCCAGTTATCCAAGTTCTTCCTGTGGCTATTCAAAGAGCAGAACCTGACCCCTATCACCATCCGTGGATACCTCCCCCTGGTGGCAGACATGTACCGCCATTTGGGCCGCGCGGACCCTGGGGCGTGCCCGGACCTCTCGGAACTGAGGCGCCTATTCGAGCTCCGCCGACCAGTCCCGCACTCGTGCGTTTCTCGCTGGGACCTCCTCTGGGTCCTTACCTGGCTGAATTCGATCAGGTTCGAGCCTCTCCCCTTGGCCAATCTCACGGACGTAACCTGGAAGACCTGCTTCCTACTGGCAATTGCTACAGCGTCCAGAGTTGGCGAGCTGCATGGACCCGGCCTGTCTACAGCACAGGTCAGATGGTTCCGTGCACCTCCTCACGAACCCCGCCGTCTTGGCGAAGGATGGGCTCCCCTCAGCCAGGGCCCCAGTCTTTACCCTGCGCCCTGTCAGGAGACCTGACCAGTCCCAGGACTCCCCGCCGTCAGGACCCGGTCCGGGCGCTGTGAGTCTACCTGCGCAGGACAAGCCTATCCGGTGTGGCCGGACCTGCCTCTTCCTGCCGCTCTCCTGTGCAGGGTTTATTTTTATAAGGATAGGCTATGGGCCAATTGGGCCCACTCAGTCAAAATTCAATGGGCCAATTTAATGAGCAGTGGGTCAATCATTTACAACCAAGGTGATCGGCCAGAAAAAAATAAAATAAAAGACAAAACACCCAGAGATTATATAATATAACTGCTCTGTGTGTGTGTTTGTGTGTGTGTGTGTGTGTGTGTGTGTGTGTGTGTGTGTGTGTGTGTGTGTGTGTGTGACACACACACACACTTCAGTTACAGAGTCCTGACACTAACCTGCCTATTTTGCTGTGTGATGTTTTAATCTATATAATATCTGACAACACTTGCAAAAGTCCCTGTACAGATGTTGTGCTTGAATAATCTGTTTTCTCACCACATTTCAGATGCTCAATATATGGGACCTTTAAAAGTTTCAGAAATGCCAGCAATGACTGGTATTTATGCAGAGACAGACTTTCCTGGCAGAGCCAAAATACAGCCTTCATGGCAATTTGAACAGCTTCTTCTTCTTTAGAAAAAGCTTTTTCCGATGCAGCTGCCATCTTTTTCCGTTCCTCTGGCGCTGCCATGGCTCGCTGATGGTCACTACCGCTCACATGTCTGGTCAGAGTGCTCGTTCGGAAGTTAGACGTTCCTTGGGCCATTGTGTTATTGAACTTGAGCGATCTGCAGTCTTTGCAAAAACATAACCCCGTTCTCATACCTGAGCCAGGGATATGTATGCAGCCAACCCATTTGAAAGTTTCATTTCTGGTCTTCGTGTTTTGAACTTGAACTTGTCGACGACCCTGCATTCAGGTTACCCGGTACAGATGACGGCCCTGCATCCAGTTCAGAAGCAGACGACGAAGAACACGAGTCCGTCTCACTTTCAGGCACTTAGCTTACCACTGTTTTTTTTCTGCGTAAAAGCAAATAGTGTCTGCTGTCCTTCAGCAGGCTTAATTTTTTTTGGGGGGAGGCATTTCTTTAGGGTCGGAGACACTGGATTTGTTGGTTTCATATATCTGACAGGGAGACGATCCTTCTTTGAAAGTGAAACGTTTTCTAAGAATTAGGTCGGCTGATAGAACAATGGTTCTCATTGGTCGAATAATTAATGAGTGAACCAATTGCTGGCTAGAATCTGTTTCGTAGCGTGATGACCCTTGACACATTCCCAAAGCAATCACACCGAAACGACACCGATCGTATTGTCAGTGTAACTTTTTCAGTTTCATTCTAAGCCAGTTGTGGTTAGCTGGTTTGTTTCAAGCATCGATTATAGAGTTGTGCAAGAAATAAACACACCGCTGGTGCGCGTGCACGTAAAACCAATGCGCCCGATGTCGCACACCCTGGAAAAGCAATGGATCAATATGAGACTCAATGCGTCAATTGGCGCGGGGCGCGTTCCAAAAATGAGCCCTGCTGTGGGTGCGTTGGGTCATCCGCTCTGCGTACGAGGAGCTCTCCCCAGCGGGGGCTAAGAGGTTGTGTATACGAGCACACAAGGTCTGTGTGGTCTCCACCAGCGTCGCGTTTGATCGGAACTGCGGCGTGCGAGACATTGTGGTGGATATCGGGTGGTGGACTAATTCCACCTCTGGCGCCGTAGGTCACACTTAGCTGAAATTGTCAGGAGGTTGCACCTCGTGGTCTGCGCTAAGTTGCGCTGGCGGGTTTTGGGGGCGGCGCCCACCTCCTTTTCGCTATTCTTCCATATAGTAATGCCATTGGTAATGTATTTTGAGGAAACAAATGTATTTCTCTCTAAAATGTATTTTTTCAAAAAATACTTTACGATGGCATTACTCGAATGGCCCTCCCGCCTTCCCCGCTTGCCGCCGGAGCGCTATAGCGTTCGACTGGCGTGGCACCACTATACACGTGACTGGATAAGGAGAGAAGGGAGGCTACTCGGGGTCTCTTGGTAGCGACTCCCTAGAGTCGCCTCCCTGGTTGTGTAGGTATACACAAAAGATTCTTTGGCTGAAATCGTTAAGCTAAGTGTATCTGCCATATAGTAATGCCATCGGTAAGTATTTTTCAAAAAAATATATTTTAGAGAAAAATAAATTTTTTAATCATACCAGAAACTTGTAGAATTTCAAAATGGTTCGTTTGCATTGTGTGTTTGAATTCTATTGTGACTATGTAAATTGCAGGAACTATATGTGTATATATGAGTTGTTCTCCAGAGTTGTTGAAATCATGTCAAAAATTAAGTTGCACATATGATTGTTCAGCTCCTGCATTTAAGAAGGCTAGATATCCCTAAAATCGTACACCATCTTAGAAAAATCAGTGCCTTGTTCCATTTTCTCACTTTGGCCGTTGGAAGTTAGGGTGTGCTGTAGTGCCCCGTGCATCACTGTGTGACATAAAGATGATTGCAAATGCAAAATTATCGACAATGACAAGATTATTGGTGTTGGTGGGTGAAGTACACTTGTAAAAAAAGCAGTGGAAGTCGAATGCACAGCATCGGCACCAACCATGGAACCATGTACTGACCAGTTAAAGTTCTCACAATGTAATTTATGCAGCGCCGCTTTAAAATATTTCTGTATATCCTTATTTTCAATGAATTTCTACCTCTTCATCTTCAACGTTATTCATGACAATGTACTAAACTGGAAAATATATTTTGTCACAAGAAAAAGTAAAGGTTGCTGTCACAGTGCTGCGTGCGACATAAACAAGGAGAAAATAACTGAAAATCAAACAAAAATACACGACAAGGCAATCCGAATTTAGAAACTTGTATTAAATGTAGATGTAAGTGGTAATCAGAGCAACAACATGTCAGTTTAAGACTTGGGTTCCCAGTCTGTTGTGGTCCAGGGCGCCAGTGATGTCAGTTGCTTCAACCCATGTGACGTCGTCTATCTCGGGCAAATATGTCTTATCCTCGGTCTCTATCAGGAACCCATGCACTTCAGATTCACCCTCCTTCTCATCTTTTGATTGTATCTTAGGATAAAAATGAAGAAACTTGCATGTTCAGTATTAATTGTTACTGAACAGACACAAAAATGAGACAAACTATTACAGCTACTACAATGACAGACCGCCGGAAGCAAGTCGTGATGTCGCGGAACTAAATGGGACGTCTTCGCAACTTATTACAGTTTCAGCCCATAAACAGGTCTATGAAAATGGATTAACATCAAACAAGAAATAATGTGTCATGACTAGCATGCCAGATCTCAGTTGATCTAATAATTTTCTGCTGAGAAGTGTGGCGGTCCCAACTGTTACTTGGGACAATAATGCAACCAGACTGAAAACGGGTCATTCATACTTTACGACTGAATGAAAACATAATTCAGACTAATACACTTGTAAAAGATTTCCAACACAACCAAACTTGTCTGTAACGACCACCCAGGGAACAGAGGAAAACTTTTCTAATTCGACATGAGCGCGATTTTCTTTCAGGACTTTTTCTAGGACATGCGACCATACTATCACATAACAAACTGTGACCAGACTCTGAAACACAGTTCCAATGTCAAATAAACAGTTTGAAATTTTCAAAGATTTATTTACAAGCCTAACGGTAACCTTCAGAAAGCCTTATGATGAACAGAGCTCATACAAATTCACCTTGATGAAAAAGGTCTATGCACCTTTCAACCAGGGTGTGAGAGACTTAAACGGCCGGGCGATGATGAACAAAGCGACCTGTCCTGCTTGACTGAAGTAAAGGCGCGTTGGAACCTCAGATGATAAACAGAGGAAAACCTTTCATTGTTGACCGCTCATACACAATAGAGGGTCAAGTGGAGGTCGGGAGTGACAACAGCTGGCCGCAAGCATTATGCATAGTTAGCCGTCGTATGAAGGGTCGTTATACAGTAAAAACGAATGGGAGTAAATTGTAATGGTCACTATGAGCAGCTGACCACATATAATTATAAAGGTAGCCGATCAGGAGGTTTGATTGTATTTTGCAAAAATACCTTAGAATTGTAATTTACTCACCTCGATTGATATGAGTTATGCGTAACGATGATTTAGAAGGAAACTGTTCTCAAAAACGAAATGGCTCTCCTGGGCTTACAATGGCTGAAAAGTATGGCATGTAACTAATGTTGAAAGTCCTGTTACAAATGCCATCTGATATGTAGCTAGGTCTGGTTTATTTTGCAGCATTCCTTTGCTTGCTGTTGAGGGTTTCTCGATCGTAATTTTGATTTTGAAAATCAGACTCCTGTGCATAACAGATGTGACAAAATTCAAAAGACTTGATTAAAACGGCAGTTTTCAATAATGTGATGTAAATGTGGCATGATCTAGCCTATGTCAATAAGATGACATTTGTAATCTCTTGGTATTACATACTTTAGATTAGTGCTTCCTGAAATTGTACATTTGTTAATGACTAAGTAAGAGTTTCCCGAAAATGCGTCAGAAACGTGTCATCAGCACGGGACGGGGATTTTTTCACCCACAGAGTGTTGCAGCAAGACAACGAAAACACATTTAGTCTTTAGATATACCTTTATTGGCATCATTTCAACAAAGAGAAAGCAAATTATAGGACAAGTCTTCTGTATGGATTTGATAACATGAAACTTCCAGAGGAAACTTTCAGGACGCCATATTGTGACTTTTATTCAATTTTTCTCATTTTGTAGGCACATCATGTGACCGACTCTGATTAGCTGATTCTTTGGCATATATTTGATGAATTTGTGACACCTTGAAGCTGTTAAAAAATTTAAGCAAGGAAAAATAAGTGGTCTACCCCAAGTAGTAACCAGTTCTGGAGAACAACTCATATATAAGTTTAGGATCAGTAGATTGTTATACCTAGCTATGGTATATATGTATTTCATACTGTGTCTTGCAGACCTTCGGCACTAGAGAAAGTGTTGCAGAGGAACAAGCTGCGTGCTTGGGGGGCGCCGGACGATGATGTTGCCTCAGTAGCCAGCTTCAAGATGCCCACCCCCAAGAGAATGGGCCGGAAGGTGGGGGACAGCAAGAAACTGCTCATTGTCAAACGCCTTGAGGACAAAGGACGGAGAAAAGACGATGAAGATGATGGAGATTCCTCAGACTCCGGTGATTCCACCATTACTATCATCCCACCACCAAAATCTACCTTTGCTCCGCCAGATGATCCCGCAGCAATGCGACCTTTCATGGGGCCCCCTGGTTTCCCCATGCCCCCTCCTTGGGCATTCCCACCTCCACCTGGCATGATGCCACCTCCCTGGGTGGGCCCTCCGCCACCTGGGTACCCCATGCCTCCGCAACCCCCTTGGGATTTCCGAGGTCCGAGGGGAAGAGGAAATTTCCACATATTCAAAGCATCGTATCTTAAAAAATACAACTTCAGTCAGCGAGGGCCTATATCCTACAAAATGGCTGAGAAGCTGTCCACCAAAAAAGATGTTGAGGGTCGCTTCATGTACCCCCTTACTTGACCACGCTAATTGTACTATTTCATTCCTCCCCGACACAGTACAGGAGAATTGGCCTTGATAGGTCATGGAGAAAGCTTGATCACCTTTGAGGCATCATTCCAGGCATCAAACTAATCAGGTATTGTCAGTATTGGTAATGATAGTATGATGGTAGTTCTTGATAAGACACAAAGGTGATAACTGATCAGACACTGATTACCATGTGAAGGCAAAAGACAGTATGTCTGTTTTTGTGAAAAGCAAGATTTTCGTTGTAATGAAAAAACTTGCTTTTCACAAAAATGGTCTTATTTGTCTTTAACCTATTATACCCCAAGGCCGCATTTCTAAAAATTTTCAGTTGTCATATATGACTCCGTACCAGTTACAGGAGATGGTCTGACCATGTTCATTCTTGTGTAGTGCCAGATTAGCTTGGTGCCTAAAGGCGCCAAGCTAATCTGGCACTACCCGAGACTTATCATTGTTAATCCATCTCCTGCTGTATGGTGTTGGGGCTAAAACACTAAAAAGGGTTAACAGAGCAGATTATCCAGACTAATCAGGTATTGTTCTCACACCGTTATGGTCAATCCATCTCCTGCAACTGGGACAAAATCTTTTAACTGTAGTCCCTTTGTCCACTCTGTAAATGGCTCAATTTTTTTTATAACAGTCAGGTATTGATAAGGGGTCAGTGCGTATGCCTCCTTACTTTTCTAAAATTTGAATAGAGTTGACTTAACTCACAATGATTTGCTCCACAGAAATGAGAGAATGCTTCGGGCTGAGAGCTTCATGTTGAATGAGATGTGTATGTCTATTAAATTTATAAAATGGTGAAATTCACAAGATATGTGTCTCGTACAAGTATTTATGTTATCAAGGGTGAGGTACATGTACCTATTTCTCGACTCTGTGGTCAGTGGCATTATGTGTTTTAAAAAAAAAACACAAGAGTTTGTGATGTGTTTGCTATATGTTTTAGCGTTCCACTTCTGAGCCAGATGAGTTCGTTTATTTTTCACTGTCAATTGACACTTATTGTTTTTGTGAAATCTGTGTGACCTCAGCGCCATAGAACCATGTGTCGGAGGAACATAGATATAAGGTTATGTCAGCAAGAAGCATAGATTATCATGTCACCACGACTGCATGGGCTCATTGTGATTTTTTAATCTTGCAGTTGGATCTTCTTCACTTTTGATCGGCAGTTAACTCATTCAGCCCTGACACACTACAGCAGGAGATGGTTCGAACATGATAATTCAAGGGTAGTGCCAGATTAGCTTGGTGCTTGTTGGCGCCAAGCTAATCTGGCACTGCCCTTGAATTATCATGGTCGATCCATCTCCTCCAACAGGTACATAGTCGTTCGATGATGCTTCCAAAATTTGGGAAATACGTGCGCCAGACAGAATGAGTTAAGGGGTTAATATTTAACATTGAAGAGTGATCATGTATTTGTATATGTGCATGTGATGGTGTGTAACTCGCGTTTACCTCCAGTGATTGTAAATGTGGAGAGGGGGAAAAGTTTGGGAGAATTTTCAGTTTGTGCTGCAACACTTCCTTGAAATTGTTCAACGTCTTTCTCTGTATGTTATGTATCTTGCACTCAGACATTACTTTTGGGGCTATTTTCAAATATTTTCTCCCAAATTTGTTTCAACAGATTAATGCCTTGTCTTTTTTGGTAACTTTTTGTTAGTGTGATTCCTGCAAGAATCACCTAGAAAAAAAGCTCTACCTACAGCTGAAATTTTGGCTCACGTGCGATGCAAAAGTGAGTATGTTTTGGGCCTGTGGTCGTCCGTTCGTCGGCAGTCCGCCGTCATCGGTCGTAAACTTTAACATTGGCATTTTCTTGGAGACTATTCAAACCACATTCTTCAAACTTGGCCCAAGCATTCTTTGTGGTGAGACCTTTCTAAACATACCAATTTGAGTGACCTCTCACAAAGGTCAAGGTCACAGGGGATGAGGAAATAGGTCAAAATAGCTATATTTGACATAATGTATTTTTTCTCAAATACTATTCACAACTTTTCAAACCCAAACTTGGTACAAAGATACCTGATGGTAAGACCTTTCTATACGTACTAATTTGGTTGATCCCTCGGAAAGGTCAAGGGTCACAAGAGCTCAGGGAATAGGTGAAAAATAGCCATATTTGGACAAAAGATGTTTTTTCTCAAATACTATTCACAACTTCAAACCCAAACTTGGTACGGAGATACCTGATGGTAAGACCTATCTATAAATACTAATTTGGATGACCCCTCTGAAAGGTCAAGGGTCACAAGGGCTCAGGAAATAGGTCTGAAATATCCATATTTTGACAAAAGATATTTTTTCGCAAATACTATTCACAACTTCAAACCCAAACTTGGTACGGAGATACCTGATGAGAAGACCAATCTATGCATATTAATTTGGATGACCCCTTGGAAAAGTCAAGGGTCACAAGAGGCTGGCAAATGTGTGTAAAATGCTGATTTTTTTATAAAATTGTAGGTATTCCCAAATTTTTGCGATTTTTTTTTTTTTTTTTTTTTCAACCAAATTTAGTACAAAGATAGCTGATGATAAGACCTTCCTATGCATACTAATTTAGTTGACTCGTCACAAATGTCAATGGTCACAGTGGGGTTGACAGATGTGTGAAAAATGCTTACATTTTCAGAAAACATGGATTTTGCTGCTGCAGAAGCCAGCCCTTGTCACAAAGGTCACTCATATATCGGTCATACACATGAGCCATAATGGCTTTGCCTTTCTTTTTTTTTTTCTCTCTTTTTTTCTTGTTTTTTTTTTTTTTTTTTTTTTTCTTTTTCTGCACACAGGCTAGAAAATAAGATCCAAACTTTGATGTCTATTTTAATTCTTTCATATGTTGATGTTGGCTGTAAAATCAAGCTCAGATTTTAAAAAGAATGAGAAGTTGACGAATGTTTTGTTCTGGAGAAATTAAAGTCAGTTGATTCTTTTTCTTTTTTTTATTCCCATTGTCTTTACAATGTATTATGTTCTTCTTGCATGCGTAATATTTATGCGTGTTCTCTCTCTCTCTCCTCTCTCTCTCCAGTCATTTGTGTATGTGTGTGTGTGTCTGTGTGAGTGCTTGCATGTGTGCATATGTGTGTATGTGTGTGCAAGGACATGATTGAAAACAGGTCTATGTACCTTATCATTTAACATTGAAAAATGAAGTATCATTTCATTTCTCTCTCCTGAATATTTAACCCCCACCCGGGTCTGCCCTGGAGGACTTGGGTGGGGTTAGGTATTTTTTAGTTCCCAGGGTCACCCTGGTCAGCCCCACAGGGTGGGTTTTTCTCTCTATTCTGGGGCATGTGTTTCTGTCTACTCTTTGTCCATTCACCTGTATTTGCCTTTTTAAAACTCTCCCTCCTGTCTGCACTGCCTGTAGCTCTTGATATTGGATGTGTGTTGCTAAATGGTCTTAGCTTTATTTAGGCCCCATGTGTTAGGTTTATTTAACGTATTTGACCGGCTGGCGACATACATTCAATGTTCTGTTTATTTTTTTTTTCACAAGCAGTGCAGGCACGTCCTGAGAAAGCCTTGTTGCTGTCGGGACGTTAAGCAATGTACAATCAATCAATCAACTGAATATTTAAAATCGCATACCACACGTTTTTATTAGAAAAAGAGTACTCGACGTAACTCTCCAATTTTCAGTGTGACATTTGTAACGCCACACCCCTTCCCACCCCCAAACAGATGCGCATGGGACATGTGCTGGTCTGTGACTTTGTACCTTACGGCCTGCGGCCGTACGGTCCAAAATCATAGACCAGCACACATAGTTGAGGCGAGATCACTGCAGGGGATTTCTGACTTGTCCAGACTAGTTGGCTGTGAGGCCATTGCGTTCAATTTTCCCTTGACCATCTTCGCTTGTGGTCACGACACTGGTGTTCCCTTCGGAACTGTGTGATATGACTGGAGTGAGTTCCCCGCGAGGGCCAATTTTTGTACGATCTTGTTCGGCCAACTCGGTTTCCATCCTCAGTAGTTGGCTCTCCATCTCGGTCGCACGATCTGAAACAGATAGCCGACACTGAAATACATGATAATTAAAGGGTAGTGCCAGATTAGCTTGGCGCCTGACGGCGCAAAGTTAATCTGGCACTACCCTTGAATTGTCATTGTCGATCCGTCTTCTGTTGTATTGCGTCGGGGCTAAATGGGTTAAACACACACACACACTGCAAGAGCACACAAGTAGGCTACATCAGTACACACACATGCACTGCTTTATGCCACTTAAAACTGGCCCTGAGTTTTTTTTTTCCGGCGGAGTAGGTCGTTTAGCTCGTTAGAGACGTGACTATGATGCAGCACCAGTAACCCTTTGGCTGTCGGTCCTGCAGGTATCGCCCCGACAAAAGCACTATCTACAGACAAAGGGTTATTACGAAAGCGAGCCTCATTCATTTATCTTGGAGACACAATGGCAAGAGATGGATCGACCGTGATAGTCAAAGCGTGGTGAGCCGGCTAGAACCCTCAAGCTATTATAGTCGAGCTGTCTTGGGAATAATACTGAACTGATGTGGTCTTGTGTTGCTTAACCCTTATCATTCGGAATACACCAGTGTGTGAAATAAGTTTGACTAAAATAGTTCAAGGGTAGTGCCAGAATAGCTAGGCGCCAAGCTATTCTGGCACCACCCTTGAACTAAAGCCATTGGTCTATATCCTTATCTGTAAATACTATAATGTAGCTTGCACTGGCAGTTTACAAATTTGAAGCTTTTAGCCTCAGTATGATATGGGCTAAAACCGTGGGTCAGTTCTAAGCCAGATGTCTTAGCATACTCCGAGACTAATACTTCTAGCTTACATCTGGCTCATGGTTCCAGTCCACTTTACGCATGCGTACCGCTGCGCCAGAAGACGACTCTCAAATTATGGAAACTTCCATCTCGGGCCTCGGTGTGATGCCCACGCTGGTTGTCTCCCTCGATTCGCTACCGCTGGTACCAGTGGTAGCGAATGGAGATAGACAAGCGGTGGGTGCAGTGTGCGATACCTTGGTGCTGGTCACGTTGCATCGACTGTTGTGCGACTCTCAGGGGCCAGCGCCCATCCAGCAGCCACCAGAGGGGTAGAAGTAGAGCCGCCATCATGGCGTACAGACGGAACGACCAGCGCGCCCCCACAGCCCTGAACAATTGACCCGTCACCAGCGTTCCCAGACCTCGACCTGCAGGTAACAGACTCTGGTCAAACAAAGCGGGAAGTGCTGCCCAAAATTAACGAGGTCCGGAGATGCGAAGTAGGTCAAAACTGCACGTGTCACTCTCGCCGAAAACTGGACCGGCTAAAAGCCCGGACAAACATTTAATATATCGCATGTTTGTCCGGGCTTTTAATTCACTGCTTTTGGCGAAATGCGTGAAATTTCGACCTACTTCTGATTTCCGAACAGCTTCGATTGGCTAGTGATTTGCTGTAAGTCAGTCCAGCTTTGCCGAATGAAAGTAGTCTCGCTTTCACAAAAATGTACTCGTTAGTAACGACCTTCAGTTTGCCAAATTTCCAATGCCGGAAAGTCGATCGCTCTTCACAAAAATGTACTCGCTGCTTTGACAGATTAGTGCAGAGTGGAAGCAGTCTCGCTGTACTGTGACAATCACTGACAAATTTCACAACGCTAGCAGTCGTACAGGCAACGCCGCGGGATAAAAAAAACCTGAAACTGGTGATGTAGTATAATTCAACGGAGGTCAACCCTTGTCAAGAAGCGCCCGAAGAAAAAAAAAATACGAAAGTTATTCAGTTCGCCTTTTGCGAGCTGCATAGCCTTGTCGTCATAGTGACTGGTCTTGTCTCGTCCGGTCTCGTCTAGTCTTGTCTGGTCAGCTTTGTATTCAGTATCTTTCGTTTCCTCGCCTCACCCTAACACATCTTACCACGGCCGTCTCATCAAATGTGTTATTACTTACCCAGATCCCAGTACACAGCACCCGCAATAGCCTGGCACGTAGCCTGGGTGCCGGGTGGTGCCAGCAGGTGGGTGCTAGCTGAAGCCGCGGCCCACAATAAGCTGTAAGTCACGCCGTGCAGTAGTTCCAAGGGAACCGCGAACCACGGGTTCTGGATCACGGACACCAAGGCAAACCTGCACAGACGTGCGTGTTAACCCCATCACTGCTGTATAAGCTGAACTGACACCACCCAACGGCAAGAGGTATAGATCCTCAAGAGCCCCCGCAATTGCGGGGGTTCATGAGGATCCATATATACCTCTTGCTGAAACCAACTTGAATCCATGTCCCTTGGACGTTTGTGGCTTTTCAAGTGGGTCACTTTTTTTGTTGTTGTTGTTGGTCGTAGCCGGAGTGAACAAAGATTTCTGAAACAAGAAATGCGTCCATGGCAGGGAAAGGGATTAATTAGTTCACACTGGTTGTCTCCCTCCATTCGCTGCAACGACTGCGACAACCAGTGTGATGCGAGTTAGGTTGAACGCCGAGCAGGCGGCTAAGTCTATCTCACTACGGGCACAGAAGTGAGGAATTGATACATTCGACTGAGACGTGCTGCACCCGAAATGCGGCTGAAGTAAGTTCCAAAACACCATAGCAGCTTACACATTGCATTCTTTAAACACATTCGTGACGTGCGTGCCACATCTGGATACGCGGCGTCAGCGAACATGTTTAAAGCCGGCATGCTTTTGTATGCTGTGGTTTTGGATCCGGCCTAGTTGACGATAGTCTTACAAACCAGCATTCAGGTTTTAAAGTCCCTAGCTGATTTTGAAAGATATTTCATTGTATAGCCAGGAACACACGTGTCAGGGATTGCGCCCGAAGCCAAAGGTATAGGGAGCTACGGCGGAGCAGCAAGGCGCAAGGCTACGCTAACTCGTGCAGCTGGGCACCACCAGCAGTGGAGCAGCGTTTATCTGTTTAGGCACTACCCTTGAGCGGCCCGATCTCCACAGTACAGGTGGGCCAAAAAGATCCGAGAAGTAAAAGGTAAGGTGTTGTTTTCCTGGATGAATCATTAAAACATCCATTCATGCATTTTTTCATGATTGATTGATTGATTGACAATACATACCTAGCAACGTAGGCAGGCAAGGCGAGGTACATCGTTCTATTCTCCCCGAGCTTGCTGGTGATTTTGGCGGCAAACCGGAGCGTCACAACAGATGACACACAGTTGGCCAGCACGCACACGCCCAGTGTCGTCTGCCCGCTGCCAAGGTCACGCAAAAACCAGAAGATGAAATTCTGGGCGGTGCCACAGAACACGCCGAGCAGGAGAATTTTCAAGACGAAGATTTTGACGGATGCTTTCCGCAAAACTTTGCCAACGTTGCTGAGAATTTTGGGCTTTTTGGTGTCGGTTTGAGTGGTGGAGGTGGTGGTCCTGATAAAAAGAACAGCGCCGCAAGCTGCCAAGGACAAGCAGAACGCCGTGATGAAGAGAGCACTGTTGAGAAAGACAGTGTGTGCGCTGGTCGGTGATTTTGGCCCGTGCGCCTCCTGAAGTACCGTAAAATATGAGGTCCAAAATCACCGCCCAGTGCGCAAAAGGACATCGGGCCGACGTCGGCCCCGATGTCCTTTTGCGCATTGGGCGACTAGCACAGAATGTCATTCAAGAACATTTTGAATCGCGGTGGTTGTCGAGTGTCAAACTGGGAAACGAAGCTGTCTGGCTGTCTCCCTCGATTTGCTATCAGCAGAAATGATTTAACTCATTCTACCCCAACACCGAAACCTCCAAATTTTGCCGTTGTTCTCTGAAGACTGCATTGCAGTGCAGGACACAGATCGACTATGATAGTTCAAGGATGACGTTCACCCTTGAACTATCAGGGTCGATCCTTATCTTGCTGTGGTGTGTCTGGGGTAGAATGAGTTAAGGGAGACAACCAGTGTGCTCTAATAGAATGACCCCATGCTCCAGATTGACCCGTTTCTATATTGGCGTGATATTTACTCTCTTCACGCCAATGACTGACCGACCTGCCCACTGCGCAAAAAGGCCATTGGTCCGACGTCGGCCACCACTGGCCCGCGCACAGCCGCAACGGCGACCCGATGGCTTTTGCACACCGGGTGGCTTACGACAAAGAAAGTGACCCCGGGTTCGATCTGGCGTTTACAAAGGGTTATTCTGGTGTGTCGTGTACACCGGCTCCAAACATGAGCGTTGACAAGAACTAAACTGGTTACCTCACATCCTCCGCTACATAGCGGCTCGAGGGAAGTAACCAGTGTGAGAGGGTGAGTACTGACTTGAATCCCGCGCCCGCCACTTGATCATTGACTGTGGTGAAGACGATGGCAGCACTCGCTGTCCCAACCGTTCCCCACAGCCGCTGGCGCCCCCACTGGTGACGATTCGAACCTAGCAGCACATAGGTCACGGTGTCCGCCAGGCTGTTTGAGGACGAGTAGAACGCACGTGCGACTGATATCAATGCCAAGGTCAGAAAGAATACAAGGTCAATGGTAAACGCAGGTAAAGTGCCTTTCGTGACTCGTCTGCATTTATAATGACACTGGAGTGCGTTGTCGACTGTGGAAGTGGTGGTACCGGTCGCCCGTTTCGTGTCCATGGAACGTGAGAATGTGTGTGTGTCGAGGTCACTAGACGCGGCATTGTTCTTTGCTGACAACATTTCTGGAGCCACATGTGGTTGCGACGTAATCTCACTGTACAAAACGAAGGCATTTTCTTGACTGTCCACAGAAATGCTCCTGTTCTTGTGGTCTTGCACACGACTAGAGTTTACGTTGTGCAGATCATAAAAGCTTCCCGCATGGCAAGTTGTCATAAAACTCCAATGCTCTTCATCTGCTGCCATTTCTGGATTTAGCATCGTCAAGGTAAACTGGTCATCTGACTGAAATTTTAGTTCAACCGATAATTCCGACATGCCATTGTCCGTAAGACGGAAGGCATTTGCATCTTCATGGCCTACTTCGGGATATTTCTTGCTGATGATAAGGCTTAGCTCTGCAGATTCTCCTGAATCGATCTCATCTGTTGTGTCACGGTAGCACGACAGTTTGTCCTTTGGCGTGTTTTGTATTTCAGAGCAGGTCTGATCAAGCTGAAAACTCTTGCACTGCCAGTGAGGCAGGTGGTCAGCAGACTGACGGTGAGGAAGAAACCTGAATCAAAATCAGTTTAGGAATAATACCCCAATACGCAAAAGGCCATCGGGCCGACGTTCGCCCGATGGCCTTTTGCGTATTGGGACGGTAACACGCGTACTGTTTCTTCGCGTGAACCCTCGCGCGCCCTGTACAAGTTCATTGCAGTGAGTTCAGTTGTAGCGGGCGCGCGAGAGTTCACGCGACGAAACTCTCATCTACGCTTCATGAGAAGAAACTGCAGTATTTTGTTAGACTACATCCGTGACGGACGTCTTTGAAAATTTAGTGAGTCATGCAAGTCAAATCAAACCATAGATACTGTAGCGTAAGCCCAGCACAGTGTCACGTGTTGATCAAATCAAACTAATATCAGTAACCTAACGTCATCAAACGAATACGCAAAATAATAATAATAATAATAATTTTTTTTTTTTAAATCGCGTAATCATTCAGTCAGTTCAAAGGCACGCGTCAAACGTACGCTGGTTTAAATTTTCCATTTTGGGGACACTAGACTGGTCACCGAATTCGTTTTAGTAATGCATTTCATCAACGTGCGCTTGATGGGTGCCTTCGAGTCAGAATGATATCACTGAGTTACTGATATGTTACACAGGCTATATCAGATAGATCTCGGACCTTATAAAGAAGATAACGTATGCCTACAACTGATATTTCTGTTTGAGATTGTGCCTTTTCAATTTTCAGTTTGTTTGACCTTGGCCGGGAAGGTTTAACGCCCATCAGTAGCCAGTTCAACTGGTTTATTTTTCATTTATTTAACTCTTATCAAACAAAAATGATATATTTACCAGAGTGCAGAGAAAGCGATGCCAAACAGCAAGCAACAGACGGCAAGAATTACGCGGCGGGAACGGAACCGGTCTGCCAGGAAACCCAGAATCGGCCGCACCAGGAAGGCTACGAACACGGAGGCCCCTGTGATGAGGCCAGTCTCCGGAGCAGTCAGTCCAATGTGTTTCAGGTACACGGTCAGGAAAGGAATGACAGAACCCACCGCTGCGGAGTATACCGAGTGGCTTGAAAGTGTATGTTTGCGTATCTGTTGACCCATTACATCCTGAGGCTGATTTTCAGTGTCAAATTGGCTTATTGTCCTATGCAGGCTACTTTACAGATTAGGACGGAGATAGATCAACTGTTTTAGTTCAAGGGTGGTGCCAGAATAGCTTGGCGCCTCCGGCGCCAAGCTATTCTGGCACCACTCTTGAACTATCAGTCAAATTCATTTCAAGCAATGGGTGTATCAGGATGAGAGAGAGAGAGAGTTATAAACACAACGGGGACACAAAAAATGCAAGATTCATTTCATTTTCTTTCTTCATTAAAAAGTAAATTGTTGTTTGTGATAATGCAAACTGAGTTTGCCAGTAAAGTAGAAAGGTGAGAGAAAAATAAGAAGAAAACAATACAACGAAATATGGCAGCGTATATAATAAGACTTAGAAAACACCATAGATCGAAAAGGAAGACTGAGCTTTGAAATGTAAAACGATAGTACATTTATAACCTTTTTTTTACCCCACCTGCTCTGAGATGCTATTGACGTTTTCTGCAGGATCGACCGTAAGATTTCAAGGGTACAGCCAGAATAACTTGGGCGCCTCTAGGCACCACCATGGTCTGAGTCAAACTACTTTTCAGGTCGATCTTTCACCATTGAACCGTCATGGTCGTTTTGCCTCCTTAAACCCGCAACAAGGGTATAAAAGCGCGAGAGAGGCACTAGTTGTCTGCATGACTGTCAGCGTGTAAACATCGCCCCGACGCTGCCGATAGGATGTGTTTACCCGTCAGTCGACTGTCGAATGTTGCGCCTTTAAATTAATGTACTCGTCAGCGACCAGTCCCTAGATTGGGTTATTTCGATCTCAGGAACCTGTCTTAACACATTCGAGAGGTACCGCATCCTGATACGCGGCTTTATGCCGCGTATCCGGACGCGGCACTTCTCGAATGAGTCAAGACGTCGATCAGTACAGATATACAGATAAAAACAAACTCGTATCAAATGCTGACCTCCGTAATAGAAGAAATAGAACACTTTCAGCGGAAGCAGAGGCCGGTTGATCTGACACGAGGGAGAAACTACTCGGTTGTATTCTGTTGCTGTGACATTTTCCATCGTTTGAAAATTCACGTACAAGTACCCGGGCCGACGAGAGTTATAAATGAAACGTAAATACCACCTGAAAGCTCTTGTGTAAGTGCGGATGCAAAGTCCGCGTCTGCCTGGATGTGAGTACGCATAATCAGGTGTGCATAACGTCATTCTTACTTACTTACGCCTGTCACCCCTCCCAGGGTATAGGCCGTCGACGAGAGACCTCCAGCGACTCCTGTCCTGTGCTTCTCCTTCGATTTTACTCAGTCCAGGTGGTTCCCCAGTCTCTTGATGTCTGCTTGGAGGTCTCGACGCCAGGTGTTTCTCGGCCTGCCTCTTTTCCTCTTTCCCTGGGGGTTCCATGACAATGCCATAACGTCATTCATGTAACCCATTTTACCCCACGGCCGCATTTCCCAAATTTTAGCGGTGTCATCCAACAACTATAGTCGGTTGCAGGAGATTGATCGACCATGATAATTCAGGGGTAGTGCCAGATTAGCTTGGCGCCGTCAGGCGCGAAGCTAATCTGGCAGACTAAGTGTAATACAGTCTTCAAGGGCCAACTTCAAAATTTGCAGATTTCGGTCCTGGAGCAGAATGTGTTGATACTTTGTGCAATGTATTTGTCCTGGGCTGACCACTGTCAGGGGATCTTACTCGTGTAGGCTTCCGGGCCCTGTGGTGTCATCACTCAGTCGAAAAGGTTGTAGGCATGAAGTATGACCACTCTCAAACCACTCATACCCTTGAATATACTTTGTTGTCAGAGGGGGTTAGCTCTAAATTTCTATTAAAAAAAAAAAAATAAAAAGTTGTTAAGTATGAAGGCATTACTTACACTTTCTAGACAGTTTTGTAGGCATAACGTATGGTCGCTGTCAGACAATTTACCGCTGAATGCCTGGCCACTGTCAGACAATTTACCGCTGAATGCCTGTGATTTTCTTATCTTCAGTGCTCGTCAGTCAGAAGTTTGCATTACAATGTGTTAGCACATGTCCGGTGATAGCCTTGATAGAAGCCCACTATGGCCACAGTCTCGTGTCCCATCACGGGGCAAACCGAAATGTTAACTTGTGGCCGTGGATTTGAGGCCAGTCACATGTCAAGATTAACCCTTCCTCATCAGTGGCAATAAAATATCTCTTCGAAACCTTTACAGTCAAAGTCACACACACACACACACACACACACACACACACACACACACACACACACACACACACACACACACACACACACACACACACACACACACACACACACACACACGCACACACACACAAAAACTGCACGTTCCAGAAACATGGATTCAAAGTGGTTTCAGCAAGAGGCATAGATAGATGTATGTCTCTTGCCAGAAACATGGATTCAAAGTAGTTTCAGCAAGAGGCATAGATAGATAGATGTATGTCTCTGGCGGCTGTGTGGTGTGCACATTTTCTCAGCACTAAACAGGTTATACCGCGTCGGAATACCTGTCAGCTTAACTCTTTCGAGACGTGTCGAAAGTGTTAAAACCAAACCGCAACCAAATGTTCAGGGGGAGTGTCAACACACACAAAAGGAGGTGAATTGCACGTGCTGCGCACCAAATTTATTACTTGGTTCGAATGGCACACGCCTTTGTGTGCATACGTTTTGCAGATATCAATGCGGTGGCATATGACGATGATGGATGACGTGAAACCCTATCTGGTGAACACGGCTCCCGGCCGTACGGTTTCGTCCCGCCGTCTTCGTCCACAATGGCACAAGTTTTGCCCATTAGAGGAAAACGATTTGTCCTGGTAAACTGATATCTTTTGAATGATGTTTTAGTCTGTTCAACTCTGACAGCATGCAAAACAGCAAGAGAATTTTTTTTTATTTGACGACCGAATGCTAAATTACTGAAACATGACATCCAGAGCAAAACGAATACTGCCAAGAATGTAAAATGCAGAGAACATCCCAACGCAGGAGAAAGCACGCTTAGAGAAGACAGTTAACAGCACTTCCGATCACGAAAAGATGAGTAACAAATTGTGCACTTGTTTGTATGTCTAATTGGTCAGGTTTTGTTTGCAACGATGAGAGAGAGAGAGACAACCAGTTTGTACCATAATTTATAAGCATAGACAACGCTTTAAACATCTTTAATAGGCATAGATCCTCATGAGCCCTCCGGGCTCATGAGAATCTATGCCTCTTAAAGATGTTTGGCGTGTTTATAGTAGAATCTGCTTAACCGCCGTGACTTTGCTCTCGTTCGTTGCAAACGAAACCTCTCTAGTGATAATTTGTGTTGTACCTGTTGTTTCTAAGCCTGTTTCTTTCTTCGTTTGGGATGTTCTCTGCAGTGCTGAAGTCAGAAACGGTCGAAAGAGAGGTTGAGGTCCTTGATACTAAGCAAAGAGAGTAGGTTGTGCGCCTTTACAGTAAGGACATCCACGCAGTAATCGAGGCCCGGTTCACTGGATCACCGTGATCAATGCGTCCTCAGCAGTCGCACTGATAATGGCGGATAAGTATATTGACGAGCCCCCTCCCCCCCCCCCCCCCCCAAAACACACACAAAAAAGCGACATTTTTCCGATGAATAAAAAAAAAACATGTCGCATTTTCTTTGCTCGTCAGTATAACTCACATTATGGATGTCAATGAAGCAACTCCTTCGAGTGAAAGGCATACGTGTAAATTCTCATGTGTCTCTGCGGCATGGCTAAGCTAACATACAAAAAGTTATGTGACTTTGAGGGGTGGGTGGACTGGGTGGCTCTTGGGGAGGGAGGGAGGGGGGAGGACTGGGGTGGTTAGGGGTGGGGTGGTGGGGTAGTGGTGGTGGAAAGGTTACTGGTAGTATAAGCCAAAAACCGCTGAGCGAGTGAATGATTAATTATGACTTTTTTATATCAAAAGCTTGAAGACAACAGCTAAGTTTGTAGTCTGAGTAGAGTTTTTATCTGTAGACATTTATAATTTCAGATCAGCCCAGTGTTCAGTCAGCTAGTCTCAATGTGCTCTGGCACCCGGAGGATTAAGGCATCGAATATCACTTTTCAAAAACCGATGAAGACTTGGTTAGAATAATAAGCCAAAGCGATTTATCATAGGCGGATCGAAGTTAACCCTTTTACTGTCGAAAAGAGCAGAACAACTGCAAGAGACATAGATCCTCATGAGCCCCCGCACTGCGGGGGCTCATGAGGACCTATGCCTCTTGCTGCCATCACTGCGTATCTTGGACGGCCGGGGTTCTTCGGCGTTGAATTCAAAAAGATTTCAGACACGCACTTAAAGGCCCACTACAGCCGTAACAGTGTTCAAAGATGCACTTCTGTAACCGATGGTTACGAAACGCTACACTCAGGTCTAGTTATGGTTCATTTAGACACAGAACAATTCAGTTCAGCACACGTCGTCTGCATATCAAGTAACCTAACAATGACTCCACTCCGTTCTAGAAATGCAACGCTTTCAGTGCGAGAAACAGCTAAGCATAGATTGGCACGCTTACGTCTGCGCAGAATGAATAAGTGCGAGTACGCGTGTGCTTTTGCTGCGTCTCCAAACTGCTGTTAAAGTTCATTATGTGTGTCGGCAAGGCATAACAAACACAGATGGTGCTGAAATATGTCTTCAAATTTATGCGTAAATTAATGTGCTTGTAAATGGTACATTTAAGAGGCATAAATCAATACGAACAACCCTCTGTTGCAGGGCCTCATGAGGATCTATGATGAATCCACTATCTAATTCGGTCGGCTGGGAATCTTTGGCTTTGAATAAGAAGAGATTTCAAAAACGTAAATGTGCACCACTGTCACCACCAAACTGTAGTATGCATCCACGTTTTCCGGACAGAGTGGGGCTGTTGTGCGTCAGCTGACTGAACCCTTAGTACCCTAAGGCCGAGTTTCCCCAATTTTTGGAGTTGTCCTCTGAAGACTACATTACGATCCTGGAGACCGACCGACCATGGTAGTTCAAGGGTGGTGCCAGAATAGCTTGGCGCCTGCAGGCGCCAAGCTATTCTGGCACCACCCTTGAACTATCATGGTCGATCCAGATCTAGCTATGCCGTGTCATTATATTAAATGAGTTAACACATAACCACAGAACTCCTATACTGAAAGACCTTCCCTGGCTTCCAATCCAATCCCG
>BTPG01000005.1:94066528-94131528 GCA_036245525.1 Semisulcospira habei | reverse complement strand
CTAAACTCGCTCATAAAACTGTCTCCTGTTATAGTTCAAGCAGAAATATAATGCAACAGACATATATCATCATGGTCCCTCCGCTCTTTGCAGATAGGTGTAGTTCACTCGCAGTATTGCAGTAACTTGTAACAGATCTTTCGTGATAGCTCGCCTTTGTACCTAACACGAGAATGTCCCATTGTTGCGCTAATCCTAAGACGTATCTTCATGAGATGTGATACTAATATCTGTGTTGTCAGTGGTTGAGTCGTACGGCTGATGGCTCTCATTTTGAGCATGTACATAGAGATAATTTTTGCCTGCAAGAGGCATAGATTCGCATGAGACCATGCAGGAGGTGGAGTAGAATGATCCAGAGGTTGTTCCTGGTGTTTGCTGCTGAATATTGCTTACTGCTTACTTGCTTAATTCCTTGGATTCCTCGTGGAACAAAGGGCTGAATATGCGACCGACAATTTTGTCTAGCGATTGTGCAGATTGCAATTAGAAACGCACAGACGCAAGCACTTACACACACACACACACACACACACACACACACACACGAAGCAGAAGCAAAAGCAATATTTTCCCTTAAAAATAGTATGTATTGGGGGACGTCACGTGACAAAGTTTCATGCCTCTGAGTCTCAGTTTAAACAAGATCTAGCATAATGACAAGGTTGAGCATGAGGACTACGTAATGTACACTCGTCAAAAGCATCACGTGTTAACACCAATCCGTTTGCAATCACAAATCAAAGGAAAGAACGGGCTGTTACGTTGTACATACAAAATTGTGCACAGGAAAGCATTCAGCGTTGGACAAATAAAAACAGTTAGATTCCCTGACCCTTGCAAGACTAGGTCTAGCTGTTGGTTCTGTGCTGCGACAAACTCCTTGGTATTTGTACTGAGTGGTACTACAAGCCTAATATATAGTACATGCAGTACAGATTATCCCCTCAAACACAATTTACAACCCCTTTACAAAATACCGAAAGACAAACAAGATGAGGCTTTCATCCCAAAGTCTACCGTATTGTTTGGATGCGTTTATCTTTTAGGAACTTCAATTTCAGAGTTGTTCATATTTTTTAGGATTATTTTGCTGATCTATTTTCCTCCTCTCTAACCCAACATCTGATCAACGCACACGTCGGTACACACAACTAAAGACGGACACAGCACTTCTTGCCATTAGTACGCTCTGTGGGCTCATGTAGCGACAGGAATCCATGTCCTTCTGCTCAAACCCACCCTCTGATCCACACACATTGGCAAAGGTAAAGACGGACACACGGCGATTCCCGCCATTCGTAAGGTCCGTGGTCTGGCGTAGCATAGCTATTCTGAAGAAGAATAATAGCACGAGCAGCGAAATGACCTTCAAGCAGCATCATTCCCACGACGCTGTGTTCATAGTGACGACTTGATGTTATAAGTCATCATCGCAGTACTAACATCTGACGTATCAGAGAAGCAACTTTGCAATTTTCTTGCTGATTTTCACGCCTAGGGCTTACAATTTGACCAAACCCTTCCCCAGGGTCGGGTCTGGACAAACAGCAGGCTGTTAGCTGTTTTACAAATGACTCCCCAGAAGTGGTGCAGAAAATTGTCTGATTTTCAAACCTATGGCACACAGGTCACAATTGACCTAATCGTACCCGACAGCCGAGACAAACGGTAGGCTTATGTAAATACAGTATACGAAAAAAATCATGCGATTAATAATGAGAAGAATATTTTTTTCGTAAAAAAAAAGATTCAATTGATTTAAGATGTCCCCATGTAATTTGTGAAATTAATTCCCAAAACGTGAAAATATGTATATTAAAAAAAATCACTTTATCAATTTTAGAAAAACAATGCTGGTTAACGAACTCATTCAATATCTCCCTTTTATCTAGCTATATGCAAAATATTTAGTAAAAATAAGAAAAATTAGTGAGAATCAATCGGTTTTTGTGAAACGGCCAATGAGCATCTCAATATAAAAAATTGAAAAAAAGTCTCGCAAAAATTATAACACACACACACACGAACGCACACACACCTCGCCCCCCCCCCCCCCCCCCCCCCCAAAAAGAAAAAAAAAAAAGACGTTCTCTAGCAAGGTTTGCGTAGCTAGACGTGACGTCATTTTTATCTTGTTACTTCTTTGCCAGAATTTGTGCCACGCACGCCAAAAACGTCATCTGCATGTTCCGGAATGCGCTGCAGCACCATGGAATACAGCCCCATTTCAAAGAATTATACAGCCAAAACACATGGTTGTGCCCCCCCCCCCCCCACACACACACACAAAAAGAAAATAAAAAAGAAAAAAAAAGAGAAAAAGCTAGCACTATAAGTAGCAGATGGACAAATTCAACGCAGTGTGTAGAACATTTGCACGTATTAGCGGCAGACATAGGAACAAGAAAATATTGAAAAAGCAGGAAGATTTTTTCGGGGTACAATGGTTCGTTTGACCTCTCGAAGGCCTACAATGGTCCGTGTAGCAAACCCCTGCTACCAATAACTTATGTACTTGAGCACAAATATACATGAAATGCACAGGCCCAAAAAATTATAATCATTACAAGCAACACAGTGGTCAAAACAAAAAAAGGAAAAGTTAAAGCACAATTTCAGGTTTGTATTAGCCTTTCTACATAATGGCTAATGGGTGTAGGGGGCTCTGGATAGAGGTAGTACCTTTGCTGTTCGGCAGCTGCGTCCTATATAGGACGGACGGACATCACTGGTCCTCATCCATCTCCTTAATCTCTCACGTGCTGGCACCTACCCCCACCCCACTAAAACAAAAGCAACCATTTCTCATCTCTTGTGTTTCTGAAACAAATTTTGTTGTAAATTCTTTTTCATAAAGCATTTTACTAAATTCAATCACGTCTACTGATAATCCTTCTCTTCGACGGTTTATGATCTAATGTGCTGTCAATGCAATATTACTTTTTGGACAATAAATATCTTGAATCCTCCGCGCTGTCGGTGAATGGAGACAAATTACTATCGTCCGTCTTCTAATCAATGAACCTTTGTATTGCTCAAAATAATCCTCATTCACTGTCCCTTTTAAACAGAGATAAAATAATTGCCATTGCGATGACAGACATCATATAACTCACTCTACCCGCGACACACCACAGCAAGATATGGCTTGACCATGATAGTTCAAGGATGGTGGCAGAATAGATTGGCGCCTAACTATCATGGTCCATCTGTCTCCTAAATTGTAATGCAGTCTTCAGAGAAAGACTTCAAAATATTGGTATTTCGTACCTCGGGCACAGTGAGCCAATTAGTGCACTTAAACAATGCGATTGACAATGCATTGTGCAGGACCGCAAATAAACGGTCAAAAACCAAATTTTAAATCAACTCCTTCAAAACACATTGTACCCTAAGGCCAAAATCCCCAAATTTTGCCGTTGTCCTCTGAAGACTGCATTGCAGTGCAGGGCACAGATCGACCATGATAGTTCAAGGGTGATGCTAGAATAGAGTGGCGCCCATAGGCGCCAAGCTATTCTGGCATCACCCTTGAACTATTATGGTCTATCCATATCTTGTTGTGTGCGTCAGGGGGTAGAATAAGTTAAATCTTACAATTATGCATGTGTTCATGATGAACAACGAAGCCGTTGTAAAAGTACAAATCCGTACTGGACAAAAGAAAACAAAATTGATGTTATGACAATTAAGATATCGTTATGTGACGGCGTTCGAGAAGAAGAAGAAGATATCGTTATCACGTAAAGTTCTTGATACGCAAGATGTCATGCAAGTCTATGATGAAGTCATTTTTCAAGTATAGAACAGAATACATTGTCAAATCTAAAACTCAAAAACCAGCAGATAAAACTACAAAAACATTGCACGTGGTCTGTAATTTTGGACCGTAAGATTACACACACACAAAAAAAAAAATCAGAGACACGTGTAAAAAAGAATTCTTTTGAGCAATACAAGGAAATGACAGTCGAACGTGCCAGCTGTTTGTATTGAGACAAAGATCTTTACGAGTCCCCGCTAATATGGGTGTCTATGCCTCCTGCATAGGGATACGCTGATGGTTTTACTCGCTGAAAAACGACCACCACCACCCCCCCCCTCCCTCCCCCCGCACCCCCTACCACCCCCCCCCCCCACTTCCCACCCCCAACAAACTGAAAAACGTTCATTCGATTCGTCAGACGAAGGTAGTCGATTAGCGGGTGCAAACGTTATCAGCTGCGGTTGATCTGCCTACAGCTTTGCCTCAGCCCACGCCAGCTGACATCGGCCTGATGAATTCTGCTCTCTGAAAAACTTAAGCCATCTTCTGTTTCACAGGGGTGGTAGAGGTGATGTTGCCAGCCGGCGTCACACACTCTTTGCTTGAGTACCCTGAAGAAGTCGTGCGATCACGACCTGCTTCGACGCCTGGGTCGGCCGCTGCGAAGGAGGCTGCAGGCTGCTCCGCGAGGTCGACAAGCTTCACTGGGAGCCCGGTGGCAGGATTTCTCACCTCCAGAGGGCGCCACTCTCTCTTGCTGAGGCTGATCTTCTCAAGCGGCACTTCCATGTTGTAGAATGTGGTGCCGTCGAGTACATAAGGACCCTGCAAACATATATTTTTTTAAACCCACGTAAGTATACGTTAAGCCATGTGTGGTTATAAAGTACGAACCGAAACTTGCTTTTGACACACACGTTCTGGCTCCGAGGCTCTACCGAGGAAAACCTCGCCTACAGCGGGATGAATAATAAAAACTACTAATAATGATTATGATACCGACACTAATACTACTAGATTCTCTGAGACAAACTTTCGACATCTCAAAGGCCGACCTCAATGTTCGCTGGCACAAGAGCTTGAGGCTCCACTTCAGAGCCTTTATCAGGTGAGTAGGCTCCGAGATGGAGATGAAATCTCCTGCCAGTGAATCTACAAATCTTCAGTCTCCTAATTCCAAACATCCAACGGCAGATTCAAGTTCCATTCTTATAATGAAAATAAACGTACCAATGGTCTTGTTTCAGGGTGCCTCGCGGCGATCTGCAGGGTCACATTAAAATAAGTCGTTCCATTGTGCCTCACGTAGCGCAGGGGCTGAAGAGACAGAATGGAAGCCAGTAAGAAAAACTGAGAAACATAGACGCAAAGTGGTGTCAGCAAGAGACATGGATCCTCATGACGATCTATGGCTCTTGACGTTTTATCGACAGTGAAGGGAGTAATTCATTCAATTCACGCGATAGGGGCAACAGGTTGTGGCAGCATAAGATACTGACGTGAGACGACATTGGATCCACGCACAACACAGAAGAGGATAAAATATCTCTGAAGTTTTTGTTTTTTTTAGCAATATCTTACTAAAAATAAGACTCGATTGCCTGCACTTTTGAAACAGACTCCTCTCTCGAGTGTTATGACTCCTTAAGCCAAAAGGGAGAAATTATTTTCTATTTTGTGTGTAGGTTTTATATCACAGTTCTGGAGACAGGTCGACTATGATATTTCAATGTTGGTGTCAGAATAGCTTGGCGCCAAGCTATTCTGACACCAACATTGAAATATCATGGTCGATCCACATCCTGTCGTAGTTTTCCAGGGCTTGATAGGTTAGATCTTCTTGAGCCCCTCCCCCCCCCCCCACCCCCCGGCCCCGCCCCCTCACCCGTATTTGATCTGTGCAAACGAAACTAACCCTTTGACAGCAAAAGTCATAGATATTCATATTAGTTATTTCGGTTTGATGCCGATTAGGCTATGGAGACCATATCACTGTGGTAGTGAAAAATAGATCATCACTTAACGCATTCGATACGTGCCAAATCCGGATACAGGGCGTAAGCCGCGTATCCGGAGTCGGCACGTCTCGAATGAGTTAAGGTCGAAGCACTGTGATTTCAAATCTATGAAAATGCGTTAGGATCCACTTATTTTGGCAGGATTTCTCACCTGCAGAGGGCGCCTCTCTCTCTCTTAATGAGGCTGATCTTCTCAAGCGGCACTTCCATCTTGGAGAATGTGGTGCCGTTGTCTACATAAGGACCCTGCAAACATATTTTTTTTTAAAAACCCACGTAAGTATATGTTAAGCCATGTGTGGTTATGAAGTACGAACCGAAACTTGCTTTTGACACACACGTTCTGGCTCCGAGGCTCTACCGAGGAAAACCTCGCCTACAGCGGGATGAACTATAAAAACTACTAATAATGATTATGATACCCACACTAATACTACCAGACTCTGGGACAAGCTTTCGACATCTCAAAGGCCGACCTCAAGGTTCGCTGGCACGAGAGCTTGAGGCCCCATTACAGAGCCTTTATCAGGTGAGTAGGCTCCGAGATGGAGCTGAAATCTCGTGCCAGTGAATCTACAAATCTTCAGTCTCCTAATTCCAAACATCCAACGGCAGATTCAAGTTCCATTCTTATAATGAAAATAAACGTACCAATGGTCCGGTTTCAGGGTGCCTCGCGGCGATCTGCTGGGTCAAATTAAAATTAGTCGTTCCATTGTCCTTCACGTGGTGCAGGGGCTGAAGAGACAGAATGGAAGCCAGTAAGAAAAACTGAGAAACATAGAATAAACTACCAAGTGAGTAGGAAAAGGCACTGTCAAGGGAGAAAAACAGACGCAAAGTGGTGTCAGCAAGAGACATGGATCCTCATGAGCCTCCGCGAATGCGGGGGCTCATGACGATCTATGGCTCTTGACGTTTTGTCGACAGTGAAGGGAGTAATTCATTTAATTCACGCGATAGTTGCAACAGGTTGTGGCAGCATAAGATACTGACGTGAGATGACATTGGATCCACGCACAACACAGAAGAGGGTAAAATATCTCTGACGTTTGATTTTTTTTTAGCAATATCTTACTAAAAATAAGACTCGATTGCCTGCACTTTTGAAACAGACTCCTCTCTCGAGTGTTAAGCCAAAAGGGATAAATTATTTTCTATTTTGTGTGTAGATGTCCTCTTAGGTTTTATATCACTTGCAAATGGCAGTGTACAAATTGGAAGCTTTTAGCCTCAGTATGATATGGGTTAAAAACTAAGATTTATTCCGATACCAAACAGAACAAAGTTAAAATACTAATATCAAATCAAAATTACAATTGTTGAAAGTTTCGTTATGAACAAGAATCAATTTGTTATGTGATACTCCTACTACAACTGTACTAATACAACTATTTCATAGCGCAATGTCCCCACATGAAAGGCTCGGAGCGTTATATGACGGTAACTACTGAAAAACAAACACAAAAAGACCCACAAAAAGCAAAAAAAAAAACAAAAAACAAAAAAAAAAACAGAAAAAACAACCCAAACAAACTCACCTCTGGAGAATGGACTTCTGAAAGCCATGTGAATCTGTACTCTGGTAATCCTGAAGTAAAGCTACCAAAACTTGTTGTCGCTAGTTGCCAAAACACCAACCAACTGACCAAGCAAGGCGAAACCACGGCTATTTAACAGGCTCGTTACTTACAGGCTCAAAATCGGTGAACAATCACCTTCCAATCATAATGGACGTCACGGTCAAGTGAACACAAACAACGCCTGTCAAAGAAAGGCGAAACAAAGAAAATGCGATTTTATCCAAATTGCGCTGAAGCCGCCACAAAACTTTCCTCCAATCAGCAAGGGTCTCTATATCACGTTGTTTCTTGTAAGGCAGTAAGTGTGAAACACAGCAGATGGCACAACAAAGAGAGGTGTAGGAATGACGTCATAACAAGCATGTCTGACGCCCCTAGCTAGGCGCGTCATAACAATAGGCGAGTTGACCGTCGGCGGATTAACTCCTGCCCGCGACACACCACAGCAAGATATGGCTCGACCATGATAGTTCAAGGGCGGTGGCACAATAGCTTGGCGCCTATGAACTATCATGGTCGATCTGTCTCCTGAAATGTAATGCAGTCCTCTTGAGGATAACTCCAAAATGTGGGTATTTCGTACCTCGGGCACAAGGAGGTAAGCCTACAACGACTGTCCTTCGACTGAGGGGTGGAGCTTGAAAGAATAGAGCTGACACTGCGGATGCAAGGGCTAATGTAAATCTAGGTCTGTTGCCAGTGGACGAAACTGTATTCTCGTCTCCTCTTTAGAGAATTCTATTTTTTAAAAAAGGGGGAAAAAAAAAAGAAAGAAAGAAAGAAAGATTTTTCACATGTGGCTGCAGAGCCTCCTATCACCCTCCTACCACTGTTTGGTAAAAGTCCGTTTTGTCAAAAGCGAGATTTTTCATTGCATTGCAGTTGTGTTTATTCATCAGAACCCCCCTCCCCCTCCCCCCCTCCCTTTTGAAGTTGCCCACTAAAGGACTGTATTACAATTCTAGAGATAGATCAAGCATGATAGTTCAAGGGTGGTACCAGAATAGCTTGAACTATCATGCTCGATCTGTCTCTAGAATTGTAATACAGTGCTTTAGAGGGCAGTCTTTGAAAGGGGAAAAATCCCCACCAACAACAAAACTAAAAAGAAAACGAACAAACAAAAAAATCACCAAAAAAATCCTAATGTCTTTTGCAAGTTCAGAGCAGCCTTGGGAAAAAAAAAACAACTGTGGGGCTCATGAGAATCTCGGCTTCTTCCAAACAGAAGAGACCGTCTTTGCGACGACCCTTGGTCATAGGCAGTGAGATTTTCACTCCCGTCACGCTAACCGTGAGCAAGGAACACCTTCAGGCACAATGATGAAAAGAACATTAGAACAAAAGCTAACCGTGAGCAAGGAACACCTTCAGGCACAATGATGAAAAGAACATTAGAACAAAAGCTTACATATAAGCTTAACAGTAAAAAGAACAGTTGGATGGTGCCTATGCGGATGACCGTCTGCACATTCGTGCTTGAAAAGATGATGGTTCAAAGCTTGGGGCCGGTGGAGTGCGGGCGGTGGGCCGGGGAGGGGGGAGGGGGATGGGGGATGGGGGGGGGGGGGGATGATCACACTGGTTGTCTCCCTCGATTCGCTGCTGCTGAATAGCAGCAGCGAATCCAGGGAAACAACCAGTGTGGGTGTGTACTGTGTGTGTGTGTGTGTGTGTGTGTGTGTGTGTGTGTGTGTGTGTGTGTGTGTGTGTGTGTGTGTGTGTGTGTGGGGTGGGGTGGGGGGGGGGGATACAATATTAACTCATTCAGCCCCGACACACCACAGCAAGACATGGCTCGACCATGATAGTTCAAGGGTGGTGACAGAACAGGGGCTTGGCGCCTATAGGTCGATCTCTCTCATTAAATTTAATGCAGTCCTAGAAGCATAACTCCAAAATGTGGGTATTTCGTACCTCGGGCACAATGAGTTAATTGTATCCAAAAGTATGTTACCTGATTGTTACCATAAGTCTATTAGGTAATAGAGTTATGTTGTACCTTTTCCTAAACAAGACAACATCTGTAATGGAAAACGACATCTGTATGGAATATATGAAAGTCGTCGCCCATACACAAGTCACAATCACGTATTTTACTTGACTTTTCACCCAAACCAAAGGTTTCTCCTTTATTTTCTTAAAAATGAGAAGAAAAAAAAAGTAAACGAAATGAAGAAACAATGATGGCTGGACATTTGCAGTCGTGCGACCCCCCAAACCCCCCCCCCCCCCCCCCAAAAAAAAAAAAAAAAAAAAAAAAAAAGAAAGAAAAAAACAGAGAAAACTTAAATTCGAACAATATAACAAGACTATTAAACGGTATTGTTGACAACAAGAAAAGCGCCGCTGACTTGCCTCGAGGCTGTGCATGATAACGAGGAACATAGATGTAAAATGGTCAGGCTTGCGTGCCATACAGATGGCAAGACACATACATGTACACCATCGTGATCCCCCTCAGTATGGTCTACATACCTATTGTACATTGCAGTGGACGAAGTGTTTTTTAATTTACTGAAAATTCAACTTCAATGATCTCCAACCGTCAGAGAAACATGGATACAAAGTAGTGTCAGCAAGAGGCATAGATCTTCATGAGCCCCGCAACTGCGGGTGCTCATGAAGATCTATACTTCTAGCAGTGTGTCGGTGTTTAATTTGTCTCGGCAGGGAAGTGGTAGAAAAATTATCAAATCGTGAATACTTGTTAAAAAAAATATCAGAATCAAAATCTATCATTATTGGCCTACTCTAGTAAGGCGCATGGTTGTGATCAAGAAGCGAGAGTTCATGAGAATATACATCTATGCCTTTTACGGATGAAGTCAGACTGAGGAATTGGGCTCATGAGTATCTAAGCATCTTATTTTGTGCTGTGTCAAGTTCGGAGCAAACAGTGAAGCAGCAGTTCTGACCAGGATATCGGCTAAATGAAAATGGTATAAGAAAACGATAAAAGGAGGGTACAAATAAAACAGGGAAATAAATACTGGTTTACCTTGTTGTGAACTAATTAATCCCATACTATCGCTGGTCCAATATGGTCCAAACGACCTGCTGTAGGCTGTAGAGATCAGCAGACACAATGTGTGATTCACACAGCTGATCCACAAACAGTAAAGCAGCAGGTCTGACCAGGATACCGGCCAAAAGAAAGTTGGTTTTAACCTTCGTCAATTTTTAACCCTTGTACCTAAATTTTAATCTGGATTTTAAATATGGAAAGTAAATTATACCCTTTTATATACAAGGACCGCTGTTGTGAGGAAGTGCACTATAAATCATTTTTAAAAAAAACTAACAAATAAATGATAGAACTAAATATTTTATGTTATGTTTGTTAATTAAAGCCAAAAGTGCTAGTCCCTGATCACCTCGGTGCAGAGGGACAGAAAAATGGAGAAAACAACAACAAACAAACAGGGAAAGCGAAAGTATTTTAGACGAATTTATAAACTTTTATTGAAAATACTTAAACTTGTCTTAACTTCCTTAAGTTTTTTACGGTGAACGATGAAATTGGTTTTAACCTTCTTTAACTTTTAACCCTTTTACTTAGGTGGTCCTGAATTTTAACTTGGATTTTAAATATGGAAGTAAACTATACTTTTGTTATACTTAAGGACCGCTGTTGGTGAAGATATTGTGCGCTATAAATTATTGTACAAAAACAAACAAACAAATTATAGAGCTATTTTTTTATGTCGTGTTCGTTAACTAAAGTAAAAGCGTTAGTCCCTGATCACCTCGGTGCAGAGGGACCAAAAAAAAAAAAAAAAAAAAATGGATAAAACGAACGAACGATATTAGGGTGCGGGTCAGAAGTGTCACTGAACAGTCCTATAGCGGACACGCGAGTTATAAGACAAAAGACGTCCAACGCTACGCAACGCGTCCCCGGGCAGTTTGTTGTCCCGATTACCTCTTGCTTACCGGCGACCGCTTTTCATTTCCACATCCACCGCCAACAGACCAAAGATTTTTTTTTTTTACTTATAAACCCCAAAACAAAGAGAATACCCAAAATATTTTTTTAAAAATTAAAAACAGAACGGCAGAAAAACAGAACGAAACAAAACAAAACGAAACGAAAACAAACAAACAAACAAACAAAAAACCAACCCCAAACAACACGTTATTTAATGTCTAGACAGTATCGGAAAAGAAACGGAGCGTGACAGTTCAGAAATAGTGTTAAATGCCGACATCGGTCCGACGGCCTTTGCGCTCTGGCTATATCTTAGTTGTGAGAATAATGCCACAATATTATACCGAATACTGATGGCCGACCTTGACACGGCTGCGCTCTGGCTATATCTTAGTTGTGAGAATAATGCCACAATGTATTAGGTATCCAAATATCCGAAAAACACCGTGGTAACGGTGCCTTTGGAGCGCAACATTTGGAAGTCTCCCGAGTCCAGAGATAGAAAAAGAGCAGAAAGGTGTTTCGATCTTGTTTTACTACATTCTAAATTTCATATTTTAACACATTCAGCCCCAGGACCAAAATGGCCACATTTTGAACTTGCCCCCTGAAGGACTGTATGAAAATTCTTCAGACAGATCATGCTCGTTCCATGTCTCGCTGTGGTATGTCGGGGCTGAATGAGTTAAAGTTAACCCTTTTTGTCCACTTACTTACTTACGCCTGTCACCCCTACCCGGGTATAGGCCGTCGACGAGAGACCTCCAGCAACTCCTGTCCTGTGCTTCTCCTTCGATTCTACTCCAGGTGGTTCCCAGTCTCTTGATGTCTGCTTGGAGGTCTCGACGCCAGGAGTTTCTCGGCCTACCTCTTTTCCTCTTTCCCTGGGGGTTCCATGACAATGCCTGCCTAGTGATACTGGAAGCTAGCTTTCTCAGACTGTGACCGATCCATCCCCATCTTCTTCGCCCAATTTCATTCTCTGCTGTTATCTGCTCTGTTCTCTCCCAGAGTCTGACGTTGCTGATCTTCTCTGGCCAGTGGATTTTCAAAATTCTTCTAAGGCAACTGTTCATGAAGGTCTGTACTCTGTTGACTGTGGTTTTTGTCAATCTCCAAGTCTCTGCTCCATATAAGAGAACTGCTTTTACATTGGAGTTGAAAATCCGGACTTTGGTGTGTTGTGACAGCTCTCTGGAGCTCCACACTTTTTTCAACTGGAGAAAGGCTGCTCTGGCTTTACCGATTCGTGCTCTGACATCTGCATCAGTGCCGCCTTTTTTGTCTATGATGCTCCCGAGATAGGTGAAGGACTCCACCTCCTCCAACGGGGTGCCAGCAAGCAAGACTGGTTCTTCCCTGGTTGCGTTCAGCCTCATTGTCTTTTGTTTTCTGTTTGTGAATGGTGAGGCCCACTTGGGACGAGATGTCAGCAAGCCTCGTGGTCTTGTCCTGCATTTGTTGATGAGTGTGGGACAGTAATGCCAAGTCGTCTGCAAAATCGAGGTCGTCAAGCTGTGTCCACAGTGTCCACTGTATTCCACTTCGTCTGTGCTCTGTGGTCATCTTCATGACCCAGTCTATGGCCAGTAGGAAGAGGAACGGAGACAGCAAACACCCCTGCCTGACACCAGTTCTGACCTGGAGCTCCCTGGTGAACTGCCCTTCGTGGATCACGCGACATGTCATGCCATCGTAGCTGCTCTTGATCAGGCGGACGAGCTTTGTGGGTACACCGTAGTGTCGTAGGAGTTTCCACAGAGTCTCTCGGTCCACACTGTCAAATGCTTTCTCATAATCCACAAAGTTGACGTACAGCGGGGAGCTCCACTCCAGAGACTGTTCCACGATGATGCGGAGAGTGGCGATCTGGTCTGTACATGATCGGTTCTTCCTGAATCCTGCTTGCTGGTCTCTCAGCTGGGGGTCAACGGAGCTCTTCATTCTCTCCAGGATGATCCTGTTGAAGACCTTTCCTGGTACTGACAGCAAGGTGATTCCTCTGTAGTTGGAACACTTGCTGAGGTCGCCTTTCTTGGGAAGCTTGATTAGGTACCCCTCCTTCCAGTCAGCCGGCATCGCCTCCTCTTCCCAGATCTTTCCAAACAGTGGGTACAGCATCTCCACTGTTGTCTCTAGGTCTGCTTTCAGAGACTCCGCTGGGATGCCATCTGGGCCTGCTGCTTTGCCGTTCTTCAAGAATGCCACTGCTCTTCTGATCTCTTCCCGGCTGGGTCTGTCACAGCTGATGGGTAGGTCGGTCTCTGCCGGCTGGATGTCTGGGGGGTCGGGTGGGCTCGGTCTGTTCAGTAACTCTTCAAAATACTCGGCCCATCTGTCGAGTTGGTCTGCTCTGTCTGCAATAGGCTTGCCTTCTTTGTCTTTTACTGGTCTTTCTGTATGGCCATACTTGCCTGACAATCTTCTGGTAATGTCGTAGAGCTGTTTCATGTTGCCGCTGCCTGCTGCCTTTTCTGCCTCTGCTGCCAGGCTGTCTGTGTAGGCCCTCTTGTCTGCCCTGATACTACTCTTCACCTCGCGGTTGGCTTCTGAGTATTCCCCCTGTGCCCTTACTTTGGCTGCTCTTGTGCGACTGTTGTTGACAGCTGCTTTCTTCTGCTTCCTCACTTCTATCTTCTTCAAGGTCTGTGCCGACAGCCAGTCCTTGTGATGGTGTTTCCTGAACCCTACAGTGTCTTTGCAGGTTGAGTTCAGCGCCTCTCTAACTGCCTTCCACTGCTGCTCTGTGGTGACCGCCTCCTCTTCATTTACTAGCTCCTGCAGCGCTTGAAACCGGTTGGACAGCACCAGTTTAAACTCTTCTCTAACTCCAGTTTCTCTCAGGAGACCTACATTATAGCGCTGTCTTCTTGTTGTCTCTGTGCGGCTTTTCTTTAGCTTGAGCTTCATTCTTAAGGTAAGCAGATGGTGGTCGGAGGCGACATCTGCTCCCCTCCTCACTCGAACATCTTGAAGGGATCTTCTAAATTTCTTGCTAATGCAGATATGGTCTATTTGGTTCTCTGTTGTATGGTCAGGTGAGACCCAAGTTGCTTTGTGTATTCTTCTGTGTGGGAAGATGCTGATTCCAATGACAAGTCGGTTTAGAGCACAAAAGTCTACAAACCTCTCCCCGTTCTCACTCATCTCCGAGCCTAGTCCCTGTCTCCCCATCACCTCTTCGTATCCGGTGTTGTCCTCCCCTATTTTGGCATTAAAATCGTCCATGACGATGGTGATGTCTCGCTCCTCACATTTGTCCAAGGCACTCTGGAGTCGGTCGTAGAACTCTTGTTTCTCTTCCTCATCACTGTCATTAGTGGGCGCATAACACTGGATGACGTTCAGCTTGAGCTTTTTCTTGGTTCTAAAGGCTGCTGTGATAATTCTTGGCCCAAGAGGTTCCCAGCCCATCAGCGCGCTTTGTGCCACTGGCGACAGCATGAATGCTACACCTTCTGTATGGGGGGCATTCTCCTCTTCATGACCTGAATACAGAATCATCTCCCCACTTAACAGCCTTTTCTGGCCAGACTGCGTCCATCTGGCTTCACTGATACCTAGCAGGGAAAGGTTGTACTTTTGCATTTCCGCTGCTATCTGGGCGGCCTTGCCGGTCTGGTACATGGTCTTGACGTTCCATGTGCCCATGGTTGTATCCCTGGATAGAGAGAGGCGGCTCGGTCCTGTGGCTTCCGAAGACTTCCGGCTTTCACCACAGGACGTCATAAGTCTTCTGGTAGAAGAGCCTTCCTCCTCCAGGAATGGAATTACTGTTAGTCTTTTCGTCGGCGTTTTTGTAGCTATTTCCTTTTTTGCAGGGTGGGGAAGCTACCCCCACGCCCAACCCCCTTACTAGGAGGACCAGGGGTTTTCTGTCGGGGTCACCTTCCCTTAGACCATGTTGGTTCACGGCACCTTATTTCATTCGGTGCACCCCTCTCACGAGGGACCCCCTATCCACCACCCAGGGCACGCGCCTCAACGCCGTATGGTCCCAGCGCGAGGCCTTTTTGTCCAGCATTGCTGTAAAACATACTGAGAACGTTGATAAAGGAGATATTGCAAACTAATAGCCTTTCACAGCCTGAACAGCCACTAACGGCCTGCAGTGGGTCGCATAAACCCGTTGGGCGTTGGTAGCAGGAATCATCGCGACTAAAACCTCTACCAACACCCAAAGGGTTACTAGCGTACAAGCATTTTCACGTTCCACAGCGATACGTTTGCGGACAGCTAAGATTGACTCGGTTTTAACCCCTTCACTGCCGAGAAAAAGTAAACACGATCCAACTGCAAAAAAAGGCTAAGATCCTCATGAGACCTGCTGAGACCCGTCTGTGGCCATGTCCTTTTGGACAGGTTGTGGCTTTTGGTCGTTGAGTGAAAAAAATATTTCGGAAACGAAACATACGTCCATCGGCATGGAAGGGGTTAATTGTTGTTGTTCTTGTTACTGGATGCGCGGACAGCGTCCAAATAGTTATGATTCAACAAGCAGAAACAAATTTAATTTCCCAAAATAACAACACGCTTTTGCGCCAACCTATTGTCTCTGGTCTGCGATTTTAAACCTTACGGCTTGGTATGGCAAGGTCCAAAATCACAAACCAGTACACCTATATGCCTACTCCACGTTACGAGAGTGAGATGGCCTAGGTCGCCTGCTCGGCGTTAAACCCCAATAACTAACTAACTAACCACGTTACGAGCACCACCAGAAAAAAACCCACATTTCCGTGAAACGCGTTTCCTTCCTTTCAAAAGCATTTTCGTCAAAATTGATGTGAATTGATATGTGAATTTGTAACTTTCGACTGCAAGCCGTAAGGTCTAAAGTCACATATCAGTGCACCAATATTCTACGGCACTGGACGAGTTTAAAAAAAATTATTACAGAATCCCCTTAAAGTTACAAAAAGTTTTCAGTACTGGCCTAATTTGAAAAAGTCGGCATCACCATTTTCGTGAGAATCAAGATTGGTAATGTATGTGAAAATGTGTGTAATATACAGTGCTTCTAAGAGGGGTCGGGAGGGAGTTTTCACCAAAGCTTATTATTTTTTTTGGCACGAGCTCATTTTAGCCAGCATTCCCTTCCCCCTCGCCCCCTCCCCCTTAAAATCCCCCAAAGCAATCAACAACATGAACAAAACAAAACAAAACAAAGCAAAAGAAAACAAACGAAAGAGAAAAAACACTCGCATCCCCCCACTACAAAAAAAGCAACAACAACAACAAGAAAAATAAACAAACAAACAAACAAAGAACTAAATATAACGAGAGTGAATACTTCTCTTTAACTCGTTCAGTGCCAGCTAAGAATGTGTTTCTGCAATCTTGGTTAATTCAAGACACCCCCAAAACAACAACAGAAACAACAACTACAACAACAGCAACAAGAACAAACCCAATCAAAACAACAACACTAACCACAAGGTGTCACAGAAACATGGATTCAAAGTGATAGCGGCAAAAGGCATAGATAGTATGAGCCCCCGCGACTGCTGGGGCTTGTGGGGATCTTGACCTCGTGCAGGTTGGTGGTGTTCACATTTTCTCGGCACTGAGCAGGAAAAGACAGAAATGCCCTATTGCCTTGGCAGTTTATAACCACGTACCCCTACTGGCCATATCTGAGTGAAACCGGAGCTCCATGTACTGTATCCTATTTGTTGGTGCTCACAAACCAGATAGGTGAGGCTTGCGCTGGCAGAATTGTACACAAACCAAGAGGAATCACTCAGCGCATGACAGACAAACAGTTAGATCACCTGCCTCTGCACCACATGATGATGAGGGTGATTATATGATGATGCCATTACTTACTTACTTACGCCTGTCACCCCTACCCGGGTATAGGCCGTCGACGAGAGACCTCCAGCAACTCCTGTCCTGTGCTTCTCCTTCGATTCTACTCCAGGTGGTTCCCAGTCTCTTGATGTCTGCTTGGAGGTCTCGACGCCAGGAGTTTCTCGGCCTACCTCTTTTCCTCTTTCCCTGGGGGTTCCATGACAATGCCTGCCTAGTGATACTGGAAGCTGGCTTTCTCAGACTGTGACCGATCCATCCCCATCTTCTTCGCCCAATTTCATTCTCTGCTGTTATCTGCTCTGTTCTCTCCCAGAGTCTGACGTTGCTGATCTTCTCTGGCCAGTGGATTTTCAAAATTCTTCTAAGGCAACTGTTCATGAAGGTCTGTACTCTGTTGACTGTGGTTTTTGTCAATCTCCATGTCTCTGCTCCATATAGGAGAACTGCTTTTACATTGGAGTTGAAAATCCGGACTTTGGTGTGTTGTGACAGCTCTCTGGAACTCCATACTTTTTTCAACTGGAGAAAGGCTGCTCTGGCTTTACCGATTCGTGCTCTGACATCTGCATCAGTGCCGCCTTTTTTGTCTATGATGCTCCCGAGATAGGTGAAGGACTCCACCTCCTCCAACGGGGTGCCAGCAAGCAAGACTGGTTCTTCCCTGGTTGCGTTCAGCCTCATTGTCTTTGTTTTCTGTTTGTGAATGGTGAGGCCCACTTGGGACGAGATGTCAGCAAGCCTCATGGTCTTGTCCTGCATTTGTTGATGAGTGTGGGACAGTAATGCCAAGTCGTCTGCAAAATCGAGGTCGTCAAGCTGTGTCCACAGTGTCCACTGTATTCCACTTCGTCTGTGCTCTGTGGTCATCTTCATGACCCAGTCTATAGCCAGTAGGAAGAGGAACGGAGACAGCAGACACCCCTGCCTGACACCAGTTCTGACCTGGAGCTCTCTGGTGAACTGCCCTTCGTGGATCACGCGACATGTCATGCCATCATAGCTGCTCTTGATCAGGCGGACGAGCTTTGTGGGTACACCGTAGTGTCGTAGGAGTTTCCACAGAGTCTCTCGGTCCACGCTGTCAAATGCTTTCTCATAATCCACAAAGTTGATGTACAGCGGGGAGCTCCACTCCAGAGACTGTTCCACGATGATGCGGAGAGTGGCGATCTGGTCTGTACATGATCGGTTCTTCCTGAATCCTGCTTGCTGGTCTCTCAGCTGGGGGTCAACGGAGCTCTTCATTCTTTCTAGGATGATCCTGTTGAAGACCTTTCCTGGTACTGACAGCAAGGTGATTCCTCTGTAGTTGGAACACTTGCTGAGGTCGCCTTTCTTGGGAAGCTTGGTTAGGTACCCCTCCTTCCAGTCAGCCGGCATCACCTCCTCTTCCCAGATCTTTCCAAACAGTGGGTACAGCATCTCAACTGTTGTCTCTAGGTCTGCTTTCAGAGACTCCGCTGGGATGCCATCTGGCCCTGCTGCTTTGCCATTCTTCAAAAATGCCACTGCTTTTCTGATCTCTTCCCGGCTGGGTCTGTCACAGCTGATGGGTAGGTCGGTCTCTGCCGGCTGGATGTCGGGGGGGTCGGGTGGGCTAGGTCTGTTCAGTAACTCTTCAAAATACTCGGCCCATCTGTCGAGTTGGTCTGCTCTGTCTGCAATAGGCTTGCCTTCTTTGTCTTTTACTGGTCTTTCTGTATGGCCATACTTACCCGACAATCTTCTGGTAATGTCGTAGAGCTGTTTCATGTTGCCGCTGCCTGCTGCCTTTTCTGCCTCTGCTGCCAGGCTTTCTGTGTAGGCCCTCTTGTCTGCCCTGATACTCCTCTTCACCTCGCGGTTGGCTTCCGAGTATTCCCGCTGTGCCCTTACTTTGGCTGCTCTCGTGCGACTGTTGTTGACCGCTGCTTTCTTCTGCTTCCTCGCTTCTATCTTCTTCAAGGTCTGTGCCGACAGCCAGTCCTTGTGGTGGTGTTTCCTGAACCCTACAGTGTCTTTGCAGGTTGAGTTCAGCGCCTCTCTAACTGCCTTCCACTGCTGCTCTGTGGTGACCGCCTCCTCTTCATTTACTAGCTCCTGTAGCGCTTGAAACCGGTTGGACAGCACCAATTTGAACTCTATGATGATGCCATGGTGGGGATCTAACTGTTTGTCTGTCCGGCGCTGAGTGATTCCTCTTGGTTTGTGTATATTTTTTGGTGCCGACATCAATCGCTGTTGGTCCGCGCGCAGCTGTGCGCGGACCAACAGCGATTGATGTCGGCCAAATAGTCCTATTTTATTTCCCTGTCCCCTGACTAACTGCCACGTAATACACCCAATCGGAATCTCGGAATGCATGCTGGGGCGGGTGCTGCGGTACCAAACGGACTCGGAGGGCTCGAGTTTTCAGAACACTTTAATAAAACTCGGGTATACAGTTTCAGTGCTGGTGACATCGCTGATTTAATCACTTTTATTTTTTTTTTTAAATCAGTGGAAATAGACCGATGGAAAATGATATTTAGTCCGTTCTGTCTCATTAGAACAAGTTAGAAGCACTCCTAGAGACCAGAAATCATGGGCTCAAAAGTCGGATTGGCCCATTTTAGTCCCCTTAACTCATTCTACCCCAACACCGAAATCCCCAAATTTTGCAGTTGTTCTCTGAAGACTCCATTGCAGTGCAGGACAGAGATCGACCATGATAGTTCAAGGGTGATGCCAGAATAGCTTGGCGCCTATAGGCATCACACTTGGACTATCATGGTCGATACTTATCTTGCTGTGGTGTGTCTGGGGTAGAATGAGTTAACAAGAGAGTGAAACATGACGTTGGTTTTGTCTAGGGTTTCACATAAAAGACATGCCGCACGCTCATATATCCCAGATGTTTGGTTGGTACAATAGCGCATGCGCAATCGTAACTCCGAATGAGTGTGTTGTTCCTAAAATGAGTCCGGGAACGGCAGAGAAAAGGTGCAGACGACAAGATTAACCCATTCAGCCCTGACGCACTACATCAGGAGATGGGTCGACCATGATAATTCAAGGGTAGTGCCTGTCGGCGCCAAGCTAATCTGGCACTGCCCTTGAATTATCCTGATCAATCCATCTCCTGCAACTGGTGCAGAGTCACTAGATGACGCCTCCAAAATACGTCCGTCGGGCTGAATGAGTTAAGACATGCATTATTGCGCGTCCGTTGTTAAATCATGGTCGCTAGGGGTAGAACAATCGTTGTTAGGTAAATCGCACGTTGTTTTCTCCGCCAATAAAAATGCCCTGCCGGGTGTGCACGTGTGCATAAGCGAGTTCAGTGAATGACTCTTCAGTATCCCAGTGCAGAAGGAACGGGCCTGGATGAGGGACTTTAGTATACCTACAAGCAAAAGAAATGCGACATTTTTGGAATCTTTTTTCGATGATTTAAAAGAAAAAAGTAGCACTCTTGTTTTTAGTATAATGACGAGCAAACTAAATGCGTCATTGTTGGGATCATCGGAGACACTTTTGTGTTCCGATGATTCGGAAAAGGCAGCATTTTTGACGAGCGAAAGAAATACGCCATTTCACATTGGAATCATTTTTGAACGATGAAAAGATGGTCGCATTTCTGTTGCTCGACAGTTTATAATTCCTTCATTCATTCATTCAGTCCTCTCTGCGCCGTCTGGTGCTTGAGGCGACGGCAAGGGAGCGCCACTTTTGTCTGTCAGCTGCTATTTTGGGTGCTGTTTGCAGAGTAAGGCCTCTGTTCTTGAGCTCTCGCTCCACGGTTCGGCGCCACGTCTCCTTTGGTCGCCCACGGTTTCTCTTCCCCTGTGGTGTCCATCTCAGTGCCACCCTTGGTAATGAGTCAGGTGACATTCTGCAAACGTGGCCTAGCCATCTCCATCTCCGTGTGGCGATGGTTTCAGCGATGCTGTCTGCGCCTGCTCTCTTCCGTAGTTCCTCGTTTGTAATCATGTTTGGCCAGAAGACCTTCATGATCCGTCGCAGGCACTTGTTCTGGAAGACATCCAGCTTGCGTTCCGTAGCGGTAGTGGATTTCCAGCATTCTGACCCATATAGAAGGACACTCAGCACGTTGCTCTTAAAAATACGGAGCTTGGTGTGGATGCTCAGGCTTGTGGTCCTCCAGATGGGTTTCAGCATTGCGAAGGCTTGGTTGGCTTTGCTGATTCTTGTGGTGATCTCCCTTGTGCAGTCTCCATCTGTGGTAACCTTGCTGCCCAGGTACGTGAACTCGTCCACCTCTTGCAGAGGTTGGTCATTGATGGTGATTGGGTCGCCCACTATGGTGTTCTTCCTCATGACTTGAGTCTTCCTAATGTTGACCCCGAGACCTATGGAGCTTGCTGACTGTGTCAACTGTTGTGTCTTCTGTTGCATGTCCTGGTTTCTGCTTGCCAGCAGCCCGATATCATCGGCGTAGTCGAGGTCATCCAGCATTGAGGTCAGCGTCCACTGAATTCCCTGCCTCCTTCCCTCTGTGGTGCGGCGCATGATCCAATCAATTGCCATTGAGAATAGGATTGGCGAAAGAATACATCCTTGTTTCACTCCGGTTTCCACCTTAAACGGTTCGGTGAGCTGGTTGTTGTGGACGACTCTGCACTCAAAATTCTTGTACAGGGACCTGATGACGTTGACAAGTTTCTGGGGGATTCCATAGTATCGCAGGTTTATAATTCCTTACAAGATTTAAAAAGGCTTTGTGCAATACATTTTGTTTTTCGTGAAACAGGATCTCAGCCACCTTACGCAAATTTGTAAAAAGCCATCTGGAATATAGAAAAATCTTTTGTTAAGTTTTGTTAGGAGATTAAAAACGAAGCGGGGCTCATAGAATACTCTATTGCGGTTCTAATTCGTTCAGAATATTTATATCGTACCCCATTGAACATATCAAATTGCCATTCTTTGCGACAGTAAATCTAGAACGTCAGAGTCGTTTCAAAAGGCGGCGCGGCTATATTAACCCTTATGATTCGGAATACACCGGTGTGTGAAATAAGTTTGACTAAAATAGTTCAAGGGTAGTGCCAGAATAGCTTGGCGCCTGTAGGCGCCAAGCTATTCTGGCACTACCCTTGAACTAAAGCCACTGGTCTATATCCTTATATGTAAGTACTATAATGTGGCTTGCTGCGGACCGTGACACCTGGTGCTCCACCATTTACAAGGCAGCTGTCTCCTTTGAGGACTCTCACAGAGCTACCGTTGTTGTACCGTTTTTTCTAAGCGTGTTTCTTTCTCCGTTGGGTACTCCTTTGCATTTCACACGCTTGGCAGTCACCTTTTTGGTCTGGATTTCTCACAGAGCTAGCCTTAAGGACAAGCGGCTCAGGAGAAAAAACAGAGATGCCGCAGCTCAGAACCCTGGCCATACCTTCCCCTGCAGCCCCTGCGATCGAACCTGCCTGTCTCGGATTGGCCTCCGCAGCCACGAACATGCCTGCAGACGTCGTGGGCAACTCCTATAAAATCTTCGTTCGCGAAGTCAATCCAAGAGAGAGAATGTGGCTTGCATAGTGGCAGCGTACAAATTTGAAGCTTTTAGCCTCAGAATGACATGGGTTAACCACTTAACCGCTACTGACGATACTGTTCGGCGGGAAAGACGCGTTAGTACGCGTCATTTATGCTTCGGCGGCCGACGTCGGTACTAAGACCTTTTGCTAACTGATACGCCTAGTCAAGCGCGTACAATTGCGATCTGGCCGCTTTTGTCGTGCATTTGTGAGAAACAAACTTACACCAGCGATTAAACCGTTCAGTGCCACCTGTGTTCCTGCAATCTGCGGCAGTTCAACACACACACACACACGCACACACACACACACACACACACACACACACACGCACGCACGCACGCACGCACACACGCACGCACGCACACACACACGCACGCACGCACGCACGCACGCACACACGCACGCACGCACGCACGCACACACACGCACGCACGCACGCACGCACACACACACACACACACACACACGCACGCACGCACGCACGCACGCACACACGCACACACACACACACACGCACGCACGCACACAAACAACTCTCTCTCTCTCTCAAACACACACACACACACACACACACGCAGGCACACACACACACACACACACACACACACACACTGTAGACGTACACACAGATACACACAGACACACACACACACACACACATACACACACACTGTAGATACTCATAAACAGTGTTGCAATATTCATTGGCAAAGTGTATGGAAGTGTGACTTTGAAAACCACAAGATAATTTTACGCTTCTGTATGCCGGTGAATTAATTGAATCCTCATTGCCGGAGGAGCAGGCAGGGTCACATGGACTTACTCAGTTGTTCACTTGTTTCATTCGTATTTACGCATTGCGTTTTTGTACCCATAATTTGACACTGTCACATGGCTGTTTTTGCATCACGACTTTCTCGTATCAAAAGAATACATATCATCATAGTTACACACCAACAACTTCTGTTCTACTATGGTAGCTGCTGCTATAATGTAGCAGATTTTACATGTAACCCTTTCCCTGTCACTACACGCATATTTTGTCACTTTTTGAAAAATTTCTGTTAATTCAACGATCAAAAGCCACACCCGTCCAATGAAATTGGATGTCAATTGGTCTCAGCAAGAGGCGTAGATCCTCATGAGCCCCCTCAGTCGCGGGGGCTCATGAGGATCTATGCCTCTTGCAGTCAGGATTGTGTTCACCTTTTCTCAGCAGCGAAGGGGTTATCAGCATGACCTGTACGTTGTCCACAATATTCTGTACCCACCACGGACGTACACTTACTTTGCTGAAGGAGTTGTGGACCAGAATGTCACAGTGGCCGGATCACGTTTGTTTGTAACACAAGCCCGTGAATCTGTAAGTACAAATTCAAAGAAACGGGATTTAACCCCTTCACCGCTATCCACCTGCAAAAGGCACAGATTTTCATGAGCTCTCGCAGTCGCGGGGGCTCATGAGGATCTATGCCTCTTGCTGACTTCAGTCGTACATGTATTTATGATTTTGCATGCTTTCCTCACTTAAAACGTTTATCAAAATTTCGCACTTTTGATGTGCAATGGCTTCAAAGATAATCATGCCGACTTTCATTACTTGCACTGGAAGGGAAGGGGTTAGTCGCGTGTTCGTGCTTTACAACCAGTCTAGAAACATTAGATCTGACCTTCTGTGGCCACAAACAGGCCTGTAGGCGAAGGGGGTAGGGTGGGGTGAGGGAGAGATGGGGCAAGTTACGCTTGAGTCCCCCGCCTTCAATGAGGACAGCGCAGGCAGTCGAGGGTGAATTGTCAGAGGGCGGTCATACTTCATGCTTTCAACTTTTCCAGCTGATAGAGGGATGGACACCATAGGGCTTGAAAGCCTACAAGAGTTAAGTCTCTTGACAGCGGGTCTGAAAGAGCCGATGTCACAGGGTTTAACTCATTCTACCCCAACACCGAAATCCCCAAATGTTGCCGTTGTCCTCTCAAGACTGCTTTGCAGTGCAGGACACAGATAGACCATGATAGTTCAAGGGTGATGCCAGAATAGCTTGGCGCCCATAGGCGCCAAGCTATTCTGGCATCACCCTTGAACTATCATGGTCGATCCTTATCTTCCTGTGGTGTGTCTGGGGTAGAATGAGTTAACTCGAGTAGGCTCCCTAGCACAGAAATCAGTGACCGAATGCTGAAGAGGATGAGCAGTTAACTGTGCTTGACAGTGACTGAATTGCTCGTGAGAGTAGTCATATTTCACGTGCAGTGCAGCAGTGCCTCCGAACTAGAGGTCACCACACACGCACTGACACTCTACCGCTGGGGAATTATGAAATACAGACCATAAGTGAGGCACACTGGTTGTCTCCCTCGACTGATTCGCTGCGCTCGCCACGCAGCGATTCGAGGGAGACAACCAGTGTGAGGTGAAGCAAGAGTGAGTTGGGATTGACAAAGTATACGTACAAAGAGGAAATTATAAGGAGGAATTACTCAACGCTGAAAAAAACGGTTACATCTCTTGACTCCTTTTTATGGTACCAAATCAGGCGGCTGCCAACGATAATGCATGTCAATGTTAGTCACAAAGTACATGATGCTCCGCGATTCCAGTCCTCCCTAGCACATATACTTTGGGAAATTAACCCGTACACCCTGAGACTGATTTAAAAAAAAGCTTTTTGTTCTATGAAGGATACTTTTGAGCTAAGGAATAGGTCAACCACTATATTAGTTAAAGGGTGGTGCCAGAATAGTTTGGCACCTAACATTTTTTTCTTGTCCTATGAAGACTACATTACAGATAAGGCGATAGATAAACCATTTTAGCACAGGGGTGGTAAAGAAAAGCTTGGCGCCTAAGACGCCAAGCTATTCTGGCACCACCCATGAACGGTCACATTTATTTCAAGCAGTAGTGTATCAGGATGAAAAAGATTAACAGAGGGGTGTTTCTGGGCGGGAGCTGCCTCTGGAGACCCTCCGGCGAACGCATTGCAGGGCGCGAGGTATGACCGCTCTTAAAGGATACACCATCAAATGCATGGTAGCAAATAAGGTCAGACGCCTTTCCACGATTGGTGTGTGACTTAATGACCTCGTTAGAAAACTGGTAACTATATAATCAGTACCGCAGTGGCATATTTAACATTAGGCGGACGCCTTTCCACGATTGGTATGTGACTTAATGACCTCGTTAGAAAACTGGTAACTATATAATCAGTACCGCAGTGGCATATTTAACAATTGAAATTTATACATGCTACGGCAAATTCAACTTTAATAGTAAAGTGTCTGGCTGCCAGATATTTCATCATTCGAACTGTTTCAGACTGAATCGCTAGATATTTTCAAGGATATAATTTGAATAAAATACAAGCCTTCCACAAAAATGCAGCACCTTCGAGAAACTACGCTGCTATCATTGATCGCACTGTTCTGGACTTCGTTGACTGATGGCAGCCCATTCAGTTTCCGAGTCAGTCTTTGGCCAGACCCCAACACGCCACCCGTTTGGCCCAACAGTTTTAAAGCCAAGTTCCAAGAAGTTCTGAAAATCGGCGTAGTTACCTTACAAGCTAACAACGGGACGTGGTACTACAACTTCAACAACAAAACCGCCAGGTGAGAATGAGACTCGGAGTCCCTCTCGTCCGCGCAGCCATTTGGACTGCCGTTTACACGCGGTACCGGTGGCTGCACGCACAAGGGTGCCGTTGTCCGTAGCGACTTTTGTAGAGGTGATTCCTGGAGGAATCACCTATGTAGTGTCGCTTCACCCCCGCCTTCGACACCAAATTCTGTAGCGTCGCTGACCTTGTGCCAATATTTGTGTGACCGGTGAATGTGTATGTAAATGTTTGCTTTATGTCATTATGCCAAGTTCACACACACAAGCATAGTCACTCGCACTCAATACTAACTACAATAAAACATGTGAAACGAAGATCTCATTTCTTATAGACTATATTGCAGTGCAGGTTAATAATGGTAAAGCGTCAACAAATGCCCCGGCATGAGGCCGTTTGAGAAAAATATATTCTCTGCTGGTCACAATGTAATCAGGCGTTACTACAGTAGCGCAGTACTAATGTCTAAGTCGTGTCTCTAAAAGGAATGACAAAGTCCGAACAAGTACCCTTTGTAAAGGAGAATATAGTAAAATAACTAAGTCGGAGAGGCCATTCAGGTCAAAGGCAGCCTCGGCCAAAATGACAAAGTCCAAAGTGCCCTTTATAAAGGAAAGTCTAGTGAAGTAATTAAGTCAGAGGGGCCTTTGGTAAAAGACGACCTTTACAAAAATGACTGTCCGAAGCCGGCGTCTCTTGTAAAGAGAAACCTCGGAAAAACGTCAGAGTCCGAGGTACCTGTTACAAAAGAAGAGTCCCAAAAATAACAGAGTCCAAAACGCCCTTTGTAAAGGGAAGCCTCGGAAAAGCGACAGAGTCCGAGCCGCCCTTCTAAATGATAACTATCTAAAAAAATGGCAGAGTCCAAAATGTCCTTTGATAATGGGAAGCCTCGGAAAAACGACAGAGTCCGAGCCGCCCGTTATAAAGGATAACTATCTGCTACAAATCCCTGAACAACTACGCTCCTACCTATCTCTCCAACTTACTTCACCCCTACACTCCTTCCCGCACCCTCCGCTCCGCCTCCGACCCTCTCCGCCTCCTCATCCCCCGCACCAAACTCAGCACTTTCGGCCCCAACTCCTTCTCAGTATACGGTCCATCCACCTGGAACACTCTCCCACTCTCTCTCCGTCAGAAACACTCTCTCTCCTCCTTCCAGTCCGCCCTCAAAACTCACCTCTTTCAACAGTTCTAGCACTACATCACCACACTCCCCACCCCAAGCTGACCGTCGTAATGTATTTTCACTATTTGTGGTACGTCATTGTCTAAAGCGTGCGCATGCGGGTGCGAGTTGTGAGTGCGCGCTTAGAGTTATAATTATTATAAGATAAGCGCATTATAAATACCGTAATTATTATTATTATTATTATTATTATTATTATTATCATTATTACTATATAAAAAGAAATGGCAGAGTCCTGAAGCTCCCTCTGAAAAGAGAAACCTCGGAAAATGACAGGGAGTCCGAGGCGCCCGTTATAAAGGAAGACTCCCGCAAAAGGGAAGAGTCCGAAGCGTCCTTTGTAAAGGAAAACAGGCCTCGGAAAAACGGCAGAGTCCGAGGCGCCGATTACAGAGTAGAGCTGCCAGAAAAATGGCAAAGTCCCAGGACGACTCCACACAAAAAAATGACTGAGTCCGGGAATCCCGTTCAAAGGAGGGCTCAGAAAAAATGACAAGAGTTCAAAATGCTGGTTGTAGAACTCTGACTCTGAAAAATCGGCAAAGTCGAGTGAACAACCGCTCAAATCCACCTATCTCCGCAGACCAGGAACACTGCGCTCCAACCGGAAGATTGTTAGTGCTGAGCGCAGCGGAGTTTTGCTAGCCAAAACTAACGAGAAGCAAAAAGTGGTTCGCCCGACCAAAATCATTACGTTTGACAAAATGGAGAAGCACTCTTCCATGCGATAGAACATTACTTTCCTAGCTGAATACGCTTTTGTCAGTTTTGAAACCATTACCAACACTTAGAGCACTTCGAACACTATATCAGTTGTTGTAAAACCCTCTTGCAGATGAAAAATAGTACTTTACAAGACTACGTAATCAGTAACAAACAAAATCCAACAATATCTTGCCAGGGGAAAATACTCCGCAGTAACCAGCTGTCTGGCACCATAGCAGAGGTCTGGGAAGAGTGATGGGAGAAAACGACACTACGCGAGGTGCGGTCACTGTGTACACCTGCTGGCCTTTGTCTAAACATTCTGCTGTGCTACCCAGCCTCGCCTCTTACTACTGGCGGTAAATGTACACACTGAATTCCAAGCTTGCAGGAGACAAACTGAACTACGTGAGCCTCAGTGAGCACACTGACTACACAAAAAGATGAGAAAAATAATAAGATATAAAAAAAAAACCCGTGTACAAGGTATTTTTACCACACCTCTACACTTGAAAAGACGCTACCGGCAGCCGAAGGATTGAAATACATATATCTTTAACCCTTTGACTGCTACTGTGTGTCAAAATGGTTGTTGTGATGCGTCTAGTGTGGTAGCGCAGTGGTAGTGCTTGTTACTTCTCGCGGCTTTCAGCTTCCACCACTGGCTAGCAGTATTGCGAAAAGGAGGGCAGAATGCGTCAGTCTCTCTCTACCAGTACATAGCCTCTCCATCTGACAAGCCTCATGTAGTGCCGCCTCGCGGCGACACACGGTAACTGAGCACCTTACGGACTCAGGCTAAACTAAAGGGGACTCGTAGGAGGTCTGGCCCCCAGACACGCGGCATGCAGGCCCACCGGTGTGTGGATACGCCCTGATGCCCGTGAACCAGACTCCTAACTATGGGTAAACACTGTAAATAGCCCCACTGCCTTGTGCATGTTGTGGGTGTCTCGGGAGAGGCAAAGGCTAGGGGAGCAAACCCTGACACTGACAGAAAACCAACCATGGGCAGAGTGGGCTCAGCAGCCCTGGTAGGCAGCCATTCTAGGTGCAACTCCTTACAAGAGTGTGGGTGGATTGGACTCATCAGCCTTGGTCGGCAGCCATGTCTAGGGATGGGATCCGAACAAACTCCCTGGGTAGACCAGACTCATAAGCTGTGGCAGGCAACTGGCCTAGGAGAAGTCAACTTCAAAATTAAAACAAGGGCAGGGGAAGCTCTCAATCCCAGTTAAGGAAATTCTCCTACGAGAAGGAAAACTCCGAACTGAAACCAATGACCAACGAAGTCGGAGTGTCGCTGACTATGCCATCTGGTATAGTGTGGAAACCCATCAGGGAAACGAGCACACACGCAACCCTCATGGATTATGCCTCAGATGGACATTTCGATATGGTGTCGTCCCCGTGGACCAAAGACAGACGGGGACGGTGCCGGGCCCTCAGCCTCTAAGGGACCCACCTAGGCGACTGGCGGCTCTGCTAACCTGGAAACCAGGGGGAGGCAGAGTAGTGCTACTGGATTCTCTACAACTCCAACGACAGCTCTCGGGGTTGCGCATTGGAACGCAGAAGGCATTCAGCAAAAGAAAACAGAGTTACACGCCTTCCTGAAAGAGAACAACATTGATGTCATCTGCATTCAAGAAACTCACTTGACAGAAAGCCGCAGATTCTTCATTATGAAACTTTCCGACGAGACAGACCCACTGGACACAAAGGGGGAGTAATAACTCTTGTCAGGCGTGGAATCCCGGCGCTGTTGATAGAACAGAAAGCAGCAGGCGAATTTGAGTTTGTCACCATCAAGATCCTCCTGCAAGAAGAAGAACTTCTCATCACCAACTGCTACAGCCCTCCCACCTCAAGGCTTGACCTCCATACCATTCAGCTCTTGCCAGAAAACCACTTGCCAGAAAACCACTTGCCAGAAAACCACTTAGAGTAATGTCACTAAAATAGTGACATTTCAGTACTCTTAGATATTCTGTTTTCTTCTCAAACGATATACCTTTCATTAATTTCGATTCCTAGACTAATAGGCGTGTGTGTTTGTGTGTGTGTGCAAGATGAGCTTGGGTGTGTACGGTACGCATTGGGTTGTGATATTAGTTGATTAGTTTTAAAGTTTTTACAGTGTGTGTAGGACATTGGATTTGTGTGATAGAGTATTAATTGTGTTTTTTTTTAATTATTATTGTTGACTGTGATGTTTGTAATTACTACGACACCAACACACATTCCTATGCTTTATGTTCTTAAGGCAAATGGCAATAAACAGTATCTATCTATCTATCTAGTTGTTGGGGACTTCAACGGTCACTCACCGAGCTGGGGGTATGAAGACTTGGATTGCAGAGGAGAGGACATAGAGAACTGGCTCATCGACAACCAGCTAGTCCTGGCCACAGAAGATGTTCAGAAACAAACCACCAGAGTCGCAAAGATCAGCTGGGCGGAAGCGACCACCTGCCTATCATTCTGCATATTGCAAATAAAAAGACTGCCAGCGAACACCACCGAAAAAGAGCCAGCTGGAACTTCAAGAAAGCTTACTGGATAACATATCAAGCCCATGCTGAGGTACTCTGCTGCATCAACCTAACAGAGGACATAAACAAAAATGTCAAAAAACTGATGGAAGCCATCATATCAGCCGCTCAGAAATCTATCCCCCGTGGCTTCAGAAAAGACTACAAACCCTACTGGAGAAAAACTCTGCCCGCCCTTCACCAGCAACTCTCAGAAGCCAAAAATGACATGGAGAAGAACCCAACACCAGAAACAACTGCCAGGCATAATCAACTGAAAGAGGACTTCAACACGGCAAAGACAAAAGAAATCCGTCAAAGCTGGCACGAAAAAACATTCTCAGTCAGCCTGGACCAAAGCACTGAACAACTATGGCGTCTCACCAAATCTCTGAACGAGGATGCCACAACCAAGTCTAGATCCACAGCACTTGCGGAAGATGGCATGCTCTACACATGGAAGAGAGCTGCAAACATCCTTGCTGATGCCTTTGAGATGGACAGTACTCTAAAAATCCCAGCAAAAAGAAGAAAGGAAGTCGAAACACAGCTGTAGACCAAGTTTAAACACCAGACAAACCCCACTGCAGCCATGACTTCAGACCTCACTCTGTCAGAACTCAATGATGCGATCAGGAGACTCAAGACCAGGAAAGCCCCAGGAAAAGACGGAGTCTGCAAGCATCTTGGACCAGCTGCCAGAAGGAAACTGCTTGAACTCTTTAACCTTTCATGGAGAAAGGGTGTATTTCCATCAGCGTGGAAGGAGGCCACCATTGCACCCATACCCAAGAAAGGAAAGGACCCAAACAAGAAGTCCAGCTACAGACCTGTCAGCCTGCTAAGCTGCCTTGGCAAGACTCTGGAGAGCATGATCAATAAGAGACTTCAGTGGCATCTGGAAACCAACAACCTGATCACCAAAGAACAGACAGCCTTCAGGAAGAACAGAAGTACTGAAGACCAGCTCATCTACCTTGCACAGTCGATAGAAAATGCCTTCCAGGAAAAGAAGAAAGTAGTCGCCACCTTCGTTGACCTCTCCAAAGCGTTTGACAAGGTGTAAAAAGAGAGTCTTCTTCTGAAACTATTGACGGCAGGAGTTGCTGGGCGAATGTTCATCTGGATCAGGAGTTTCCTCAGCCACAGAACCGCGAGGGTCAAGCTGGGTGACAGCCTGAGCTACACCGTCAAAATCAGGGAAGGTGTTCCCCAAGGAGGTGTGATTTCCCCCACCCTCTTCCTCGTCTTCATTAATGACATCACTGATGGCCTCTCCAGACACATCACGAGAGCCCTGCATGCTGACGACTTTGCCATGTTGAACGCCTCAGAGTTCACTCCAACTGCTACAGTCAGAATGCAAGAGGCCCTCAACAACACCTCCAGATGGGCGGGGGACTGGTGTGTCACCATGGACAGTCAGAAGACAGTCTCCACTTGCTTCTCCCTCTCAAACTCCAAAGAATCCCTCAAACTAACAGTCAACGACCAAGATGTCCCCCAGGATGACACTCCCACCTACCTTGGTGTCAAACTAGACAAGAGACTGACCTGGACACATCAAAGAGGCGGAGATGAAGGCCTCGATAAGACTGTCTCTCATGAAGAAACTGGCAGGCACCAAATGGGGAGCAAACAGCAGCATCCTCAAGCAGGTGTACACAGGAAACATTCGTCCTGTGATGGAGTATGGCTCAGCAACACGAGCAGGCTGATCATCACAGGCGGGCTAAAAACGACACCCATCCACACCTTAGAAACCACCACTGGTCTTCACTGCATAGACAAAAGACGGGAGGAGAAGGTCCTTGCTCACAGTGAAAAGTTGCAGAGACTGCCCACCCACCCAGTCCATCAGCAACTCCAAGAACAAACAAAGAACAGACTTCAACCACCTCACAAAACAACTCACAAGAGCTCATCTACAATGCCTCAAATGGTCGAGAACCTCTTCAAGCTACTGAGGACTGGAACACCTCCCTGGAAAACGTGCTGTTTGTTACTGATGTCCCAGGAATAGCCAGCAAAGAATCCCAGTCAGAAGCCATCCTCAGGTCTCTCACACTGGAAATGCTGGACCGAGATTACAATGCATCAGTCTGGGCACACGTTTTCACAGATGAATCCTCAGACGCAGCTGTCAAGAATGGAGGCAGTGGAATTTTCATCCGCTACCAGATGGACACACCACATCCAAATCCCTGCCTGCGGGAAGACTGTCAACCAACTACCGGGCTGAACTCACTGCTCTACGAGAGGTTGCCAGCCTTGTCGGTGCAGACGATCCCCTGCCCTCACACGTCGTTTTCCTGACCGACTGCAGATCCATCATCCAAAGCCTGTAGTCCCCCAGTGAGCAGCTGAAGAAAGAAACACTGCACCTGCTGGTCGCCCTCTCACGCCTAACACAAGTGGCTGTTCAGTGGGTACCTGCTCACTGTGGACTATCAGGAAACGAGGAGGCAGACAGACTCGCCAAGTCCGGCAGCAAGCTTGAGCAGTCAAACCAAACGATTTCCTTCCAGGAAGTCAAAACCCTCATTAAGCGGCACTATCATGCAGACTGGCAGACCCAACACAACCCACCATCTGATGACCAGTTAAAACACCTCCAGCGCCACCAACAGACCAACATATTCCGACAAAGAATTGGTCACTGCCGACTGCGTGCACACTTGTACCGCCTTGGACTGTCACACACTGCAGACTGCTTGTGTGAAACTGGTTTACAGACACCAGAGCATGTACTGCAGTCCTGTCCCCGGTAACAAGACGCCAGGATACAGCACTGGCCACATGGAGCGAAGCTGTCAGAGAAACTCTGGGGCTCCATTCTAGACCTACTGCAGACCACGAACTTCATCTCAACAACTAATCTTGACATCTGAGGCAAAAACTCGGGAACGCTGAAGAAGAAGAAGAAGACTGCTACTGCTGATACTGTTCAGCGGATCGGAAAAGATGCGTACGTATTTGCATGTGAAGAGAAGTAGCTGAACCCACTGTATGTCGTGTGAACTTGGCGTATTGTCTGGCCAACCTCGGATTCGTCTTCTATTTTCTCATGTCTCCTTTTTGGGGGAGGTGGGGAGAGCGACGAGCGTTGCACGTTTGTGTGAGGGGTGGGGGGGGGGGTGTGGCATGGTTGTCCTTAACCCCTGAAAACCGCCTCTGCATCGAGACGCGCACCTTCTGTTTCACGAATGTTCCACTGACTTTTTTCCCCTTTAATTACAGATTTGATCATGAGACAGGACAGCAAAACAACTTCTGTCAGGGCCAAGGCCTGAGCCATCAGGACCCCAGTGCGGACTGCCATCTGCTGTTCACAGGAACTGGCGACTTGTGGGTTATCTACCCTGGGGCCGAGGACTGCTGCCGTCTGTGTGGGGAAGAAGAAGGATGCACTACCTTGAAACCGGACTGGCTCAATGGCTCTAGGTGAGCGAACGGGTTTATGGCTTCTTTAGGTATAACCCCTTTGCCGAGATACAAAGAACAACACTTCGGCTGCAAGAGGCTGCAGTTGCGGGGGCTCATGACGATCTCAGTATTTGCTGGGATTAATCATATAACTAATTTTCCTCAAGCAGGATGGTAATATGAAGTTCAAGCTGTAATGGCTTCAGGATACGTAATTTATAGACAGAAACCGGGAAAACTTATATCACACATGAAATACAGAAATGGCTGATTTTCGTCATCCAGGTAACTCGTTGGAGACATGCCGAATCCGGATACGCGGAATAAGGCCGCGCATCCATATGCTGCACTTCTCAAATGGCCGGGTTAATGCAGTTGTAAAAACCAAGCAAGCGTCATTGTATTGCGAAATATGTTTTAGTTATACATATTTTAAAGCAAACTGTGGGAAAGAACGTTTTCCACAAAATCAGAAGAAGGTCCAAATTGCATGTGTGTTGGACGAAATTACATGTTTGTCCAGGCTTTTAATCCACTGTTTTCGCCCAAACACGTGCAACTTGGCTGACTACTTCTGAATTCCGAACAACGCCCATTCAGTTCACACACAAAAATTTAGAGCCACACTAACAAGCAAAAGAAATGCGACATTTTTGGAATCGTTGATCGGAAACACTAAAGTGTTTCCGATGATTCCAAAAATGTCGCCGCATTTCCTTTGCTCGTCAGTATTAATACAGATAAAGCAGCCACGCCTTAATATTGTGTTAGTGGGTCGGGAGGGGTGTGTGTTCAGGGCGCAGGGAGGGGGCAGGAGGGGCGGGGGAAAGAATCGGACAGGGGTAAGTGATCATGACCACAAAATAAGCAGCACGTGACGTCTCACAGCGCGACTTTCACTTCTGTTCTCATTCACAGCCTGATAGAAACGATCAACATTGAAGGCCGCGAGTGTGCCGGATGGGCCAAGAAAGGGGTTGTGGCCCCTGCCGACACGTGGTACGTGGACAGTCAAGGAGTACCTTGCCGCTATCACGAAGTGGTCGCAAATGGAGCCCTCCATATTCTGCATAACCTGACATTCACTGCGGATAGCTACTCCGTCGGGTCGATAGACCCTGCTGTGTTCGCCGTGCCATGCTATTGCCAGAAAAAGTGCCCCCATCCTTTCCCACAACCGCCCGTTTAGCGCATTCGAGACGGGCCGCATGACTAATTTAACCCCTTAACTGCAAGGGCAAGGAGTACGCTACCCAGATGCAAGAAACAGCAATCCTCATGAGCGCCTCATGAGGATTTATGTCTCTTGTTTAGTCCTGTGTTCTTTTTGCCTATTTTTGGGTCGAATTTGTATCTGTGTTTTTCGAACGAATGTGGGTCAATGCGTAGTGATTTCAGAGGCGCCATTCGTGATCACTGGCAGCGAAGGGGTTAAATGGACATTTTGCACCCTTGCCTGAACTTATTTCTTATCCGTTCGTAAACGTTTCTTGTCATTATCCTTAAATATGAGGAAACTTTAACTCCTAGAATAAAACGACTTCCATTTTTCAGAAGGGAAATTGTTTAGCTCTGGGAGTTAAAGGGTTAAAGGCGTAAGGTGGGGTTAACCACCTCACTGTCAGCTACTGTCAGCTGAGATGTTCCTGAAAGTATCGCGGATTCATTCTAGAATAACATAGGCATACGGATAATTGCTTCATTAAGACCAGCAAGAGGCACATTATCCACCTGAGCCCCGGCCTCTGCGGGGTCTCATGAAATAATAAAATAATAATAATTACGGTATTTATAATGCGCTTATCTTATAATAATTATAACTCTAAGCGCACACTCACAACTCGCGCACGCATGCGCACGCTTTAGACAATGACTCACGTACCACAAACAGTGAAATACACTACGACGGTCAGCTTGGGGTGGGGAGTGCGGTGATATAGTGCTAAAACTGTTGAAAGAGGTGAGTTTTGAGGGCGGACTGGAAGGAGGAGAGAGAGTGTTTCTGACGGAGAGAGAGTGGGAGAGTGTTCCAGATGGATGGACCGTAGACGGAGAAGGAGCGGGGACCGAAAGTGTTAAGTTTGGTGCGAGGGATGTGGAGGCGGAGAGGGTCGGAGGCAGAGCGGAGGGAGCGGGAAGGTGTGTAGGGGTGAAGTAAGTTGGAGAGATAGGCAGGAGCGCAGTTGTTCAGGGATTTGTAGCAGAGAGACAGAACTTTGTATTGGATGCGTTGGGGGATGGGGAGCCAGTGAAGGAGTTTGAGCAGGGGTGTGATGTGGTCGGATTTTTTCTTTCTGAGGACGAGGCGGGCAGCATTGTTCTGGACGCGTTGGAGAGTGAAGATGGTGGATTGAGGGAGACCGGAAAGGAGAGAGTTGCAATAGTCGATGCGAGATAAGATGAGAGAGACAGCAAGTTTGGTGGCAGCTTCTGATCTGACTGATGCGGCGAAGGTGGAAATAGCATGCCTGGGTCGTGGCGGAGACGAAGTTGGTCATGGACAGAGAGGAATCGAGGATGACGCCGAGGTTCTTGGCCGAGTCAGAGAGGGAGATGGGGGTGCTATCGAGTTGAAGGTGGAGAGAGGGAGGGAGCTGGGAGAGTTTTTGGCGAGTGCCTACCAGCATGGCTTCCGTTTTGTCATCATGAGGATGTATGCCTTTTGCAGTTTGGCGTCGCTTGTATTCGGGCAGTGAATGGGTTAAAATGTACAGCTTTGCTTAACTCATTCGAGACGTGCCACCTCCGGATACGCGGCATAAGCCGCGTATCCGGAGGCGGCACGTCTCGAATGAGTTAATGTTTACTACATCACATAAACAACTCATCAATTTGTTAATGTTTTGTCTTCGTTGTTGTTTGTTTGGTATTGCTGAAGTGTTAGTGCTGTGTGTGTGTGTGTGTGTGTGTGTGTGTGTGTGTGTGTGTGTGTGTGTGTGTGTGTGTGTGTGTGTGTGTGCTTGCTTGCGTGCGTGTATTCGTGCGTGCTTGCGCGCATGCATGTGTGTATGGGCGAGTGTGTGTGGTGCCGTACAGATCACAGAACACCGCACGAAGTTTTTTTCAGTGGCAGCGGACGCCGGTGATTTTGAAAGATCTGTCGTGAGTCACGGATGTGCACGTAACATCGAAAGCAAGTCTGAGGCTTCTGACAGATGGGTACAAGCAGCCTAGGTTTATTGTAGGATCTTGGGTGAACGTCTTATAGCTAGTCTCTTTCATGCGTATGCAGTACATTTGAACTGAACCTCTTGTTTGCGTGAATTTACATTTTATCATAGCAATAACAAGACAGTAAAGTTACAATTGCCAAGTATCGCTATCGCACTGTAAGGTAATCGAGGTTAGCCGCGCGCCAGTGGTACTGTCCATGTACACACTGGTTGATATCCGGGTAGCGTATCGAAGGAGACAAGCAGTGTGATCCAAGACTTTTGATGTGCCCACAAAATTGTAAACAGTCTTATTCAACATGTTCACATTCATGGATTGCTAGGAAACGACATAAAATGTGTTTTTACAATGTAATCAAACATAACACTTTCATGCCCATCCCAGCGCAAACTGCATAACACCTCAAACATGGATATAATTTACAGTCACCCTGCCCCACCCCTTCGGCGCTTACAGAAACAAGAGTTTGAAACCCTCGAAGGTCGGGAAACACAAAAGGAGGAGGGGAGGGGGGGGGGGGGCTGAGGAGTGGAAAGGGGGGGGGGGGGGCGGGGAAGAGGATGGGACGGTATGACATGGCAATTCCATTTGAACATGGTGCAGCTTGGCGGTAAGGCGGGACTTACGTTTTGGTCATATCTGCTTTTTCTTGCGGGCCATACCTCCCCTTGACTCTTAACCAAAGTAAAATATAAACTGTAAGAACCCCTGACCGAAATTTCCTTATGATCTGAACAATTCTTTGTTTAGCGCTGAGTGATTTCCCTTGGTATGTGCACTGAGGCGCTTGCCGCCTGACCTTTGGTTTTTGATTCATAAACATACTTAGTCACACTCCTGTCACACAAGGCGCCAAAACAAAGACACCCCCCCCCCCCGCCCGCCCCCTCCCTATCCGCGGACACCCCCACCCCCACCCCCGCCCCCCTTCTCAGCCCACCAACCTACTCCTCAAGCCCCCTGGCCGTTCATTTATTTATGTTTTACATTTTCTCCAGCGGTTTCAGTCTCAGAAAACCTTCCCACGCCATTCGTAGTTCACACTCTAACCCCTTTACTGCTGAAAAAAGGTGTCGACGATCCAACTGCAAGAGATATAGATCCTCATGAGCTCCTGTGACTGCGAGGGCTCATGAGGATCTTTGCCTCTTGCCGAGACCAATTTGTATCCATGTTTCTTTCACGGTTTTGGCTTTTGATCGTTGAATGAGCAAAGATTTCAGAAACAATAGCATACGTACAGTGGCTAGTAACTCAGTCATGCCGCGTATCCGTTGGCGGCACGTCTCAAATGAGTTAACATCGTGTTGATGCTTAGCAGCTCGATGATTTTACAGTGTAAACAGTGTGTGCCGTGGACGTAAAGCAATGAGTATGCGAACAAGTAAATGCACCTCCATTTGCAGTGGTTTGCCAGTCCGGCGGAGCCTGCATATCGAATAAGCAGCATGGTGTGCAACCGGTCTCTGTCGTTCTTTCTTTACTGCGCAATTTTGCTAGCTCTCTCGGTTACAGCCACATCTATAGACCTTCAAGAGAAAAACTACGACGACCATGTGGATACGTCACGGCATAAACGATCCGACGACCCGTCAATGCAAGCTCTACAGGCTGTGGTTGAGACCCTGTCTCAGCGTGTTAGCACTGACTCTCACCGCCCAGTACGACGCACTCAGGAACTCAATCAGCACAGATAAATCCGCCGTGGACGCTAAGCTGGCTTCCTTGAACGCAAAGCAAAGTGAGTTATGAGTGTGAGCTGTTGTGTGATTTTGGACCCCACAGTATTATGGTCTTTACCCTTTCATTGAACACCACCCAGCTGCAAGAGGCCTATTTATCCTCATGACCCCCGCACTTTCTGTCCATATCAGTTCTTCTGGCGGTTGGGGATCTTTGACGTAGAACTTACACTGATTAACAAAAAAAAATTACACCCCAATGCGCAAAAGGCCATCGGGCCGACGTCGACCTTGGTAACATGTGACAAAGGGACTCCCGTTGCCTTGAAAACGGGCGACCATGGGGAAAAAAAATCGAATAGACAGGCCAACGAGAAAAGTGTAAAGAGACTGAAAGAAGACTAGAATCACTGACAAAACCTAACTCGTAATACAACTAATAATGTTCTGTTGTTTTCACGCAGCTCAGGTATCTCCTAAGTAATTAACCCATTCAGCCCTGACGTACTACAGCAGGAGATGGGTCGACCGTGATAATTCAAGGGTAGTGCCAGATTAGCTTGGCGCCTGTCGGCGCCAAGCTAATCTGGCACTGCTCTTGAATTATCATGGTCGATCCATCTCCTGCAACTGGTGTTTAGTCATTAGATGACGCCTAAAAAATTTGGGAAATACGGCCGTCGGGCTGAATGAGTTAAGTCTTTGTTTTGCTGTCGGGATATTAAGGTGCCTCTCAACCCTCTCGACAGTTTTACACTGCGTCGAGTATACGTGTAAGTTAACCCTTTGGGTGTCTGATGATTTTAGTCGCGATGATTCCTGCAGGAATCATAGCGACTAAAGCCGCTACAGCCGCACCTAAATCAGTGGTTAGTTAGGGGTTTAACACAAAGCAGGCAACTAAGGTTATCTCACGGCGGTGACCAAAACTTACGGAGTTTAAATGACCCAATCAAATGGTGTGCAATAGTTTCTGTATTCTGCATTGCGTTCAGGTGCGGTGTTCCTTGAAAACAATCGCGTGGCTTTCCGAATCACCGCCGGGAGTGGGATTTCTGCCTACAATAGCTACATGACTGGCTGTAACAACATTAACGGATGCGCTGCTAGCGGAGGGATCTTGACGCCCAACAAGCACTTCCGCAGTCTCTTTCTGGATCTGTGGCCGTCATGCCTCATAGACACGGTGAACATTTCGTCCTACATTACGTACTATGGAGGCATGGGCTTGGGGTGTATGGGAGGGGGGGGGGGAGCTTGGGGGAAGGAGGGGGCGGGGGGGGGGGGGGGGAGGGAAGCATATACTCGAGTTTAGATACCTGTTCTCAATGCTCAAAAAGCCATCGGGCCGACATCGGCCACCGTTGGCCCGCGCACGACCGTGCGCGGGCCAACAGCGGCCGACGTCGGCCCGATGGTCTTTTGCGCATTGGGTTGGTAGTACATGCTTCGGTTGAACGTTGAGTAGTCGATAAATTCTTGCACGGGTAGTAAGAAATTTCCTACCACTACCCGTGTTAGCAGATGATCGATTACACAATGATCATCCCATGCCTGTGCCTTTTGATGACCCAGTCAGAGCGGCGGCGGAGACACTACCAAGATGTCCACGTGCCAGTTCTGTTGCAGGTGCGGGTGTCTGTGTACGAGCACGGGATGGAGAACGCGTTTGTGGAGTTTAACGGCCGGGGGTCCACCAAGACCAGCTGGTTCTCTCTGGACAGAGTGGTCAACTCCTCACTGGACAGACCTCAAGACGGAGCCACACAACTACTTTTCCATCGAAGGGTAGGCTAGATGCATTAATAGATTTGTTACGTGGAAATAGTATTACATCTGTAGATGATATAACATAGTTAAAATCTGTCGTCGGATGACATTAGAGTAAGTGCAGTTTTGTGGAAAACTTGATTTTCGTTGTTAAATACAGAAGTCAACTTTTGAAAAGAGCGAGATTTCATTGTATTAGAATGAAAATCTCGCATTTCACAAAATGGAAACTATTGTTTGTCTTACTAGGGCAGAAATGAGTTGTGTGTGTGTGTGTGTGTGTGTGTGTGTGTGTGTGTGTGTGTGTGTGTGTGTGTGCGCGCGTGTGTGTGAATCTTCAATGGTTTCAGAGGGCTCGTTTGTAAACGCTTGCAGTGAAGATATAGTAGTAAAATGAGGAAACGTGTATAGGGACAAGTATACATTAACCCTTTTGGGTGTCGGTGGTGGTTTTAGTCGCGATGATTCCTGCAGGAATCATCGCGACTAAAACCGCTACCGACACCCAAAGAGTTAAACCATGCGTGGTAATGATTTACGAGCCAATGTTGCCACTGACACACGTTCTGGTCTGAGGCTCTGCCGCACTATAACAATGTTTTGTTGACCTTGTGTAGCCACGAAAGTGCCGGATCTTTTTCACGCCACTTCTTTATTGAGGACACATATGACGGTTGTGACGGCGACAGAGGCTGGCTGATGGTGGCTGACTTATCTGACCCTTGCACCTGGGGTGTTGGGTCACCTCCCGTCATTCTTTACGCCAGACGCTCCACAGCGGCTTTGTGGAAGAATGCAGGTAAGCTAATGATGTCATATCCATTAAGGGCGTTTTTGTAAATTTTGGCTACGCTAAACTGACTAGTTTCACTTTCAAAATCCGGTTTAATAATAATAATAATAATAATAATAATAATAATAATAATAATAATAATAATAATAATAATAATAATAATAATAATAATAATAATAATAATATATTGCCATTTTCTTCTTCTTATTATTCAGATGAGGTCGGGAGGGCTGACCAGCTAACTGTGACAGTCAAGCTGAGAATGGACATCAACGTGAACCAAGACTACTGTTCTCTGTGATACTTTCCCTTACGAACTGAGGTCTTAGATTTCACAATCTTCAGCTGAACACGATGCTGTAGTCGTGGGCGATATATGGATCTTGTCTTCTTTTAGATTCTTTGCATTTTTTTCTCATTCACCTAGCTCTATTCGCCTTTTCCCTTTGAACGCCCGTTCTGAAGGCAACGGGAGTATATTAACCCTTTGCACGCAAAGGGTTTATCACGTTACCAATGCAACATGTGATAAGTAGACTCACATTATCACATGCTACGATGACGGCGTACTCGCCGAGCAAATGTTTTCCCTCAAATACGTCATTGATCAATCACACTTCTCAGCACAAACATCATCATTCAGTCAAACCTCTAACCACACAAATTAACAATCTCTGAGGTTACACAACAAAAAGAACGGTATGCAGGTGTTATGTGATACCGTCGGTACCAATTACATACGGCAAATACTACTCAAAATTTGTAAAAGTTGGATATTATCAACAGCGGAAAATTCCAGGCTATGGCCCTACGTATGCATGCATCAACTGACCATAGTCGAAACGGCACAGAAAAAAACCCCAACAAAAAACAAAACAAAACAAAACAAAACAAATAACTAAAACCTGAGCTGTTACAGAACTCCACCAGGGAGGCCCCTTTGGGGGCTTAACTGCTTGTCCCAAGTCAGGATAAAGGAGGAGGGTTAGGCGTGGGGCTAGCGACTCCACCCTGTAAAAAGAAACTTGCTACGGAAACGACAACAAGGGAAAAAGTTTGTCGCCTCAAGCACCAGACGGCGCAGAGAGGACTGAATGAATGAGCTGTTACAGAGCAAACTAAGTTATATGCTCACGTTATGTGCTACTTACGTTTTACATTTCTTTAAAAAAAAAAACTCGAAATGTGATAAATTAGACACTACCTTCGACCGAAATGCCAAGTCGAATCGAAAGCCACTTTCCGCCGGTAAAAACGGGTGTAATTCACTAACATTGAGAGTTGCGTCCCCCGAGTACTGAAAGTGCCTGGCAGGACTTCTTTCAAATGGATCCTTCGTGCATATATATTTTTACAGTTGAAAACAAAATCGTTGAATCACGAGTTAGGCTCTGCCAGCGGTTATTGTCACCTCTCGGGTCCGATCAAGGAGTTTATTTCGAAGATGAAAGTTTTGGGCTAAAACCCTCGACTGACTTTCATCTTCGAAACAAAACTCTCTGATCGGACCCTCGAGTCGACAAGAACCACTCGCAGAGTCTGCCTCGTAATACAACTACCTCGTAATACGCAGGTGACTACATGAAGTAAACTATGGTGTCTTACACCTCAAAACATTTTCAGTTTCTTTTTTTTTTTTTTTTGCCCGTTACTTTTCCCTCGTGTGTGTTCGTTTCTGTTTGTTTCTTTGTTTGTGATTTTCCTATGTTCTTCCTCCCCCCCCCCCCCCTTTTTTTTCCTCCCACCATAGTGTGTGTGTGTGTGTGTGTGTGTGTGTGTGTGTGTGTGTGTGTGTGTAAGTGTGTTCGTGTGTGTTTGTGAAAGAGTGTGTGCATGCTTGCGTGTGTCAGTGGCTTCAAGCGTGCTTGCGTGCATGCATGTGTGCATAGGCGCGCGTATGTCGTGCTATAAAAATCACAGAACACCGCACGAAGTTGTTTTTTTTTCAGTGGACGCCGGTGATTTTGAAAGATCTGTCGTGAGTCACGGATGTGCACGTAACATCGAAAGCAAGTCTGAGGCTTCTGACAGATGGGTGCATACAAGAAGCAAAGCTTATTATAGGATCTTGGGTGGACGTCGTATATCCAGTCTTTTGCAGTTCAGGCTGAACCTCATTGTCTGCGTGAATTTACATTTTATCATAGCAATAATAAGACGTAAATTGCCGTTGCCCAGTATCGCTATCGCACAGTACAGTAATCGAGGTTAACTGCGTGTGGTACTCAGTGTCGAAGTCCTCACTGGTTGACTCCCTCGATTCTCGCGGTAGCGAATCGAAGGAGATAACCAGTGTGGTCAAAGTCTTTTGATTTGCCCACACAACTGTTATCAGTCTTATTCTGCATGTTTACATTCACGCATTGCTAGGAAACGACATATGTACGTTTACTCTGAACACTTACGTCAAACATACCCAGTGCCCACAGGCCATCGGGCCGAAGTCGGCCGCCGTTGGCCCGCGCACGGCCTCGCCTTTTGCGCATTAGGTAATACTTTGATGTCCATTCCAGCGCAAACTGCAGCAGATGGGTGACTTTGATAGTTCACAGGTAGACAGTGTTGATTCGCCTACTGCTTGAGGAGATGCACCGACTAGCTAGCTCAGCATGGATATAAATATACAGAAACAAAAAAAAAAAAAAAAAAAAATGGTACCGTAGGAACCCAAATCCGGGAGTCGGGGTTTGGGTGGGCGGTATGTCAGTTCCGTTAGAACATGGTGCATATATTGTCTGAGTAAGGCGGGACTTAAGTTTTGGTCATATCTGCGTTTTCTTGAGGGCCATACCTCCCCTTGATTTTTGCAACATCAAAGCACAACACGAAAAGTAAGATCCTCTAACCACCAGTTCCTTAGAAACCATTTCCATTTATAAGTGCACTGAGGAGCGTGCATGACCTAGCGTCACCTTTGGCTTTTGATTGGTAAACGTAATTAGTGAGTAATTGTGAACACCATGTAACGAACGCATTTCGTACATGTTTGGGTAGGAAGACGTTATGACGTCATTAGCAGTTGGACCGGAGGTTCACAACAGGTAATGTAGAGGTGAGCAATGTTCACGTGTGGGAGTGACAGTGTTGTATCGTGAACTGTTGTTAGTCAGAGATGTCATATCAGCCGAGTTGAGCGGACGTGTTCGTTGGTGCTCTGAGAAAGAATTCTTCTAGGGAATTCTATAGCTGGTATTTATTATTCTATAGCAGGTATTTATTAATGTTATTATCGGTATTTATAATGACCTGTAAAGCTATTCATACGAAAAGGGAAAGTATTGTGTGTTTTTTTTAATGAATTATTATGACTAGAGTGCAGAAGGGCCCATGTTTGAAGGAAGTGCGATGGCTCGTGTCAATACTTGTTTGGTCATGTAATTATTATATGTGATATAGTTTATAACTAGGATGTCATGTTGTATTTATTTATATGTGAAAATGTGGGACTGAAATAGGAAGGTAATTCAGTGTATAATTAGGTATACCTAATGATGAATGAATGTGCAGTAATATGTTATAAATTGAAGGTGAGCTGTGATTGTAATATTTGGCTCATAATTCATTGTGTGTAGGTACGCAAAATGTGTGCACAGTGTTAAAGTGGCTATAGGAATTGTCATAAGAATTGTGACAATAGTGACTGTAGTAGTATGGTGGCTTAGAGAAGACATTTTTCAAAGGAAATGATCTCGAGCACCCTGAATTATAATAATGTGTCGAGAACACATACAGACTCTTTAAGTATAAGAGCGAAAATTTACGATTGTATAAATGTTGTATACAGCGGCCGGTACGGAGCGGAACTCCTCTGGTATGTGGCTGATGAAGCTGTCCTTATAGCATCGTCTACGTGACCGGATGCGGACATCATCACGCCTTCATCTTTCCTTCGTCTACCATCACTGGTGCAGACGTGCAGCAACGGTAACGAAGTAAGCCTACAGATTTGAGCTACAGGACCACATGCAGTGTTCCTCCAGTGTAGCCTATGTCGCCTAGCGTCGTTGATAATTCCACGCCTAGGAATATTCTAATCTGTAAGTACTGTCATTGACTATTACCGTTCAGTTCGGGAATCTCCGTCAAGTCAAGTCGTCAATGTGATATCATTGACTGTGTCGACACTAGTGTGAAGAGAAGAGCCGAGTGACGTCTCGGGGAAAGACAGACAACGACTTCTGCGGTAGCGATTGACTGTGTAAGCGTCGAATTCATACATAGCTTATACGCCACTTATTAATTATTTGTGTGAACTTGCTTATATGGTGATGTGAATTGAGTGATTTAATATATAGGTTCATGAGTGTATGGGAAATAGCGAAACAGAGGGCAAAGAGAGATAACTGTGTAGCCTTTGTCTTTGTTGTAAGCACGTGTGTGGTGGTGGATGGAAGAGTATAGTAAACAGAGTTAGAACCCCCACCTTTATACTGATTGTCAGAAAGCCCACGCACACACTCATTCCATTAGACTAAACGTATTTAATATAACAATTTAATTCAATACAACACAAAACCCTTCGTTACACACCAGCCGCAAGAAACTGTGTCCATAGCACCAGCTTATAGGTGGGCCTATTGCCTGATTAGCGTGACGCCTGTCCAGGAACAAGAGCTGTTCAGAATCTGACAACCTCCTTGATGTGGTCGATCTATTTATTCAGTTACGACTTGTACACAATTATCCATCCTACAATCTCAATCATATTGACTGACAAGCTTGGCGCCAGGCGCCAAATCAAGGCAATACCCTTGAGCTGTTATGGTCGATGCATTTCAACCTCGTCGACGGACGATTCTGGAACAGATGCTTTTGGCTCAGGAAGGAAAAGTGTCACAGAGAACAGTAATCCTGGTTGACAGTGACGTCACTTCTTAGCTTGATCGTCACAGTAAGCTGGTCAGCCCTCCCAACATCAGCTGTAAAAGAAAAGGGAAATAATAATAATAGTAATAATAATAATAATATTTAGTAGTAGTAGTAGTATACCACTAGTCATTAGAGACTTTGAGTAAACTTACAACAAAAATTAAATGAGAAAGTCCCGTAGCGGATGTGATGTCAATAGACTACCTGCGTTACTCCACGAACCCACTGTGGAGCGTCTGGCGTAAAGGATGACGGGAAATGGTCCTTGAGCCCAAGGACAGGGATCAGAGCCTTCAATCACCATCAGCCAGCCTCTGTCGCCGTCACAACCGCCATAGTGACGTTCAATTAAGAAGCGACGAGTTCTGGTGGGGTCGGCATCGCTGTAGAAAACATTATGTATATGACACAAGCAGAGGCTCACACAAGAATGCCAGTCTACTCGGTTTCGGTCTGAGATTTAAACGCATTACTGAAAACGATACTGACGAGCAAAAGAAATGCGACTTTTGGGGGAATCATTGGAAACACTTTTGCGTCAAAAAGTCGCATTTCTTTTGCTCGTCAGTAGAATATAGTGACTGATGCAGGGTGACGTCGATTTTACTCTTTTGTCCCTTCACTGCCGAGAGCAGCTGAACATCACCTAACTCCATGAGACACGGATCGATCGACCTTTGAATTGACAACGAGTTCAAAAACACAATCTGCGTCCACTGGCAGTGAAGGGGTTAATAATAATAGAGATTTAGTTGACAACTCCGTCCAGGATTAATCTGTGCTTTCACATGCACCTACACAACTACCCAACCCCCACCGACACACGCCCTTGCTTACTTCCTCATTTATTTACACCGCCGCGAGATGACCTTTTTTGTCTTCTCGGCGTCAAAGCCAATTAAATAACCGATTCCTTTTCTTTACAAAAATGCAAATGTATTATCTTACAATGGAGACCTTGTGTGCCTCGATCTAAGGGTCCCTCCATGTTCAGTGAAATGTGTTTTTAATCGATATATTCCATTCCCATAAACAAATACATTAACTCATTCAGCCCGACGCACGCATTTCCCAAATTTTGGAGGCGTCATCTAACGACTATGCATCTGTTGCAGGAGAGGAGTCGACCATGATAATTCAAGGGTAGTGCCAGATTAGCTTGGCGCCTGTCGGCGCCAAGCTAATCTGGCACAACCCTTGAATTATCATGGTCGACCCATCTCCTGTTGTAGTGCGTCAGGGCTGAATGGGTTAATACAACCCATACAACCCATCTGTACTGTTTACAGTTCTGGTGGCCGCCGATATACACACGAGGGTTAATGCTATACCCTGCGATGGAAAAGTAGTTGTGTGGCTCCGTCTTGAGGTCTGTCCAGGAGGAGTTGACCACTCTGTCCAGAGAGAACCAGCTGGTCTTGGTGGACCCCCGGCCGTTAAACTCCACAAACGCGTTCTCCATCCCGTGCTCGTGCACCGACACCCGCACCTGCAATAGAATTGACAATCCTTTCTGGGTTAGCCCCGTCAGCCAAACAGATCACGACCACATTTTAGCCAATAATCGACATGGTTACAATAGATCGATGCAGATTAAGCAGTCGTGTACTTTCATATCTGATATTCGTGATTTTGTAAATATTCTACCTGTAACGTGCGTCCAATGGGACTATTTCATGTGGCTGATTCGCGGAACCTGTACACTGTACTGCGACAACCTTCCCAATGCGCAAAAGGCCATCGGGCCGACGTCGGCCCATGGCCTTTGAGCACTGGGTTGCGATCGCTGCCGTGGTTCATCTGAGCCGTGGGCACAGACGGCTTTGTGTGTGTGTGTGTGGGTGTGCGCGCGTGCGCGTGTGTTTATGTGCGTGTCACTGTGCGTGTGTGTGTGTGTGCGTGCGTGAGTGCGTGTGTGTGTATGTCTGAGTGTGTGTGTGCGTGTGTGTGTGTGTGTGTGTGTGTGTATGTGTGTGTGGCAGGGGGATTTTGGGGGCAAGGATTATAGTCGTTCTTGTTTGCGCCAGTGATTCATGAGATAACATCGTCGTAAATAATTGTGAAATGTATTTCTTTAAACCGTACCCGCCCAATCTTCAATTTTGTGAAATACCCTTTGTTGAACAAATACATTGTGAAGCCATAACAAGCCCGGCCATGCCCCCAAAACGCCCCTCCCCCAAAGTCATCATACGAATAGTAGGTTATGTAGAACAAACTGTTCACCGTGTCTATGAGGCATGAAGGCCACAGGTCCAGAAAGAGACTGCGGAAGTGCTTGTCAGGCGTTAAGATCCCTCCGCTAGCAGCGCCTCCGTTGTTACAACCGATCATGTAGCTATTGTAGGCCGAAATCCCACTGCCGGCGGAGAATCGGAAAGCCACACGGTTGTTTTCCAAGAACATCACACCTTAAACGAGCGGCGCAATACTTTTTTTTTCATTATATCGGAATTAAATGGCACGTACCACACACGTGCGCACACGTAAAAGTAAGCACGCATGAACAGAAGTAAACATATCACAGTCAACCCTTTAATTGAAGAATGTGTTTTTGCAATCATTGCAATTCAAAGTCAAACAACCCCAGCCGTTTAATCAACATACAAAGTGGTCTCAGCAAGAGGTATAGATCCTCATGAGCCCCCGCAGTTGCGGGGGCTCATGAGGATCTATACCTCTTGCAGTTGTGTGATGTCCATTTTCACGTGTCCATTTTTTTTTTTTTTATCGGCAGTGAAAGGATTAATGACAAAGTTACAACATAAATCATGACGAGTATGACACCGAAGGTAGTTAGTGGCAAAAGACTCGAATCTGAACCCTTCGGCCGCATGCATCATTAGATGTCTCTAAAACCATGGCAGATAAATGTCCCCGAAAAAAAAAATCCGCTTGAAGATATAAAAGGGGCCAGAAACAAGCGTACGTTTTATTGACCACAGCCGTTTTGATGCTGATGAGGATTCATGCTTCTTTCAACTGTGTGACGTATCCTTTGCCGCTCATCAGTAAAGACAGTTTTATCCCCTGTGCTGCAAGTGGACGCAAAAAAATGTCTTTGAAAGCAGTGCAAATTCATCCCTTCCGTATGATCAGCCTAACGGAACACGGATATAAATGAGGTCACCCTAAGCAGACTGTCGTAATGTATTTCACTATTTGTGGTTCGTGAGTCGTTGTCTAAAGCGTGCGCATGCGTGCGCGAGTTGTGAGTGCGAGCTTAGAGTTATAATTATTATAAGATAAGCGCATTATAAATACCGTAATTATTATTATTATTATTATTATTATTATTATTATGTCAGCAAAATTCAAAGAACCTCATGGGGCAACTTCCGCAGGGCCTCATGTGGCTCTACGCCTCTTGCATTTGATCGTTGTTCGCATTTGTTTCCGGCAGCAAAGAGGTTAAACACAAAACGAGAAAACTAAGCGAAGACTTAGAGCATAACAGACAGCCGCGTACTGGTGGACAGATAGGCAAAAATAAAACCTGATGTGAGTACTGGGGTCAGTTGCATGAGTGAGCTTAGTCCTGCGCAAGCCACTAAGGCAAGGTGTTCCGCGAGAGCGGGGTGAGTGTCGTGGCGCTAGAGCGGAGCGCCTTGCTTTAGTGGCTTGCGCAGAACTAAGCTCACTCATGCAACTGGCCCTGGTCTGTTATTAATTTGTAGACCTTACAGCCTAAGTGTAAGTGTGAAAAATCACAGACCAGCATGCACTTTCCTCTCACCTTGTTTGGCGTTCAGGGAAGCCAGCTTGGCGTTCAGACCGGCCGTCTCTGCGTCAATCCTGGCGTCCACAGCCGATTTGTCTGTGCTCACCGAGGTCTTGAGCGCGTCATACTGGGCGGTGAGGGTATTCACTCGCTGGGACAGCGTTTCAACCACCGCCTGTAGAGCTTGAATGGACGGATCGTCGGATCGTTTGTCCCGTGACTTAGCCACATGGTCGGAGTAAGGTTTTTCTTGACGGTCAGTGGATGTGGCTTCTGTGAAAGCTAGCGATAGCGTGCAACAAAGAAAGAACGTCAGAAGCGGATTGCAGACCATGTTTTCAGCTTCAGTTTGCAAGACGATCTAAACACCAGCACTTTTACTTTCGTGGACACCCCAGTGCGCAAAGGTCATCGGTCAGACGTCGCCGGCCGCAGTTGGCCAGCGCACAGCCGTGCACGGACCAACTACGACCAACGTCGACCCAATAGTTCTTGCTTACTGGGCAACTTTTTGTTACACTTTTAAACCATCTAGCTGCTAAGCAACTGAGTGATTTTAATGTGCGTAATGCATTAGCGTGGGAATATTTTCAGATTGAAGGTTATGGTCAAATGCCAACAAATTACAAAAAAAGCGTCATCATCTTTATCAACAAAAACCACAACCAACCAACCAACCAAACAAACAAACAAGCAAATAAACAAAAAAACAAAAAACAAACAAACAAAACCAAGCAACGGGAGTGTTCCTTTTTTTCGGGGTGGGTGAATGGGTGGTTCGGTGGGGTGGGGTGGGGTGGGGTGTGGGTGGGGGGGGGGGGATTCAAGTGAACTTCATTTTTCTTGCCTCCATCACGGCCATAGCGTTTACTGTCTGCGCAAACCGCATGCAAGAGACGATATGAAAGACGTAATTTAACCCTTAACCCCATTCCATACGTTGATTAGTCCATAGTGTGTAAGTAATTGAAAAGGCGGTAAAACTTGTCGCTGTTGAGAAAAGTGAACATGATCATCTGCGGCAAGAAGTATAGATCTGTATGAGCCACCACCCCCCCCCCTCCCCCCTTACGCAGTTGCGGGGGCTCATGAGGATCTATACCTCTTGCCGAAACACTTTGATCCATTATCTTTTGTCGGCTGTCTTTTATGAAGAAATTACAGTGATTTCAAAAACACAATCTGCGTGCACTGGCAGTGAAAGGTTACGTAAATGCATGCATCCATGCTAGGTATTCAGGTCATGCGCTATGGTGGTCGGCGCATATGATGATATCCTTAGGCACCAGGCTAATCCGGTAAATCTACATTTGACCTGTCAAGGTCACTCCATCAGCTGCGGATGGCGCCGGAATGGAAACGAAAGTGTTACGTGTGGGTCGCTCCCGCAGTAAAAAAAAAAAAAACATCGTCTGGCCGACGACGGCTGCAGTGGACCCGTGCACAGCCGTGAGCGGGCCCACTGCGGCCGACGTCGGCCCGATGACCTTTGCTTGCTGGGTCAAAGTATACAGGTCTACGCGTATACACACGGTGCCGTTTCCTAGCAGTGAATGAATGTATATGCTTTATCAGCTGACAGTTTTCCTTATGATACACAGAATAGATTGTTAATGATGCGCTACTGAACAAACCTTAACTCATTCGAGATGTGCCGCCTCCGGATACGCGGCTTATGCCGCGTATCCGGAGTCAGCACGTCTCGAATGAGCTAAAACTCACAATTTCTTAAAGAGATCTTCAGTACTACCTTACGGGTGGCGAATTTTGAAGTAAAAAAAAAAAAAAACCAACCTTGATTTTCTGTCTGTTTTGCTGGGAAAAAAAGTGCGTGAAGTCTGATTTACGAACAACCTCAAAAACCTGCATCACTCACGTGACACGCCCGCCCGCACACACACACACACACACACACACACACACACGAGGGCACTTGGACGTAGCCGACGACACGTTAGGTAGGATGGCTCTATGCTTTGAACAGGGTAGCTGGTAGCTCAGTCGTTAGAGCGTTCGACTCTTGTCCGAAAGATCATGGGCTCGAACCCATTAGGGGTCAAAATTTGTTCAGATCCTTTTCGGTGTCCCGTCTTTTAAATCACCCTCGTGGTGGGCAAAAGACATTAAAGCCCTAAATGTTTAACGTGTTTCTATACTTGGTATTTGAATGCGTGCATGTATCCTCGGGATAGTATCTTTAAGTCGGAACAAGGATTACAACATCGCACAATTTAGTGTAGGTCACCTACACTCGGACAACAAGTTCACACGGAACAAGACATTTCTACACAAGACTACCAATAATAATAATAATAATAACCTACATTTATATAGCGTTTAACCTCCAAATGAATGGTGCTCTAAGCGCTTTACAAGATCAAAAATTACAGAACAAAAAATACAAGAAAGAAAACACTACAATAAATATTACAAAACCTAAAGTGACACAAATCAAAAGCTCACACTCACACATTACACACACACCGTTACAAGAACAGTTACTGCCAAAGATTGCAATTTGGAGCTCAGATGTATTTATCTTATAGGAACATTCAGAGTTGTTCATATTTGTAGGCTTATTAGGCTTTAACTATACGCATAAGAAAACAGATAGGTCTTGAGCAGTGATTTGAAAGCAGACAGAGTTGGGGCATGTCTGACATGGGCTGGAAGGTCGTTCCAGGTGACTGGACCGAAATAAGAAAAGGCACGATGGGCTCTGCAAAAAACACGATCTTGCTTTTTTGTCTCACCCAAAATTTCTGTTCACTAACCGTGAAAGCGTCGAGTGAGAATGTTCGCGAGAAAATATCGGATGACGCGTCACCTCTTCAAGCCGTGGTGGACAACCTGTCCCAGCAGATCCTGTCTCTTAGTGCCAAGAATGACCCTCTGCATACTTCGTTCAATTCCAGGATAGCAGCCTTGCAGACCAATCTGGGTGAGATACGTGTGTATGGTAGATTTGCTCTCATATGTGACTTGACATCAGAGAGGTAAACAAGATGAGGATTTCATCCCAAAGTCTGCCGTATTGTTTGGAGCTCAGATGTATTTATCTTAAAGGAACATTCAGAGTTGTTCATATTTTTAGGCGTATTAAGGCGAGCTAGGACACCTCCATTGTGAAAAATGTGTCACGTTGGCCGTTTTGGGTTTTCCGGATTTTCTGCAAGTTCTGAGTGTCCTCTATGCGAAAACATACTCCTTTTCCCTCGGAGCTTTTATCGAACACCCATAAATGTTAAATAAACAAAGTACCCGGAGTTTGTTTACATTTTTCCCCTTCAAAATAAGTGTATTTTGCCTACTTTCGAACCTGGTCAACGCGCACATAATTCTTGCCGCATTGAAACAAGTTATGTCGTTTGAAAGCCAGGCTTCTCTCCCTTGCAGTAATTTGTCCTTCACCCTAGCCTAAACGAACAACCAACGGCAAAAAACTGCCTGAGGCAAACCTAGGAATTTGTCGATAACTTCTAAATTTGGTCTTATGACGATTGCGATCAGGAGCACCACTTAAATGTGCATCTCTGATTGGTTCAAATGTATTTGCGAGTCTGTTCGGCTAACTTTGTGTCGGATACAACTCGCACATTGCAAGTATGTTTTTGGGCGGATTACAAGCTAAAACGCGTTGTTTAGATAAATCCGCGGAGGAATTTCGTCAACATGACAGACAGAGTGAGACTGAAAAACGTGTATAATCGTAATATACCGGAAAAAGTAACTGCCCGTGTCCAGAATAGGCACAAACATCATCTGCAGCTGCGAGTCGTTTCGAAAAAAACCTGCGGATTTTCTCGTGTATGTGGCAAAGCATAATGTGCAAAAATCAAAGATACAAAGGGCGAGATCGAAGATTTTTATGATTTGTTTGTGAACTGCTTGACCTTGGAGCAGAAGTGTGCATTTATAGAAATCTGAAATTCTGCATTCAGCGCTCAATAGAGCACTGTAGATCTAAATGATTTAGATTCAGGAATTTCGCGTCTTTCGTCTGTCGTAACATCAGAATATTTTGGTCTGATCAGAAACTAATCTGTACATTCATTGTGAGACGCTCTGATCACCACTGACGAAACGTATGCATACGTGAAAGGACTTTGTGAGCTCAAGGAATCGCAGATGTGTTTGATAACGATAATGAACATTGTGCACAGGTCCGTTCGTAGCGAGAAAGTGTTAGAATTTCGGCAGTACCACGGCTCGCATAAATGTCAACCAGAACTCGTGTTTGAAGGAATGATAGTCCAACATAATAATTATGCACAAGCAAGCACTTTATTATATGATTTTCCATTGTAAAAGATCAATGTACATCACACACATATTTGTTTCCCTTGGTCAAAGAGGCTATAAAGTGTAATAATAATAATAATAATAATATATAACTCTTCTATAGCGCAATATCCCCACAAAGAAAGGCTCAGAGCGCTTTACATCTAGATAATCTAACGAACTGAAATTAATGACAACGTACAAAAAAACACAATCATTCATGCACACTGACACAATACTAAAATAATAAACATAACATGTCAAGAGCCTGATCAGATATATACATGTTGATGGGAAAACGTAGGTTTGATCAATCCCTTTCAAAGGCCAGATTGAAAAAAAATATGTTTTCAATCTAGCCCTGAAAATGGCCAAAGACTGATGTGTACTGTGAAAGTTCTGAACTCGGGCAAGATGCAGCTGTCAGTGTGATGGTGTAGGAGAGATTCTGCAGTAAACCAGTATGGTCCAACTTATAAAATGCAGCCTCATTAGTACGGTATGTGTTTTACATCTTCCACAGCAATCACGATGAGCATGCAAAATGGGTGTGTATGACGAGTGATGTGAACAGGCTGCTTTTTTTTTAAAGCTGTATGCGCGTTTCTTGAACTAACGAATCTATATATTGTCAGACATACAAGATGTATAAATACTTTATTTAATTGTGGTAAATCAATATGTTTTTATTACGAATTCAGTTGACAAGATGTTTAAATACTTTATTTAATTGTGGTAAATCATTATGTTTTCATTACAAACTCAATCTCTCCTATTTCAAGTAATGTAACAATTGACTATCGCCTGTGCATTCATTGAACACAGTGCAGGGGCATGTAACAAACTAGATTGCAGCTAGTTAGGAACAACACTACTCCTCAAAGCTGATAGGTCTCTAAACTATTTTCCCGTCTTCAGCGGAGTATATTTAGCATTAACAGTTTGTGTAAACTGCACGGATGTACAAGCATAATGTGTATATGCTGAAACACAAGAAAGCCATAATGTAAACTCGTGTGAGACAAGTGTTCATGTATATTTCCCCTTGGCTTACCCTTCCGATTTTTAGGAATGTTGAACACTGATAGAAATGGAATTCTTTTCCTGTGGTCAGAAAGCCCAACGTCATGTGCTGCCACAGTAAACACACACAGACAAAACACGACAAAACGGCCCGGACAGATTGGTCACCAGTGAGTCACACTTTGACAAGTGCAACTACATCTAAGTTAGGAACCTATGGTTGTGAGCATGGACCCTGACAAATATTTCCAATTACTGTACCAACTTTCCTCGCGCTGGGACCATATGGCGTTGAGGCGCGTCCCCTGGGTGGTGGATAGGGGGTCACTCGCGAGAGGGGTGCACCGAATGAAATAAGGTGCCGTGAACCAACATGGTCTAAGGGAAGGTGACCCCGACAGAAAACCCCTGGTCCCCCTAGTAAGGGGGTTGGGCGTGGGGGTAGCTTCCCCACCCTGCAAATAAGGAAATAGCTACAAAAACGCCGACGAAAAGACAAACAGCAATTCCTTTCCTGGAGGAGGAAGGTTCTTCTACCAGAAGATTTATGACGTCCTGTGGTGAAAGCCGGAAGTCTTCGGGAGTCACAGGACCGAGCCGCCTCTCTCTATCCAGGGACACAACCATGGGCACATGGAATGTCAAGACCATGTACCAGAGCGGCAAGGCCGCCCAGATAGCAGTCTGGCCAGAAAAGGCTGTTAAGTGGGGAGATAATTCTGTATTCAGGTCATGAAGAGGAGAATGCCCCCCATACAGAAGGAGTAGCATTCATGCTGTCACCAGTGGCACAGAGAGCGCTGATGGGCTGGGAACCTCTTGGGCCAAGAATTATCACAGCAGTCTTTAGAACCAAGAAAATGATCAAGCTGAACGTCATCCAGTGTTATGCGCCCACTAATGACAGTGACGAGGAAGAGAAACAAGAGTTCTACGACCGACTCCAGAGTGCTGTGGACAAATGTGCGGAGCGAGACATCACCATCGTCATGGGGGATTTTAATGCCAAAATAGGGGAGGACAACACCGGATACGAAGAGGTGATGGGGAGACAGGGACTAGGGGAGATGAGTGAGAACGGGGAGAGGTTTGTAGACTTTTGTGCTCTAAACAGACTTGTCATTGGAGGCAGCATCTTCCCACACAGAAAAATACACAAAGCAACTTGGGTCTCACCTGACCATACTACAGAGAACCAAATAGACATTTAGAAATTTAGAAGATCCCTTCAAGATGTTCGAGTGAGGAGGGGAGCTGATGTCGCCTCAGACCACCATCTGCTTACCTTAAGAATAAAGCTGAAGTTAAAGAAAAGCCGCACAGAGACAACAAGAAGGCAGCGCTATAATGTAGGCCTCCTGAGAGAGATTGGAGTGAGAAAAGAGTTCAAACTGGTGCTGTCCAACCGGTTTCAAGCGCTACAGGAGCTAATAAATGAAGAGGAGGCGGTCACCACAGAGCAGCAGTGGAAGGCAGTTAGAGAGGCGCTAAACTCAACCTGCAAAGACACTGTAGGGTTCAAGAAACACCATCACAAGGACTGGCTGTCGGCACAGACCTTGAAGAAGATAGAAGTGAGGAAGCAGAAGAAAGCAGTTGTCAACAACAGTCGCACGAGAGCAGCCAAAGCAAGGGCACAGGAGGAATACTCGGAAGCCAACCGCGAGGTGAAGAGGAGTATCAGGGCAGACAAGAGGGCCTACACAGACAGCCTGGCAGCAGAGGCCTCAAGATGGCCTCAACAGACAGCCTGGCAGCAGAGGCAGAAAAGGCAGCAGGCAGCGGCAACATGAAACAGCTCTACGACATTACCAGAAGATTGTCGGGCAAGTACGGCCATACAGAAAGACCAGTAAAAGACAAAGAAGGCAAGCCTATTGCAGACAGAGCAGACCAACTCGACAGATGGGCCGAGTATTTTGAAGAGTTACTGAACAGACCCAGCCCACCGGACCCCCCAGACATCCAGCCAGCAGAGACCGACCTACCCATCAGCTGTGACAGACCCAGCCGGGAAGAGATCAGAAGAGCAGTGGCATTTTTGAAGAACAGCAAAGCAGCAGGGCCAGATGGCATCCCAGCGGAGTCTCTGAAAGCAGACCTAGAGACATCAGTAGAGATGCTGTACCCACTGTTTGGAAAGATCTGGGAAGAGGAGGTGATGCCGGCTGACTGGAAGGAGGGGTACCTAATCAAGCTTCCCAAGAAAGGCGACCTCAGCAAGTGTTCCAACTACAGAGGAATCACCTTACTGTCAGTACCAGGAAAGGTCTTCAACAGGATCATCCTGGAGAGAATGAAGAGCTCCGTTGACCCCCAGCTGATAGACCAGCAAGCAGGATTCAGGAAAAAACGATCATGTACAGACCAGATCGCCACTCTCCGCATCATCGTGGAACAGTCTCTGGAGTGGAGCTCCCCGCTGTACGTCAACTTTGTGGATTACGAGAAAGCATTTGACAGCGTGAACCGAGAGACTCTGTGGAAACTCCTACGACACTATGATGTACCCACAAAGCTCGTCCGCCTGATCAAGAGCAGCTACGATGGCATCACATGTCGCGTGATCCACAAATGGCAGTTCACCAGGGAGCTCCAGGTCAGAACCGGTGTCAGGCAGGGGTGTTTGCTGTCTCCGTTCCTCTTCCTACTGGCCATAGACTGGGTCATGAAGAGGACCACAGAGCAGAGAAGAAGTGGAATACAGTGGACACTGTGGACACAGCTTGATGACCTCGATTTTGCAGACGACTTGGCTTTACTGTTCCACACTCATCAACAAACGGGGCGGTCCGTGGTGCAGTGGTTAAGGCGCCTGCCACCAATGCCAAAGGTGCGCGGTTCGATACCGGGTTCCGGCGTTGGACTTTTCTCCTCTGGTAAGTGTCACCGTTAATTCGGGCGGACCGTCGGGGGTTCTTTCTCCGGGTACTCCGGTTCTTCCACCCCCCCCCCCCCCCACTTTGGTACCGGTCTCAGGTCACTTTACAAATTTCAAATACAAGCGATCAAAAATCTCTGTAACTTCAGTAGCTGACTGGCCCTTCGTTTGTCTTGTACTGTGTTTGTCTTAAATGGCGTAAATCCGTGTCTGTTTCGTGAGTGTGCGTGTTGGGTTTCAGGCGCGGCGCTTTGAGTCGATTTCCCCAAAATTGAGAAAAAGCGCCTATATAATAACGGTATTATTATTATTATTATTACAAATGCAGGACAAGACCACGAGGCTTGCTGACATCTCGTCCCAAGTGGGCCTTACCATCCACAAACAGAAAACAAAGACAATGAGGCTGAACGCAACCAGGGAAGAACCAGTCTTGCTTGCTGGCACCCCGTTGGAGGAGGTGGAGTCCTTCACCTATCTCGGGAGAATTATAGACAAAAAAGGCGGCACTGATGCAGATGTCAGAGCACGAATCGGTAAAGCCAGAGCAGCCTTTCTCCAGTTGAAAAAAGTGTGGAGTTCCAGAGAGCTGTCACAACACACCAAAGTCCGGATTTTCAACTCCAACGTAAAAGCAGTTCTCTTATATGGAGCAGAGACTTGGAGATTGGCAAAAACCACAGTCAACAGAGTACAGATCTTCATAAACAGTTGCCTTAGAAGAATTTTGAAAATCCACTGGCCAGAGAAGATCAGCAACGTCAGATTCTGGGAGAGAACAGAGCAGATAACAGCAGAGAATGAAATTGGGCGAAGAAGATGGGGATGGATTGGTCACAGTCTGAGAAAGCCAGCTTCCAGTATCACTAGGCAGGCATTGTCATGGAACCCCCAGGGAAAGAGAAAAAGAGGCAGGCCGAGAAACACCTGGCGTCGAGACCTCCAAGCAGACATGAAGAGACTGGGAACCACCTGGAGTAAAATAGAACGAGAAGCACAGGACAGGAGTCGCTGGAGGTCTCTCGTCGACGGCCTATACCCGGGGTAGGGGTGACAGGCGTAAGTAAGTAAGTACTGTACCAACTTTCTGCTTACATCTACCATACATTCTGTCTGAATAGAAGTTGTTGGCGTGAAGCGTATTCAGTGGAAAACAAACAGGCACTGGGGTGCTTCAATAGTGCATCATTGTGTCTACACGAGGTAACGTTGATTCACAATACCTAATCCACCTGGGTTTGCTTGGTGATCCTGGTGATCCTAGCAATTTAGAATGTTGTTAAAATGGTTTACTTTCACCAAGCAGTTGTGACATTAGTACTTATCAACAAACTGGACGCAATAAGTGTGCAGGCTGAGTACAACAAGTAATATTCACTAAGCATGCAAAACTAAAGCATCGGGGTGTAGGTCAATTCACACAGGATTTCTGAAAAGTTTGCATGTCTGCACTGCATAAAGCTTTTATCGTGTGAAAAACATCATAAGCCACGATTTCAGGTGACATGTTAGAGCTGTGTATGATGGGGGGAAAAACGGTACATTGCTGAAACTTGTTTTTGCGGTTTTCTCAAAATTGTAATTTTGGGGGGTGGTACATACTGAGGAAACAAATATTAGAAAATGTACTTGTCAGATGATAGTGAAATTTTACATGCAAGTTCACAAATGGGTTTATTATGGAATGTCAGTGCTGATTGTTTAATTTCAGTGATCATGTCGGAGCATTTAGGAGAAGACAGATACTGATTCTAATGATATACAATAAAGCATATGTCTATAAACACAAAAAATGCGCTGAAGTGTCCTAGCTCGCCTTAAGCTGATCCATTTCCCTCCTCTCTAAGCCAACCTCTGATCAACACACACGTAGGCGCACACAAATAAAGACGAACACACGGCGCTTCCCGCCATTAGTACGCTCTGTAGGCTCGTGTAGCAACAGGAATCCATCTCTGTTACGATTGTGGTTGTGTTGTTTTATGAGAGCGTGCGTGCATAAATCGTAGGTAACGATCCGACGTTTTATTTGAGCTATCACGATTTCTAATCACGTACCTTTTTAGAGAATTTCACTTTCGTTTATGAATAGTGCGGTGTGGATTATCTGTTGCCGCACGGAGTTGAGTCACGAAAGGTCTAGAAACCGCACGAGGATTCATTTGTTTACGGCGTGCATGTCGTTTAGCTTTCGGTGCTGATGCACTGTTCGCATGTTTACCAGTTAGAGCGTGCGAGGTCGTGACCTGTCTGGCCTACTTTTGTGTGACGTCATCGCGCGCCGCGGATTTTCTTAACTTAGATATTAAAGATCGTAGCCAGAGATTTACAGAATATTCCAGTGTGAATGCACCTTTCAGTTTCAGATAATACTGTGTTTTGATTGGTTGTGTCGTACGATTTTGCTTGACTTTTCTAGAAAACATTCCACTATAAAAGAGTAGTGCTAGGAAGCACTGGTGTACATTGTTCAGTCGTAGGATTGCGATGTAACAGAGTCTGTACATTGTTCAGTTGTAGAATTGCGATGTAACGGCGTTGGTACAGTGTTCAGTTGTATAATTGCATTGTATCGTAAAACGCTTTGATATTGAGAGAACGTTACGCAAGATATCGTGCTTCATTGTCAGTAACGGAGATCTGCAGTGAAGGCTGATGTATATTGTATGAGAGACGCTTTGTGTCAGAGTTGAGAAGATTTTGTACTATTGTTGGTGCAATTGTGAACGCATTTCGTGGAGATCGCATCGCTGTAATAAAATATTGTTGGAACTGTTACTCCAGTATTGTCTACATCCTTAAGCCACGTGTGACGGATTGCAGCTGAATGAGGTTTATTTAAAAGAACTCTACGTGTGTGCGCTTGGTGTAGTTATCATTTCTACGACCACGATTTTACCACGTAACAATCTCCTTCTACTCAAATTCACCCTCTGATCCACACACACTGGCACACGGACATAAATACGGACAGACGGCGATTTCCTCCATTTGTAAGCTCTGTGGTCTGGCGTCAGTAGCATAGCAATTCTGATGAAGAATAATAGCACGAGCAGCGAAATGACGTCACTTCAAGCTTCACGTCATGGCATCATTAGTCCCTCGACGCCTTGTTCATCAGTAGTGACGACTCGATGTTATACGTCACTCATCGCAGTATTAACATTTCACGTATCAGAGAATCACTTTGCAAATGTACTTGCTGATTTTCACACCTGGGCTTACAGGTCACAATTTGACCTAATCCTACCACAGGGCCGGGACAAATTGCAGGCTTATGCAAACACTGTTTTTGAAAAATCATGCGGGTATTAATGAGAAGATAGTTTTTCTCGTAAAAGAAATATTAAAGTTAAGTTAGCTGTTTTATAAATGACTCCGAAAAAGTGGTGCAGAATATTGTCTGATTTTCACACCAAGGGCATGACAGCCGAGACAAACTGTAGACTTATGTAAATACCGTATAGGAAAAATCATGCTATTATTAATGAGAAGATTGGTTTTTTTTCGTACAAAAGATTCAATTGTTTTACGATTAACCCATATTTTTCGTGAAATTAATCCCCAAAACATGAAAATATATTTTTTCAAAAAATATTTAATTATCAATCAAGAAGTTCTAGAGGTACAAAGCTGGTTAACGAACTCATTCAATATCTCCCTTTTATCGAGCTTTATGCAAAATATCTAGTAAAAATAAGAAAAATTACGGACTCCAGTGTGGATCAACCGGTTTTTGTGAAACGGCCATGTTCTCGCCAATGAGCATTTTAATTTTTTTTTTAAATCGAAAAAAAAAAAAGATCTCGAGATTATTCATTTAGTGACAATATCCTAAAATTCACAACTACTCACAAACCCTTAATTCCCCTAAAAGTAATTCCCCTTGGTTTGTTGTAAAATTCACAAGCTTGTCCGTCCTCAAACGCGGGCTCTAGTCGCTGTCACACACACACACACACACACATACACACACACACACACACACACACACACACACACACACACACACACACAAACACACACACACACACACACACACACACACACACACACACACACACACCACACACACACACACACACACACACGGGGCTTTGGCGCCCAAAAGACGTCTAGCAAGGTTTGCGTAGCTAGACGTGACGCCATTTTTATCTTGTTACTTCTTTGCCAGAATTTTTGCCCCTTCACGCCAAAAACGTCATGTGCATGCTCCGGAATGCGCTCCCACCAGCCCCATTTCAAAGTCTACCGTATTTTCAATACGGTAGACAAAAAGTACATCAATACTTGAACAGTAAGGTCTAACATAAGAAATCTGCAAACATACGGATACTAAACATATAATGGAAACATCGTTTATTTCCAGAACAGCAATATTGCAGACGAAACTATGCAGCGGCGGATGAGTTACCTAGAGGGGGGTGGGGGTGTGGTGGGAGGGGGTCCAACTTTTTGTTTGGGACCTTCAACCTGAATGCAGAAGGCCTCCCCTCCCCGCTAGACCCTTGCTTCCAGTGGCCAAAAAATCGAAAAGCGGGGATGGGAGAGGGTGGTGGTGGTGGTGGTGGAGTGGGGGGGGGGGGGGGGCAAGGACAGAGGAGGCACATGTGTGTATGTGTGAAGGCTCGCCAAAATATCAAACAACGAGGGTGGGGGGTGGGGGGGGGGGGGGTCCAAGCACCCCAAAAAGGGACTTTGTTATAGCATCTTAAATAATTTTGTGTCTGGTGGGTGGGTTCCGGAACCTCCCTCCCCTGCCCCCAAATCCGCCCCTGCTATGCCTATTGTAGATTTGTTCTCTGTAAATTGTTTCTGGTCTGTGATTTCCCAGTCAGCAACGGTCTTCGGGCCGCCGTCGGTCGCTGTAGGCCCGCGTACGGCTGTGCGCGGGTCCACTGCGGCCGACGGCGGCATGAAGACCATTGTTTACTGGGATTGGACCTTACGGTCTGAAGCCGGCTCAGGTCCAGATCACAGTGTTGACGCTACGCGTCGCGCCAATTAGCATGGCACTGTATTACATATCGTGTCGCGTCGCATCTGCATCGTCTCGTATTGCATTCATATCCGAAGTGTCTGCGTCCAGATGCTTACTGTGGTCGGGTTTCACGCGTGGAGAAGCGTCAGTCCAGTCAACGCCGTGACCAGGGCCGGTACGGTCATCCTGGGTCACGCGGAGACCAATGTGGGGTACGACCCCACGACCGGTCTGTTCACGGCGCATGTGGCCGGCCTGTACCATTTCCACGCCACATTCATGGACCACGACCTCACGGATCGTATTGATGCCTCCATGTACGAGCCGTACGTCGACGCCAAGAAGGTCGGTTTCAGTCACAGGCGCCCGTCACGTTGGTGTATAGGTAGTTTGGCAACGTTGCGCACAACGTGTTTCGCAAAAAAAAATTGTCAGTTTTGCTGTACAGTCGTAACATAATTCGGATTTTTTTTCGTGAAATGACTCAGATGCAGCACACATCGTTCCAATTACTTCCAGGTGGCTGCTACGGTGGATGACTCGCGGCATGGATAATAATAATAATAATAATAATAATAATAATAATAATAATAATACCGGTTATTATATAGGCGCTTTTTCCCATTTCTGCGAATCGGTTCAAAGCGCCGCGAACTGCACCCAACACGCACGCTCACGTGACACACGCATTCACTCTGAAGACAAACACAGTACAAGACAAACGCAGGACATTCACGTGGTGCGAAGGGTCAGCCTCAGCTCATGAGGTTTCGGAAATTTTGATCGCTTGTATTTGGAAATTGATAGAAGTGGCCTGAAACGGGTACCGGTACTGGATCGCGGCCGTGGTTCATCTGAGGCCTGGGCAGAGGGTGCAGCTACGCAGCGACAATGACTGACGAGGTGGATCAGTCACTTTTATGGCGGATACTACAGCACATTTTCCGGCTTCCTCGTCCGTGCTGACTGATTCTCCATCTGCAAGAGGCATATAGCAAACTTCGGATGCGACAAAATGCTAGCCCAGTAAGCGAAACGTCCTCGGGCCCGCCAGGGCCGCAGTGTGCCCCACACGACTGTGCGCGGGACCACTGCGGCCGTCGTGGGCGCCGAATACGTTTTGCTTACTGGGGATGCGACTACAAAATTTAAGCGCAGTAATTTCTATGGAAAAATATTTTTCTGACCTCTGAAAAGCAGCCTTTTTTTTGTTTTTGTTCGACATTAGTTATTCCAGTGACATTAAGTCCACTTGGCACACACGTGTGACACAGCCAAGCTCAGTGTATCCCACGTGTGTGATACAGCTTTTCGACTCAAAGGCAGCAAAGAAGGAGGTGTGTAAGAAAATCATGTCTCTGTTAATATACCGGCTGAAATTGTCACCTTAAAAAAAAAAAAAAAAAAAAAAAAAAAAAAAAAAAAAAAAAAAAAACCCTGCTCCATGGCAGGCGTTGATTGCTAAATTTCGCCGATAGACAGAATTACCAGTGAGGCCATGATTCAGCTAATCGTTGTTACCCTTCTTTTCGCAATCCACGTGAGCAGGCACATGTACCAGAGGTTTTCAACGGCGCCTCATGAGAGTAACGGCCGAAGGAACTCTCCTGTATACAAAGTTGAAGAAGTTCCGTCTTTCATTTTACGACATTCAAACTTCAGTCATAAGCTGTGTTTGTCCGGGCCGGCATAAGCTGTGTTTTCCGGCATAAGCTGT
>BTPG01000005.1:94001528-94061528 GCA_036245525.1 Semisulcospira habei | reverse complement strand
CAACGGGTATTATCGTTTTGCATAGTTCGAACGTTCCTCCACGTCTAGGCGTGTAGTTTTAGGCGACACGCGCTCCTGAAGCTGTCCCACGCTTCCCCAGCTGTGGACGTCCTCTCGACACGCTCCTCCAGCGCAGCCTCTGTTGACTTTGATGGCTCGGCACCAAGCCTCTCGCTTCCCCAGCTGTGAATGTCCTCTCGACACGTTCATCCAGCGGCAGCCTCTGTTGACTTTTACGTCTCGGCACCAAGTCCCTCGCTCCTCAGAAGAACTCTGAACAATAACGTTCTAATGTCATAACACTTGCTTAACACACAGATTTTGGGTGATATGAGGTACATTACGTAACCTGGCTGATACAAATACCTCTACACGTTCATTCAGACACTCGTGCTTCATAAAACAAAATAGATTCGCAACATCATAACTCAGTCACTACACTGAAAAAAACTATAACCTGACGCACGCGTCATGCACTGGTTCGTACATAGGAACAGATTATACTTAACATACCCACGTACTACCTTCGTAAACAACCTAGGCATACCAAAACACACCACATTCCTTAGTTATCCATCCTGGTACTATATAGAAAAATCCCCGGTTATCTCAATAAGTTCTAAACCGACATAACTAAACCAAATCAACGCTACCCAACTGAACTAAATCTTACTAACACATACTACATTTAACTCACTAGCTGTCGATAACACATCTAAAACGTTCCTGAAATCTCGGTTTCAGAGTCTTGGAATACAGCTAATGTATCCAACATACGTCCGTCCTCTACTACAAAATAGCACGTACTAATTATTCTTGAGCTCTGTTAGTTTGAGCTCCGCCATGAACTCGCGAACGCACGGAACTCGTGAATACACGGAATATTTGTCACCAAGAACTATTGACTCGACAGCACAGTGCAAAATCCCAGTGTGATCTGTATGCGTGAGCATAGAGCTTCATCACACAGTTACACAAATGTGTGTCAGATACGAAGTTTTACAGTTACATAAATATGTGTTACATACGAGGTGTTTCAGTTACACAAATGTGTGTCAGATACGAGGTTTTCCAGTTACACAAATCTGTGTTAGATACTAGGTTTTCCAGTTATACAAATGTCTGTCGGATACGAGAATTTTCCACAAATGTGTGTCAGATGCAAGTTTTTCCAGTTAAGCAAATGTGTGACAAATACGAGGTTTTCATACTAATATCTAATTGAAGCCGTGATGTCCATGATCTTACTTATAACAAGACCGTCAGATACGATAATTTTCCACAAATGTGTGTCCGATACAAGTTTTTCCAGTTAAACAAACGCGTGTCAGACACGAGGTTTCTAAATAAACAAATGTGTGACAAATACGAGGTTTTCCAGCTACGCAAATAGTGTTTGTCAGATGGGAGGTTTTCCAGTTAAAAATTAATGTGTGTCAGATACGTGGTTTTCCAGTTAAACAAATGTGTGACAGATACGAGGATTTCCAGTTACACTAACGTTATGGTCTGGTTATAAGATATAACTTGAGATCATGGACATTACAGCTCCGATCATCTTGCAGGCGCACATTGGAAACCATGTCTCTTGCTTAGAGTGTCTGGCACTGATGTTAGTGTGCCTAGATAACAGTGTGGAAAATTGCATGCTTCGGCTCATTAAGGTCTATGCCTCCCGGAAATTCGTTGTTATTGACGCTCATGGGGAGGTGAATTTCGGGAATTTCTGTCACTGCAAAGAATATTAAACACCACCCAAATGCAAGAGGTATAGATCCTGCGGGGGCTCATGAGGATCTATGCCTATGCTAAAATAATGTTAGATTTCTGTTTTGGAAATGTCGTTTTCCGGGGACGTGCGTCGGTTTTTTGGGGAAGAAATCGAAGAAATTTCGTCGAGGCGTGAGAAAAGCGGCGAGCAATGAGGTAAAGAAAGGATATTTTATTTTGGGGTAACGAACGGGTCTCAGGAGGGAGACGGGGAATGAAGTGGAGGAGGAGGGGGTGGGGGGGGGGGGTATATATAGCAAAGTTTATGGTATCCACTGAGTCCTTCTCTCTCCGAATAAAATCTGAATAGGATAAGAGAGAGAGAGAGAGAGAGAGAGAGAGAGAGAGAGAGAGAGAGAGAGAGAGAGAGAGAGAGAGAGAGAGAGAGAGAGAGAGAGAGAGAAAATGCTTGTCACAATTTGTTTTTGTGTAAAAATTATTTCGCTGGAACCCGCTGAGTATCAAGAGAAAGGAGGAATAATAGCAACGTTCATGGTATACCTAATCCTGTTTAGCCCATTACATCATGAGGCTGACTTTAATTTAAAACTTGAAAAACAATTGCTTATTGTCCTATGAAAGCTACAATACAGATTAGGAGATAGATCAACATTTTAGTTCTAGGGTGGTGCCAGAATAGCTTGGCGCCCAAGGCGCCAAGCTATTCTGGCACCACCCTTGAACTGTCATTGTCAAATTATTTCACGCAGTAGCGCACTAGGATGAAAAGGGTTAGTAAGGATACAATTCAGCTCCCCCCCCCCCCCTTCCCCGGGCCACTCCCCACACACACTTTCTCTTGTGTGTTTTCAAAGAATCATGTAGACTGACACAGTAGACTGAGGCTTTATAGTAAGGAAACGCAGTTGGTTGCGCTCCGTTATAAGCAGGACTAAAGAGACCGCTGGGCTGGATTGCTATATCAGTCTTACTCTCAATACCGGATGGGTCCCTCAAACTGTGGATGTCAAAGAAGCAACAGCTCCTTGCCAGCAAGAGGCATATATATTCTCAGGAGCTCATGCGAATACAAGCCTCTGGATAAATGCACAGAAAGTTTGAAGTCCATGCGTTGTTTCACCTGTTTCAAATGTAGCGATAACCTATGACCTATATCAACCCCTTCACTGAAAAAAGTGAACGCGATCTAACTGCAAGAGGCATAGATCCTCATGAGCCCCAGCGACTGCGGGGGCTCATGAGGATCTATGCCTCTTGCTGAGACCACGTTGTGTCCGTGTTCTTTAGACAGTTGTGGCTTTTGGTCGCTCAGTGAATGCAGATTTCAGGAACAACATGTACGTAGGTTGGCAGGGAAAGGGTTGATCGTCGTTCGGCATATGTAATAAGGCGCGCACGGTCCCGGAGTATCATTTTGAAATCGTAGCGTTGCCTACTCTGCGACTGCACCCGAAGGTCAACCGTCGGGGTCTGGCCCTTTAATCTCCCAGATTAAATTGATGATACGTGTACCGTGAAACACGCCGAAATCCTTTCAGAGCGTAATGAATGTCTTTTTCGATTTTAGCTACCTCGTGAATTCTATTGAGGCGAGCCTATGTAGCACAACACAACTCTCCTACAAAAAGGCATAGATCCACATAAGCCCTCACCGCCATCGACTGGAAAGAGGCATAGATCCTCATGAACCCTCGCAATCTGCGGGGGCTCATGAGGATCTGTGCCTCTTGCTGACTCAAGCCCGAAGGGGGCATCACATATTCAATATAAAATTGATTTTGGGACGATTTGAAATCTTTTGAAGAAACTCCCGCAGGGATTACTGCAGACTCTTTCATACATATGCTGTTGACGCGGAAATTTTTTAATGCGTTTCTTTTGATTTCTTTCGATATGAATGTGCGGAAGGTTTAACAAAAAATATACCCTTCGCCGTATTTGTTTTCCCGGGGGCGCAGCTGAAAATGACGCAAATTCGTGTTGGTTTATTTTGATTTTGTGCTCGCTAAAATTTCTTCACGTTTTATATGCTTAACCCTCTGGCTGTCGGTAGCTACACCAAGTCCGCGTAGATTGCATCAAAAGTCGCTACCGACAGCGCATAGGTTAACCCAATCAGTCCTGACACAGCATAACAGGATATGGATTGGGCATGATGGTTAAAGAGCAATGCGCTCAATTTGTAAGGGGAAAATAGGCTGAGTGGATGAGACAGTATTGAAATTCAGTATTAAAAAAAAAACCCGGTTTAATGGACATCAAGCCAATAGGCAGACAAGCAAAGCAAGCAACCATCAAAGCAAGCAAGAATCCAACCAACCAGCCGGTCAACCAACCAGTCAGCCAGCCATCCAACCAACCAACCAACCAACCAACCAACCAACCAACCAGCTTGACCAGCCAGACAACCATGATGTATGTTTTTGCGAATGGTAAACATAAAACGTGTGTGAGGACAAGAGACATAAAGCGTGAATGCAGCGTGAATCAATACGTATGTTTGAACTAGAGAAAGTGCTTTCCGGAGAAAATTGCCTGCTCCAAAGTACATGTCCACAAAATCAATCAATCAAGCAATCAAGCAAGCAAGCAAGCAATCCCAACAAGTTTGAGTAATTTTCAACACACACGCACTCACACACGCGGGCGCGCACGCATACAAAAATACAAACACACAAACATGCGCGCAAACAACCACCCTTACCCCCCCCCCCCCCCCCCCCGAATATACACATTCGCAATCACCCCCCTCCCCTCACCCTCCCTCCCCCCCCCCACACACACACACGGCATCCGCCATCCCCCACCCCCAAACACACGCACACACACACACACACACACACACACACACACACACACACGGACACACACACACAAACCTCACCGACCCTCGATCCTTACTGTCCAAGACGCATACATGAAATCACCCTTGCTGAAAATCCGACCTCTCTTTTCCCATCATATGCTTTTTATCAGGTAATTCATCCAGCCTACCCCATCTGCGAGAGGCATAGATTGACATGAACCCCTGCAGTCACAGGGACTCATGAGAATCTATGCCTCTCGCTGACAAAGATCTGTTAATTCCCGCTGCTCCTCGTATTTCGTGTGTTGTTGGTGTTAAAGGTACGAGTGCACTTCGGCCAGAAATCGGCAAGAACTGATCCCGCGCTGATCAGGTTTTGTTTGTCTGCAAATACGCGACATTTACCTTGGTCTGACCGGTCTGATAGAGCAGACAGCTTGTAAACAATAGGGAATTAGACGGTGACCATGCTGGCCCCCGCTCAACACATTTCCTGCGCTTAGCCAGAATGCCTAGTACAACAGTTCTTTAGCCGGTCCATTAAAAACTAAGTGGGCGGTCTTCGGATCGACGTGCGGGTCGGTAGTATCCTCGGTTCCATGTTGTCCGCCACGGAACCGAGGATATTTTGCACACTGGGACGGGTTCTCATGAAAAAAGCAACACTCGACACCAAAAAGAGAGAGGAACAATTGAAAAGTAAGACTGATTTGATGTTGCCGTTGTTGTTGCTGTTGTTGTTGTTGTTGATGATGCTGCTGTTGTTGTTGCTGTTGCGGTTCTTGTTGCTGCTACCATTGTTGCTGTTGCTGTTGTTGTTATCGTTGTTGTTTCTGCTTTTTGTTGCGGTTGTTGTTGTTGCTGCTGCTGCTTTTGTTGCTGCGGTTCTTGTTGCTGTTGTTGTTGCGGCTGTTAATATTATTGTTGTTGTTGCTGGGTGGTGGTTTGGCGGGTTGCTTGGTTTGGTCTGTTGCTTGAATGGTCGTTTATGCATTGCTTCTTCTCTGCTAAAAATAAAACTTGCATTCTGTGCCCAGAATAACCTCACACAAAAGAATGCATCGACAAAATCGAACACAGCGCAGCCATCATGATCGACAGAACACTACACACGACTTCCTCCATCACAAAAATGACGATAATAAAACCAGTCAAAGACGCACATTTCACTAGCCCCGCAGACGTGGGGCCTCTTGAGGATCTGTGCTTCTTGCTGATCGTTAAAATGTTTGACAGCCGAGGACAACCTCATGCATAATTAACAACTTCGGAGCCGGAATGACAGCAGACGTCTGTGTTCTTTTACCAGTCCACAGCAGCGGTCTTCTGCTCTCTCCTAGTCCTTTCGCACGTGGAGCTGAAAGGAACTAGCCTGTCCAGATCACAGCGGAACGTTTCGGAGTGTGTTTATGCTTAACCCAGGCATGCTAACTATCATGGTTGAACTGTCGCTAGAAGTTACTGTGACGCAGACTCAAAGGTTAGCTTAAAAAAAAAAAAAAAGATAATTTTATCCTCTGGATGTAAAGAGACAACAGGCCAGAAACCACCCCGACGACAGATCGACGCAGCAGGGGTTATAGTGCCGAGGCGATGTTGCGTTATGGGAGTAGCGGCACGCCAAACATGTTGGCCATGTCGACCCAAGGTCACAGCCCAAAAAGATCAACTCACGCCATTAGGAACCGGGAGTCAATTTGGCGTGGCAACTGATGTTGCGCGTTATGAGAGTAGCAAGTCAAAAATGAGTTTTCGCCAGGTCGGCCCAGGGTCACAGCCAAATTAAACGTCTCACCCCATTTCAGTCGAACCGAGGGTCAAACTATTGGCGTGGTAATGTTGTACCTTATGAGAGCGGCAAGTCAAAAATGAGTTTTCGCCAGTTTCACAGCCAAATTAAACGGCACACACCATTTCCAACCGGGGATCAATTTGGCGTGACAATGTTGCTTGTTATGAGAGTAGCTATTCAAAAATGAGTTTGACCCGGGGTCATAGCCAAATTAAACATCTCACGCTATTTCGACCCAGAGTCACTTTGGCTTACGCCAAAGTAACTGCGGGTCGAAACGGCATGGGTCATGCTCGGCGTTTTACAAAACCGAAACAATCTCTCTGCAAACGCGGACTTGGTGTACTACATGTTCTCATGGCTGCTAGCAATGTGCAGTGTTAACCTTTGGCTGCAGCTAAATTATTCAGAGGGGGATTACAGTCGAACCTGTTATGAGCAACCATGTTCTTTTTGCAAGAGAAAAGGATCTTAACACACAGGTGATCTCCCAAAAGAATCATTAGTATCACCTGTCATTACAGACCATCATCAGCTGGCCACGTCATCTAAATGATGCTCCTTAACGAGAGGTGTATATGTATAATTTAGCACTAGGCTAAACATTTCCGTGCCGGTGAGCAGCAAAATCCCTCTACGTACATTGTCCAACGATCATTATGCCCGGCCTCCAGGCCAGTTGGGGCATAGTCATTAAAGCTTTATGCCTTTCTGATAGCCTTAACGTACCATTACGCATAAATCTGAAGACACATTTCAGCATCATTTGTATTTGTTATGCCTTGTCGACACATCTTATGAACTTTAACAGTAGTTTGGACACGCAGCAAAAGCACACGCGTAATCGCACTTATTCTTTCCGCGCTGCCGTTAGCGTGTCAGTCTATTTTTAGCAGTTTCTCAGTCGTACTGGAAGCGTTGCATTTCGAGAACGGAATGGAGTCATTGTCAGGTTATTTGATATAAAGACGACGTGTGCTGAACTGGATTGTCCTGTGTCTAAATGAACCTTAACTAGACCTGTTTGTATCTGTTACATGAGTATATCTTTGAACATTACGGCGGTAGTGGGCCTTCACTGAAGTTAGTTTCGTCTGTCTTGTCCAGAAGGAGGGGGGACATTAACCCTTTGGGTGTCAGTGGCGGTTTTAGTAGTCGCGATGATTCCAGCAGGACACCGACACCCTAAAGGGTTAATTCATGGTGCGGGTTGTGAAGGTATGGGAAAGCTGTCACACATGCTCTGGTACATGGTAGGATTTTTTTTCACAATGATAGTCATAATCTGCCCTTATAGGGGATGTTCGGAAATCAGAAGTAGGTCGAAACTGCACGCATGTCATGTCGACGCAAACAGTGGATTTAAAGCTCTGACAAACATGCGATATCATATGTTTGTCCGGATATTGAATCCACTGTTAGCGTCAGAAAACGCACAGCTTTTAACCCACTTTTAGCTGATTTAAACCTTCATTTAACAAAGGAAAAGGTCAGCGTTTGTTACAAGCGAGATTTTCAATGTAATACATATTTTTTTCTGCGTATGGGAGGTGGGGGACAGTTATGTTTTTAGGGCTGCTGTAACAAACTAGTCGATATCCTCGATGTCCACAGAGACAAAAACCGATCCTGGTGCAAAATGCGAACAAATTGATTTTGAGTGTCTGAGGAAACAAAGCATGGCACTGCACTACACCACTGCGGTCGATGTGTTTGCGTGTCGCTGAACCTGAAATACCAACACACAGTAAACCGAACCTGCCAAATAAGTTTGTATTGTAAAACCGCGTCAGGCTGCGGTAAGGTGTTAAATATCCTCGTGTCCTTGAATGGTCCTCACAAAACATAAGAACTCGGAGATTTTTCATTGTTCGTTCAGTTGTCAATATGTGTCCCTGTTAGGAAAAGATCGAGTCATCGGGCCGACAGTCGGCCATAGTAGGCCCGCGCACGACTGTGCGCACGACTGTGCGCGGGCCTACTATGGCCGATGTCGGCCCTAGGACCTGTGCATTTTACGTTTAATTTTGGTTGTAACGTATAACAAACCCGTACGCCTAAAAAATGTGAAGTCGAACCTTGGGGTGGACTGTTACCATGCCACACTGGGCGGCTTTAGTCCCTTCTCACGGAAACTGTGGCGTGTGTACAAGCCTAAAATTTCTTTGAAAAATAGAATCTCATGAGAGTGAGAAACCGCCTGCCGATGCAAACCGCCTGCCCGCCTGCCAATGCAAACCGCCTGCCGATGCCAACCGCCTGCCGATGTAAACCGCCTGCCGATGCAAACCGCCTGCAGATGCAAACCGCCTGCCGATGCAAACCGCCTGCAGATGCAAACCGCCTGCCCATAAGCAAGATTAACCCGTTCAGTGCCGAGTAAATCTGAACACCGCCCAACTGCAAGAGGTATAGATCCTTACGAGCCCCCGCTGTAGCGGGGGCTCATAAGGATCTATGCCTCTTGGTGACACAACTTTGCATCCATGCTCCTGGGACAGATAGGGTTTTTAAGGGTGTTGAATTAGCGAAGATTGCAGAAAGAAGGTATGAGTCAACTGGTACTGAAAGGGTTAAGGTCAATCACTTGGTCTTCTGCATAATTCATGACAACTGGCAGTCAAGGTATATAATTCGATTGTCACATTGTGACAGCGAACCCCTATCTTACCCCCTCCCCCACCTCCCACACGCAGAAGAAAAAAAACTTCTACCCCCGACATGCACCCCCGATCCCCTACCCCCCCCCCCCCCGTTCCTCCCTCCCCCTCCCCCCGCCTTCTACTGACATAACTCATGACAACTGGCAGTAATTAAAGAAGTTAACCAGATGATTCGATCGTCACATTGTGACAGTAAACCCTTCTCTCCCTCTCTCCCACCAACATGCCCCTTCTCCCCAACCCCAATCCCCTCCCCCCGCCCCCGCCAACATGCTGTACTTTGTCCTTCTCTTACATGTATGTACTTCGAATACTCGTATACCGATCTCCACTGACAAGGGAGTGGCATTGTGGAAGCTTAGCCATGCGTCCTGCTTGTCCGTACGATTATTGACAAATTCTCTGATATCACAAAAGCCTCTTGTGCTTACACAGTTCCTGCAATCCAGACTACAGGCACTTGACACTAGGAGAACAGGTATATACAGTACAACCTGTTTTGAGCCGCTTTTTGTCTGCAAGAAAGAAGTGGTCTTAAAAGACAGATACACCGCACGAACCATTAGAGAGCAGTTGTATAGTACATTTTTTGTGAGCAATTGTTTATTATTATTTTTATTATATATTTTTGGGTAAGGAAAATGTGACCTTAGAAGACAGTAGCTCTTTCCAGAGAAGTCTTCACTCTGAAGGACCAAAAGTGTCCCTTGTCATTAAAGACCATCATTTAGGCGGCTGCAGCCGCCTAAATGATGGTCTTTAATGACAGGTGACCTCGCACAATAGGGGTGCCTCAAAACATGTTCTGCCGTACTAGTGATATCTCCTGCGTTCAAAATTCGGCCATCGGCATTCCCAATGGCATTCAGTGATATCTCCTGCGTTCAAAATTCGGCCATCGGCATTCCCATTGGCATTCAGTCCCAACAGCCTACGACGCGCCACAGAATCAATAAGCGAATTCCATTCAAGAATAGCTAGGCACCGGAAGAACATGATAGTTCAAAGATGGTGCCAGAACGTAAGCCGCACCGTCTGAAGACCGTTATCACGTCACCATGGCTGTCGTCTCAGTATTAAAAAAAAAACAAAAAACTAATTTGAAACCCAAATAACCAACTACCTAACTCAAAACGTGGTGCATCCGGATACGCGGCAATACGCTCGTATGTGTTGATTTGATTTGGTCCGTACCAGTAAGCAGTGATCCTCGGACCGATGTCGGCCGCAGTGGGCCGGCGCACAGCTGTGCGCGGACTGCGACCGATGTCGGCCCGAGGATCCTTTGCTTAGTGAGATAGGACTCGCTATAGCGGCGCGCCTTGCTTAGTGGCTGGTGCAGGACTAAGCTCGCTCATGCAACTGGCCCCTGGGGCGCAGGGAACAGGGCCCTATTCCTCCTTCTGACATGATAGGTCCTGACTCCCCCGTATATTTTGGTTCCACCTCATAATCGATTACATGTACATAAAATCAGTTTGGTAGGGCTCAGCCACGGTACCGTGTAGGCCCTACCATCTGAAATTCTGGCTTGGAGTATGAATCAATACCTTTCGTCAGTTCTGACGCAAGTTTCAGTATCTTCTAGGAAAGGCGACTTTCATTTGCACTGAATTTGCCGACAAGAAATCGCGTTTTAACCGATCGGATTTAGATCTGACGTCAAACAAAACGGCAAAAATTTAATTAGTCCTGCACGTAACGTTTCTCCCAAAATACCTAGTTTTGTTGTTGTTGTTGTTGTTGTCCCACTTCAATCTGTGTATTGTATGAGATGCAATTGCGCGGGCGTTCATTTGAATATGTGATTATTTCATAAATAATTTCTCAGAGTGTAGAATCAGTTTCTGGTTCCTTGCGATGAAAAGTAATTTTATCAAAGTAATCAAAGTAACCTGATGCAGTAAGCAACGGGCTTTGGATCGTAAATCCTTCAATGCCGAAAAAGAAATGAGCAGTTGATGATCCAACTGCAAAGAGACATAGATACTCATGAGCCCCCGCAATTGCGGGGGCTCATGAGGATCAATGCCTCTTGCTGACAACACTTCGTATTCATTTTCCTCGTATGGCTTGGACTATCGGGTGTTGAACTTAACAAAATAATTAAGAAATACGGGCTCCACTGTGAGATGGCTTTACGATCCTAATTGTCGCTAAACCATAATAAAAGCCAGCAGTCTGCTTTCAGTAAGCTCAATTGATGGCATATTTTTATCTGTTACACGAGACTCGACATCGAATCTGATCGTCACAAAACCATCTGGGCGGGCCTCCAACCTAGGAACACGACGTAAATGAGGCAACGGCAATATGCACAGATTATCATGAGCCTCCTCAAACTTGCTGGAGCTCTCACATGAGGATCTTTCAGGCGCGCGTGATAATGATGTTGTACATTGTGTCTAAAAGATGGACTAGAATAGATTCGTAATGCGTGAGACTGAGGCTTGTATCCCAATGGATCGCCACCAAATGCGGCGACTCATGCGGATCTATGCCTCTTACAATCGGATAGTATGTTTGGGGGGCTTTATGAGAATCTGTTCTTCTTGATATTGCTCTCAGTTGGACTATACATTGTAATACTGAGGGACAACATCTCGACTTACGCCGACTCCGTGAACCAGCGTATTATGGGAACAATATAAATATGACAGCAAGAGGCATAGATCCTCATGAGCCTCCGCAATTCCGGGGGCCCATGAGGATCGACGCCTCTTTCAGACGGACTATTTATGAAACACGCTTTTTTCCCGGTGCGTCAACCAGAGGGACAATATCTCCGCTTACACCGGTCTCCCGAAATCTGTCAAGCTTTCACCCGCGGCCTCTTCCTTCTAGCGTACGAAATGCGTGCAAGTCTCGAGTCTGCGTGTTAACACTGACTAGACCTAGCGGTGAGCTTGGATCACACGTGCAATGCGGCCGTTACATGACACTGACAGGTTTGACCCATTTACGCCTGAGGGTATACTACACATGGATGGTGCGTTCTAATTATGCGTCGTTTGCTACGCCAGCTAATTTTTTTTTGTACCAAAGATATACACAGCATTCCCTGGAGAACACAATGTGTTTCTTCAGTGGACATACCAGCTGCCACATTGATTCGAATACTCCAAACCGTTTGACCCGTCTGTGTATTGCGGCGTGCGCATTTAGGAGCCTGCTTAGAGGACGCATTTGTGTGTGAAAACGTGAAACAACGAAATCATTCGGTAGAAATATTCAACCAAGAAATACAGAGTATCATTGTGTGACACAAGCTGGTGCACTCAGTGGTTCGATTTTTCGAAATCGTCTGACCCGACTGTGAATTGGTGTAGACATACATAGGACAGCTAGTTTAGCAGGCGCATCAGTGTGTGAAAATGTCCAACAATGAATTCATGAGGAATAAAACACAATTGTGCAATCTTTGGGAATTCTGCTTGTACGCCAGCTGCCGTGTGTCGCGTGTGTAAGTGAATTCCAACTGCATAAACACACTGCCCGTACGTCTGAGGCCACAACATATGGTAAGAGCTAAATTTCTATCATTTCTACGGAGAATTTGAGTAACATTTTCTCCCCCTAAATTCCCCCCAATTGTCCTATCCTTGTGGTCTGTGCTGAAGCACAGAACACAAGGCTAGGACAATTGGGAAAAATTGAGGAGGATCAGTCGAGGGCTTGATCGAGTTGTTTAGAATGTCCACAGCCAAGAAAATTGGCAGACTGGTCCCTGGTCGAATTTGTGCGCCCAATTTTGGGCGGCTCCGTTGGAGTTTGGCTTTCTCTCGCTCTCTGGTGTGTGGTGTGGCGCCCGGCGATCGATAAACTGATTTGTATGTACACTTCGAGTGCGCTCAGCGCTGACTTTGTGTACTGGTGAGGGAATGAATCGACCCGTGGTAGATAGGATAGTGCCCTATGAGCATGAATGTTGACCAACAGTGACACTTCACAGGGTAGTACCTGGTCAGCATGGTGCTGGTTGGTAGTAATAAACGAAGCCAATATTTCATGTGTACCGTGACACATAGATCGATCATGTCTGTTCAAGGGCAGTGCCAGATCAGCAAGGCCAGCACATTGGACTACCACTGAACTATTACTGGCGATCCATCTCCTCCAACTAGGCAGCTTGCAATTTAGGGCACAATGCATTAACTGAAGGTTGGAAAATGATGCTGCGTGCAATGACGGTTAGACACGAGACAGCTTTATAAAGGCCTCAACTCACATCGTGACAGGAGTGACATATAGTGTCACGATAATAAAGAGTTGAAAGCCACTGTCCAGATGGACATCGTCATATTAAACAGATTAAACTTCAATTTATACAATTGTAATAACTCCTCTCTCTCTCTCTCTCTCTCTCTCTCTCTCTCTCTCTCTCTCTCTCTCTCTCTCTCTCTCTCTCTCTCTCTCTCTCTCTCTCTCTCTCTCTCTCTCTCTCTCTCTAGCTCTTGTTTTCAGCGTGCAGTGGATTAGCAAGAACGGGTGGTTGCCTCTCTCGATTCGATACACCTTATAAGGATCTATGTCTCTTGCTCTGTGAGAGAGAGAGAGAGAGAGAGAGAGAGAGAGAGAGAGAGAGAGAGAGAGAGAGAGAGAGAGAGAGAGAGAGAGAGAGTGCTTATAGTTAAACTTAGCTTCAAATCTGACCTTTACAGCGGAACACCTGTTTTGCACACCAAATCGATAACTCAGACGGATGTAATTCTTCAGACTTAAGAAAATCCCACCAGGAGGACCAATAACTTTCTCTGCCTGTATAATACAGGGGTAAATCGTTCTAGCAAGAAGCATAGATTCTCATTAGCCCCCACGGTCGCGGGGGCTCATGACTTTATGCCTCTTGCAGACAGATAGGGTTCGTATTTCGCTGAGACTGTTCCGGTCGGCATTTTCAGTTTTCGCTTGTCTTTTGTTTCCACACTCAGTTTCACTTTTCCTTCAAGCATCAGCTAGTCGCGGGAGATAGATTGACCGTAGTTTCACATATGAGGCTTTCGTTATTTCAGACAATCCTCTTTAGCAATAGTTCAAAAATCACACACAGAGTGAGACATTAGAAAGACGTATGAAATGTTTTCAAACTGTTGGTAGTATTATCAGTCAGGACATTTTCAATTATTTAAATTCGTTGACTGCTTTTGTCTCTTACACATCGGCAATAGCTGCTGCAACTAAAACAGCAACAGCGATAACAACAACAACGACAGCGATAACAACAAAGACAGCGATAACAAGAATAAAACAACAACACAGATTCAATATCGAAAGATTCAAAGATTTTCTTTCCTATCGTGGTATGGAGGAAAGATGTCGTTTACAGTTTGATTATATTCATCGAACAGTGATGACCACGATAGTGCCAACAACGACATCAACAACAACACCGACAGCAAACAGCCATAATAACAAAAACAACAACTGACAGGGATAGCAGCAGCAACAACAAAAATATTGATAATGTCATGAAGAACAACACTAACGATAGATTTTTTTTTTAATCAGGATTTTGCGTACTCAGGGATTGCTCAACTGCAACCACAGCTGGTCTGACAGATGAGCGCGGGTCTGTGATTTGGGACCCTATGGGTACAGTCCACGCAGGTGTGCTGGTCTGCGATTTTGGACCTTGCGGCCGGAAGGCCGCAAGGTCCAAAATCACAGACAAGCACACCAGCACACGCAGTGCGTTTTTACCAGATAAACACACGTCCACGCGGCTGTTGCAAGATTTATTGCACTTGATTGTTTTACACGTCTGAACGTTGTGCAATGCTACTGTCACTGGGACACACGTCCAGGATTGCGCCTAACCCCTGCACTGCTGAAGAAAAACTGAACTCCACCCAACTGCAGGAGGCATATATCCTCATGAGGCCCCCGCAGTCGCGGGGGCTCATGAGGATCTATACCTCTTGCTTAAAAAAATGTCGATCCGTGCTCCTTGGGCGGCTGGACGCCTTTGGCGTTGGTTGTTCAGTTCAGGCTTTAACGTCCACGGCACTTAAGTGATAATGGACGGGGAGCGGGTGGGTGGGGTGGGGTGGGGGTGGGGTTGGGGGGGGGGGTGGGGTGGGGAACAACTACTGCCTATGGAGTACCCCTTGAACGCAGATCAATTCAGGGGCACTCCAACTGTGCCGCTTTGATTGGCCAGGACTTTTCAAAGGACGTGCTGTACAGAGGAAGCCTGTCTTTTTGCCTGGTAAAGCTTCTTTGGCGTTGAATTAACCCTTTGGGTGTCGGGTAGCGGTTTTAGTCGCGATGATTCCTGCAGGAATCACCGCGACTAAAAACCGCTACCCGATACCCAAAGGGTTAACAAGATTTCATAGCACAGTCTGCGTATGCCGGCTGGGCAGGGGTTAACTCGCTTGTTCACTGCCGGTTGCGTGCACAAGAGGGTTAACTCTTTCGAGACGTGCCGCATCCGGACTCGCGGCCTAAGGCCGCGAGTCCGGATGCGGCACGTCTCGAAAGTGTTAACCCGATTAACTGCCTGGACACACTGAGCAATACCGTCAGGCGCCAAGCTAATCCGGCACTACCCGTGAACTGTGGTGAACGGTTCATTTCTCCCGCAGCTGGCACACAGTGTTTTAAAAAAAAAAACCACGCCTCCCGATAGTTGTAAAAGTCAGCTTGAAGTTTGACAGCGTCAGCCGACTGGAAAACATCTGTGTCATGCTTCAGTCCTGATCATTGTTGAGAGTTATAACTGTTGACGGGTTTTCGAGTCGTTTTACCACCACCTAACCACGCCCCCCCCCACCCCCCTCACCCCCACCCCACCCTACCCCACCCACACACAAAACGGGGAATCCCAACGAAGAAGAAGAAGAAAAAGAAAAACACGCTTAGAAAAGACAATTACAGCACAATTTATTAACCTTTTGGCTGTCGGTAGCGGGTTTGGTCGCGATGATTCCGGGCTGTAGGAGTCATCGCGACAAACCCGCTACCGACAGCAAAAGGGTTAAAATTTCTCTTCATTTTACACGATTGGCAGTCACCTTTTCAATCACTTATTATTTTATGACATTTTCATTTCCTTTCTTCTAGAAAGTTCTATCATGTTGGTTGTGGGGTGGACTTTTTTTCCCCCGCGTGACATGAGTGCCCTAACAATAATGGTATCATGATAAACGAGACAGAAAATCTACTTTTGTCCGGACGTTACATTATTTATTTATTTTTCCGGCCATTCACTGATTTTTGTGTCATATTGACAAATGTGTCTAGTAAAATCCACTCACTCCTTTGCTTGAATTCTTTTAGCAGTGACATAATATGCTTCCAAACCTCTCGTTGGCCTAATTTATATCTATGTTATTTTGATCATCTTAGTTTGCATCTCAGTCACCAAAGATAAGATAAGCAGCACTGTGTTGTAATTGTCTTTCTAAGCGTGTTTCTTTCTTCATTGGGATTTTCTTCGACCATCGTTTGCATCGTTGAAATCATTTGGCCAGAAAGCATCTGCAGAGGAAACTATGTGATGTATCTTAATAGACTACGCACCTATGAGTTGGATAACACAGGTCTTAGTAAGCAAAGGATTTTCGGTCCGACGAGGGTTTTATTGGGCCCGCGCACGGCACTGCCGTGCTAAGGCCCACAAAGCCGACGTCGGCCCGACAACCTTTTGCTCGCAGCGATGTATCTACGAACAATGAAGAGTCAGCTGGATAGACTATACGCGTTCTGGCTGTGGGAGACGGAACGCAGAAGATCTTCGGGCCGCCATCGGTTCTAGCGACTGACACAGCCCTAAACGGGTCCGCTAACTGAAAGCCGACATCGGCGCGTCGGACACTTTGCTTACCAGGAAGGGATCGATCCTCATCACTTAAATCCGAATGAAAAGGACTTCTCCTATTTTTCAGTTCGGGTTGGATCGAAGCGTGTAAATTCGCAGCCAGTGTCTCCTGAGGGCCCGTGCCTGCTTGCAAATTTATGGACAGGAGGGGATTTTTTTCCGCTTTTGGACAAGGAGTGGCCATTTGTGTTCCCCATGTTCAGAGCGGCTTCCGTTTTTGTCGTGATGCCAAGCCGATCAATGCCGGTGGAACGCCCTGACCCCGCCTCGACCTAACTCCAGTGTCGGCATTGTTATATTTGTTCCTAGGCTTCCTATATCATCTGCAGGAGCCTTTATTTTTTTCACACGTTGAGCCTTAGAGTCGCAATTTCACCAGTCTGAAAGTTGCCCTCTGACGCCTACAATACAGTTAAGGACAGTTCGACCATGATAGTTCAAGGGTGGTGCCAGACTAGCTTGGCGTCAAATGGCGCCAAGGTAGTCTGGCGCGGCCACCCTTGAACTATCATGGTCGATCCATATCTTGTACTGCGTCGGGACTGAATGTATACCTTCCTGGAGACGCTTGGATTTGCGGGCTAGTGTTGTTGTTGCTGTTGCCTGGGAACGCTGATGATGATGTCCATTCCGTCAGCTTTGCATAGTTCTTGAAACAATACCAACCCCACTCAAATAAATAAAGCAGAAAACAAATGTAGTTTAACTAACGAACGAAACGAAGTGAAGACAAACAATTAAAAGACAGGCGCTCCCTCAAGACACGCCTTGATGTAGGTGGCCATAGCCATCGAAATAATAGTATTTTTTGACAGGTGATCTCTCATAAAGGTCGCCCCTCAAAACAGGTTTTGCTGTGCAACAAAGCAGTATAATCTGCAGGCTGATTGATTATAATAAAGACGGTATCATACATTATTGTCTTTGATTAGAGTGTGTTCAAATCAGTGAAATACATACAGTAAAGGATCAGTCTCTTCATAAGTCAATTAACTACATAGTAATAGACTTATGGCCTATTAGATATAGTGCGTTTGCATCGGTCGTCGACCACTTTTTCCCCGCATTAATGCGTTCACTGCCGAGGAAAAGTGAACACGATCCAACCGCAAGAGATATAGATTCTCATGTACCCCCGCGACTGCGGGTCTCATGACGATCTATGCCTCTTGCTGAGACTAATTGTATCTATGTTTTATGGACGGTTTTGGCTTTTTAGTCGTTGAACGAACCAAGATTTCAGAAACAGAAATGTACGCACATTGGCAGAGAAGGGGTTAATGTCTTTGGGATGGATATAGTTCAAGGGTGAACTATTATGCATTTCTTTGAAAGAGTGTCCATCTACACTTACACCGGACTAAATGCACGAGGTTGAATGCTGACCGGCTCAAGTAAAGAGGAGCAAAGCTCGAGGTTTTCCACAATTTTTGTAACTCTCACTGAATTGGGTCAGGCGTAGGCAAAGTTTTCGCAATGAAAGAATTTCTGCAGGACTCGTCACAACAAAAACCGCTACCGACAGCCAAACGGATGAATTTTTCGGAAAAAAACAACCTTGGTTCACTAGCATTTCAAACGCACTATATGTATTATTCCATAAAACTCTGACCTTATCACTTCCATCTGTAGAGCAGCCAGCCTATTTCCAGCTGAAGAAAATCAGCTCTGTAAGATCTTTCCTGACTCAGTCTGCCACCACTCAGTCTGCCACCATCTTCACTGATTTTGAGTTGCATTGACTATTGAAATTGTTTGTTTGCGGGCCCGCCTGCCATCTGAAGAACTGGCTCGACTTCAGAGAATATTAAACAGTGCAGCTCGCCGCGTCATTTTTCAGAAATCAAAAAAAGATCATGTGTCGTCCTTGTTGTACCAACTTCACTGGCTTCCCATCAAAGCTAGGATTGAGTACAAGGTAGCTACTTTCGCCTTCCGTCATTTCGATGGTACACTGCCTCCCTACCATTCCAGTATGTTAACTACTTATCAAGCTTCCCGCACCTTACGTTCTAGTAGCGAAAAACTGTTGAAAGTACCGAAAATAAATACAAAGTCCTTTGGTCAAAGGTCCTTTTGTTTCCAGGCCCCAGTCATTTGGAATTCGCTTCCGAAGCACATTCGTGATGCCCCGACGGTAATTTCTTTCAAAAGTCAGTTTAAAACACATCTTTCCAGTCTCACTACTCTGTCTTACCAAATTCCAGTCTCTTTTCTGTTTCACAATAACATCATGATGATACTGTGCCAGTCCTTGTTGCGATGGTTGTTTGTGCTTTGTGTGTGTTTATGTGCTGTCAATTTTAGAATTTGTATTGCAATATTTGTATTTTGTGTTGTTGCTGTCTATTGATTTGTGTTTAGGTTTTAACTTTGATTTGCATTGTACGGCGCTTAGAGCCTGCACTGCAGGGAGTTTGCGCTTTATAAATATAATAATAATAATAGTAATTATTATTATTATTATTAAATTATAAAAATATAATTATTACATGCTTCGACAGGGTGTGAATTGACCATAATAGTTCAAGTGAGGCGTCAGAATAGCTCGGCGCCTACAGGCGCCGAGCTATTCTGACACCACCCTTGAACTATCATGGTCGATCTGCCTCCAGAACTGTGATATAGACTTCAAAAGATATCTATAGACAATGATGATTTCATCCTCATGATGTAATAAGATATAGACAACAGATTAACCCATTCAGCCCTGACGCACTACAGCAGGAGATGGGTCGACCGTAATAATTCAAGGGTAGTGCCAGATTAGCTTGGCGCCTCTCGGCGCCAAGCTAATCTGGCACTGCCCTTGAATTATCACGGTCGATCCATCTCCTGCAACTGGTGCATAGTCATTAGATGACGCCTCCAAAATTTGGGAAATACGGTCGTCGGGCTGAATGAGTTAATGACGGAAGTGAAATACATACGCGTGTCCTTGTGCGGTGAGCTTTGTAAATGAAAAACGACGACGTCAGTCTCAGTGTTGAGGACCTAATCTTATCCATTTCCCGCACGTGTCATGTAATTTGATCGTTATTGCACTTCTTGTGTCTACAGAAAACGCCCACGAGGCAGACGTGATGAAGTCGAGAGGAGATCCGAAGAATACGTGATGCTTCTGTCGGATTTGTGCTGTACGGTCTGTTTTAGCTAAGTTTACTAAGGCGATTACTCAGGGAAGTGTAAATGTGGTATGGGGGTATCACATGGCCCGCTTCGCCATTTTGTTGATCGGATTTGTGTGACTGCTTTTGTAATAATGAAACGAAAAAACAAGAAGCACACATGAGACAAGCACTAACCGTGGACAGAGTTACGATGAGATTAGGTTAATGTTGATGCTGCACAATGCTTTAGCATGGGTCTCGTAGGAAGATTTGACAACTCCGGAAACATAGAGGTCAAAGCATCATCTGAACAGAATGTGAGTCTTTGACTGGCTTTCTGTCAGTGTTTTTACGAAATGAGACGAGAAAGAATCACGACGCGCTCAGTGCACAAGTCAAGGATTAAAACGTGACGTTTTTGTGTCACAGCTTGGATATTTAGTTACCTGTGAGAGTCTGTGGGTGCAGAAGAGTGTCTGACACAGCCTCAGAGTGCCATGTGCAGTCTACCACAAAATAGGACGCTCATGATACAACTACAAGTCTGTTTGTATGTCACAAGTTCGACATCGTATCACCGATGAGAGTCTTTTTTAAAAAATAAAAATCACTAACCTTGGAGTCAAATAATATTGAATAATCTACCCCACCATGAGGCGGTCAGGACATGAGAGTACCCGCAGCAGCGGCGGCTCCACCACCCCTCCATCCTCCACCCACCTCGCCACCGCCACCACCACCGCCACCATGACAACCGTCAACCTAACCCCAGACACACCCAGCCCCAGGGAGGGGGCCAGGAAGGTTTCGGGCTTAGCCAGGAGGTTGCGCGCGTGTTGCTGCGCCCATGCCTTCACCGCGCGCTTTTCCGACATCCGCGCCAGCGAGTCAGGGGAGCTGACCCAAGCTCTGGTCGGGGACAAGCCCGTGGCGACCACCCTGACCTCCACGTCTGCCTCAGGGGTGGGGATTAACTCACGGACGGACGGTGAGCCCCTGCTAGAGGACGGAGGGAGTGGAGGGGGTGGGGCGGGGGACCTCGCAGATTTTTGTGATACCTCAACGACGATGGCGCGAGTCCGATCAGCTTCTGGGAGTCTGGCTGCCCCGGAAACGCGAATGTCTCTCACAATGGTAAGTTGTTATTTTTAATTTTATTTATTTATTTACTTATTTATTTTATGACTGATCAGCGCTTAGAACTGATTTAGAAAAAATAGAAATAGCGCTTTATACATTTTATTATTATTACTAATATTACCATCATTATCATCTCTTTTTTTTTTTTTTTTTTTTTTTTTTTTTTTAACAAACTGAGCCCTGACACGCGAAAAGAGGAGATCGAGCATGATAGTTCAAAGGTTGTGGCAGTTTAGCGTGGCGCCTGCAGGCGCCACGCTAAACTGGCACAACCTTTAAACTATCATGGTCGATGTATCTTTTGCTTGGCCACAACTGCCGCAACCCATTAACTGTCATGTTCGTCGATCTTTCGTGTGGTAGTCATCATCACTGTAACATCTGTGTCGTTTATAGTTTACACCATCCGCTAAGTCACCGGGTTGCCTTTTTACAAACATCAATGTCGTCATCTTTGTTGTCATCATGATTTTTTATACTTGTTATCGTCGCTATCATTGAAACCCGTGTCATGTTCTTATCTTTGAAATCGTCTACGTGCATTTTTCAACATTGCTACAGCTGTCTCGATCGACTTTGAAGAATACTCCTCGAAGTCAATACTGAATGCGGCTTCACATTTGATATTTGTATTTGAATATATATGCTGTAACACCAAGTGCACACATACTAATCTGTAACTATAACAACAACAAAAAAGTGACAAACAAACAAACAAACAAGCACAGCTACATCAGTGAAATATATCATCCTTTGTTTCCATTGTGGTGCTATTTTTACATCGTGTCACATGGCGACATTGCTTAACCCATTACATCCTGAGGCTGATTTTGTTTAATTTGCTGATTGTCCTGTGAAGGCTACATAGCAGATTAGGAGATAGATCAACCGTTTTAGTTCAAGGGTGGTGCCAGAATAGCTTGTCGCCTCAGGCGCCAAGCTATTCTGGCACCGCCCTTGAACTAATAGTCCAATTGTTTTTCAAGCAATGAGTGTATCAGCATGAAAAGGGTTAAGAAGACTAGTAAAGCCGAAGTACTCCCAAATATGGTGTTTGGTGTTTTTCCCCCGTCATATCAACATTGAAATTTACGGACTTTCACCACTGCATCAGTTCACCCATTTGAGACGGTCCGCGTACGGATACGCGGCACGTCTCGAAAGAGTTAAAGTCACCAACGCCACTCACCCTTAACCCTCTGGCTGTCGGTAGCGCTACCGAGATCCTGGAGGGTTAAGTCCGCAAATACACTAAAGAAAAAAATCAGTTATCGACCGCAGATTGTGCATTTTACCTGCCAGAAACCATAGACCTCCGAGAACACTTGCCTTCGGGAAAGTGTCATTGGTTTTAAGAGGCGGAAGTATCCACTATACCTCGGATCATTAACACCCGTAAGCCCGGGGACTCGTTAACGCTAGAGAAATTACTTCGTCTGCAAGAGGCATAGATCTTCATGAGCCCCTGCAGGCAAGGGCTTGCCCGGACAGGAGCGGATGTCATTTTAGTTTTGAGAATGTCATTGCAGTTCTTGCCTGATGGTCCATTGAACTTTTCGAATGACGCATCTCACCATTTTTATCTGCGGGAATAGATGCTCATTGGCCCTTGCAATCTGAAGGCGCACATGGAGGTCTGTGGTCCCTGCTTGTCCTTAACTCATTTAACCGCAGTTCCGCATTTCCCAAATGTCGGTGGTGTCACCTGACTACCATGCACTAGTCGTAGGAGATGGATCGACCATGATAATTCAAGGCCGTAGCGCCAGATTAGCTTGGCGCCGTTAGGCGCCAAGCAAATCTGGCGTTTCCCTTGAGTTATCATGGTCGATCCATCTCCTGCTGTAGTGCGTCGGGGCAAAATGGGTTAACGAGGGTTTTTTTACACATCAGTCATCCTCCGACTAAGGAGAGTCTTTCTGATATCGGCCAGTGACTGAGCACTTTGAACTCTGGGAGTCGTTAGAAAGAAATTGCCACGCAGACCGTATCGGTCGCCTCTCCCCAGGGGCTTGACGGGAAGTGATTGGGGTAATCTTCCCTGTGAAGGCAAAAGGCAGTCAATCAGTCCATTATTGTGAAAAGCAAGATTTTCATTGTAATACAATGAAAATCTCGCTTTTCGACAAAATAGACTTACCGTAGTTTTGCCTGCACAGTGCAGTAGTCCTCTCTCTCTCTTCTTATATATTACGCGCGCGCGCGCGCGCGCGCGCGCGCGTGTGTGTGTGTGTGTGTGTGTGTGTGTGTGTGTGTGTGTGTGTGTGTCTCTCTCTCTCTCTCTCTCTTTCAGTGTGTAGTAGATTAGCTAGAACCACTTCCGAAACTGGAAGGTGATAGGGCTATTCGAAAATGGCGTGGGGTGCGAGATTGGGGAGAATAGGTAGTGGGAAAAGGCGATATGTGTGAGGGGGCAGGGAAAGGGAGGGGGGTCGAGGGGGGGGGGGCGGAGAGGGGGGGGCGTTCGAGGGGGAAGGGGGCGGGTTCCGGGGGAGACTAAGTGTTCAGTCTAAGTCACTCTCAGTCACTGATACGTGCCATCAGTCAGTCACTGCATGTATTTCCTTTCTTATCTTCTGTCGCAACTACACATGCATACAAAACCTGTCTGCAAGAGGCATAGATCCTCACGAGCCCCTGCGGTGCTTGTGAGGATCTATGCCTCTCGCAGATGTGAGCTGTTCCCGGTTTTTTTCTCCCCGCCCCTGGCCTTTTTCGTCGCTTAGCAACCAGGCTATTTATTTCCTGGCTTTTGGCCCAAAATCGCACCCATCGCTGGACCAGACGAAATGATCGCCTGCTTAGACGGCAAGTTCATGCATAGGCATTTGACGGGGAATCGGTTGAAAGCGTGCATACCTCGCGTCATTCCTTCTCTCCCATCCCCCTTCTTTTCTAGATCTAGTGAGCTTTGCAGTCACAAAAAGGGCAGCTGATGTCCTGATGACGCAATGCAAGCTCACCAGCCTGAAATTCCACGCCACTCCGGCTCAGAATTGAAATGTAAAATGATGTGCTACTCTGATTCAGTTTTGGGCGAGGTCTTTGTTTGAAATTTTAAAAATATATATATTAAAAGTACATAACTTTTGGTTTTGGGCACTGCCTTTGTTTATATATATGTAATCTCTGCGAGAGGGAAAAAAACGAACAAACTGGCGATTCTGGTGGTAGCGTGCGTGTCTCATTAACTCTAATAAGGGTAATTCTGAAACAAGCGCTCATCACCGACATGAATTCTGCAAAACACTTAGATTCCCATGAACCCTTACTATTAGCATGGGCTTATGAGACTCTATGCATCTTGCGAGCTGTCCTTCGAGTCAGGGAGTTATACATCCGGTTATGACTACAACTTGAACGATTCATTATTTCGATCTTGTAACTTTATTTAGAGCAGACGACACTAGGGCAGGGGAGAGAACTACACACAGTACTGGCGTTGGCCTGATGGCCGTTTGCTCACGGGGGATCGTAACTTTTTACTTGGAGCAGACAACGCACGTGGCGACTTTCCCGTTGACGTAGGGAGGGCAGGGGAGAGAGCCGCAAACCGCCACGGCGTGCTCGATGTAGGCTGACTGGTCCGCCGGCGCCTCACTGCCCATTCTGTCCTCGGGGGACGAGTCCAGGCACAGAAACTCCGCCGTGGCCACGTTCTGGTAGTGAGTGGACGTTAGGTACCCGCTGTACTGGGCCACGGAGTCTGCCGGGCATCTGGGTACAAGAGCAACACGATTCAAGGACATTTTTGATTTAAAAAAATTGTTCCAGAAACGTAGACATGTCTTTGGTTGTTCTTAGAAAATGATAACTGATTTACTTTCAGTTTGCCGGATAAACTCATTGAAGTACATGCTGAAGTGTGTGCTGGTCCGTCATTTTGGACCTTACAGCACTAGGCCGTAAGGTCCAAGATTACAGAAATGCATACTTTTTGTAACCCTTTGGCTGTCGGTAGCGTGTCCGGTCGAGGTGGTTCCTGCAGGAATCAACACGACCAAACGCGCTGCCGAAAGCCAAATAAGCTATTCGGTGAGAGTGGGGGGAAAATATGGAAAGATAATATGCGCATTAAGCAAGAAATCCACAGGCCGCTGTAGGCCGCTGTTGGTCCGCGCGCGACTGTGCGCGGGCCAAGAGCGGGCAACATCGGCCCCAGCACCCTTTACTTGCTGGCTGAGTACCCCTCTGACTCACTTGGTCGTGCCCGGCACCATAAAGGAGGCAGTGCGGGGGGTGTAGCAGACGGCGCACAGGACATCAGTATCGTGGTGTCCCGGTATGAAATACTGGACACCGGTTAGTTTCCCGTAAGCCGTGTCCACGCTCATGTTGTCGAATACGGGCTCGGTGGTAAGACACACGCGGTTGGCGGCCCCTCCGGATTCAGCATGTGCGGACCCTCCTGCCACACCTGTGTAACACAAATGAGCAGTATTAAAGTACCACGGGCTGGGTGGTAAGACACGCGCGGTTGGCGGCCCCTCCGGATTCAGCACTGATGATGTGCGGACCCTCCTGCCACACCTGTGTAACACAAATGAGCAGTATTAACTCATTCTACCCCCACACCAAAATCCTTACATTTTGCCCGTGTTGTCCTCTGAAGACTGTGTTGCAGTGCAGGACACAGATCGACCATGATAGTTCAAGGGTGATGCCAGAATAGCTTGGCGCCCATAGGCGCCAAGCTATTCTGGCATCACCCTTGAACTATCATGGTCGACCCTTATCTCCCTGTGGTGTGTCTGGGGTAGAATGAGTTAAAGTACCATTACGCGTAAAGCTGAAGACACGTTTTTGGTGTGGTACTTTTGTTAAGTCCCTTCTATTTATACCCCAATCCGGGACTGCCCTGGGGGACTCGGGTGGGGTTAACTACTTTTTAGTTCCCAGGGTCACCCTGGTCAGCCCCACAGGGTGGACTTTTCCCTCTATTCTGGGGCATGTGTTTGTCTACCCTTGGTCCATTCACCTGTATTTGTCTTTTTTAAATTCTCCCTACTGTCTGTGCTGCTGGTAGCTCTTGATATTGGATGTGTGTTGCTAAATGGTCTTAGTTTTATTTAGGCCCCATGTTGTAGGTTTATTTAACGTATTGGACCGGCTGGTGACATACATTCAATATTCTGTTTATTTTTTGTTTATTTTTTTTTTTCACAAGCAGCGCAGGCACGTCCTGAGAAAGCCTTGTTGCTGTCGGGACGTTAAGCAATGTACAATCAAACCCTTCTATTTATAGAAGGGACTTTTTAGGACGGGTCGCGGTGGGGCGAATTTAATAGTATGTCCATGTCAAGGCGGGCAGGATAAACCTCTAACAATTGAAGTAACAAGATAAAAAATACGTCATGTCTAGTTACGCTAACCTCGCTGTTGAACGTATATTTGGCGCTAAGCGCCGTATGTGCGTATGTATGTATGTGCGTATGTGTGCGTATGTATGTAAACAAGAGAATCTCCGATATTTCTGTACACACAAGCTTGAAACTTGGCAAAATACTTTCTTAAGTGGGTGGCTAAGAGAGCCTCCGAGCATATTGTAATTGAATGTCTCATTGAAGACATAAACAGTTTATAGGAAGTCGGTTGACCCATATTAGAGTCCGTAATTTTTGTCATATTTACTTGAACTTTTGCATTATAGCTAGTTTGGAGAAAGACATTGGATGAGTTCGATAGCGAGCTTTGTATCCTTTCAACTTCTTTAGTAAAAAAATTTTTTTTTCAGAAAAGAATTAAAACACTAAAAAAACTTTACTTCTAGAGAAAGTCAGACAGTGGCGGTGACGTAAAAGAGGCAACGACGTCATTCTCTCTCTCGCGCGCGTCTCTCTCTCTCTCTCTTTTTGCCACCCGGGTCTGCCCTGGGGGACTTGGGTGGGGTTAACTACTTTTTAGTTCCCAGGGTCACCTTGGTCAGCCCCACAGGGTGGGGTTTCCCCTCTATTCTGGGGCATGTGTTTCTGTCTACCCTTGGTCCATTCCGCTGTATTTTCCTTTTTTAAAACTCTCCCTACTGTCTGCACTGCCTGTAGGTCTTGATATTGGATGTGTGTTGCTAATTGGTCTTAGGTGTATTTAGCGTATTTAGACCGGCTGGCGACATACATTCAATATTCTGTTTATTTTTTTATTTCTTTTCACAAGCAGTGCAGGCACGTCCTGAGAAAGTCTTGTTGCTGTTGGGACGTTAAGCAATGTACAACCAATCTCTCTCTCTCTCTCTCTCTCTCTCTCTCTCTCTCTCTCTCTCTCTCTCTCTCTCTCTCTCTCTCTCTCTCTCACACACACACACACACACACACACACACACACACACACACACACACACACACACACACACACACACGCACACACACACACACGCGCGCGCGCGCATCTCCAGGAGGAATAGATCTTTATGCGCCCTCCAGGCGCATGAGGATCTATGCCTCTTGGAGATGTTTGGAGCGCGCGCGCACGCACGCACTAACACGCACACACACATCAATGCGCTTTCAGAAGAGCATGCAGGTGACCCGCGTACTCAGTATATCATGTAGCTAGGTAAAGTCAACCTGCTTTCACACAAATTATAGCAAGACTGAAATTGCACCGTGAAGTTTTAGTTTTGTCACCATCGCAAAGGAGATCGTTTAAGATTCTAATCAGGGCAGTTTCAGTGGAGCGGCCCCGGCAGGCAAGTATGTAGACTGGAAAGGATGTAGGAGAGAATTTTCTTAGAGGTACTTCAACATCTGGGTTAAAACAAAGTTCTCAAGGATTTTAGAAATAAAAGGAAGGATGGAGATAGACCTGTAACGTTGCAGTACATTAGGATCGAGGTTTGGTTTCTTCAGCAGTGGTCTAACTAAGGCCGTCCTGAACTCGTCCGGGAATACACCAGTGGACAGAGACACATTAATGATTTGGGTCATGGGACCAATCAACATATCAATGTGTTGGTACAGAAGAGGCTTGGGTGAAATTCCAAATTTTTACGACAGTACCACAAAACTGACACATTCTTCGAGTTTCTTACAAGTAAATCTGTGTTAGGTCGACTGTCACTGAATGATATTTGTTCTACGATTGGTCCAGAAAAGTGGCTCTTTGCGGAGATATTTGCGAAAAACGCTGTGCGATCCGATGTCAAACGACCTCTAATGCGCTTTTAAAGCGCGCGGAACATACTACAGAATGAACTGTCGGTGAACCCAACACTCCCTTTCCCGCTGCAGCGGGAAAGGGAGGGTTGGAGTCACTGAAAGTTCAGTTCGTAGTATGAAGCGGGAAAGAGAGGGTTGGATTCATTGAAAGTTCAATTCGTTGAATGCATCGGGAAAAGGAGGGTTGGAGTCACTGAAAGTTCAATTCGTAGTATGCGTCGGGAAAGAGGGTTGAATTCACTGAAAGAGCAGCCGCGGCAACTAAATATTTTGGAAATTCGCAAAGTTTTGTCCCCTCCGGAAAAAGAGAGAGTTGGGGACATTTAGGCAGTTTTCCAGGGTAAAATTCATGGTATGTTCGGCGCGCTTAAAAAAATAACAATCCTGATTTAGTAGTTGTCCTCTGAAGACTACATACCTGTTCGGGAAATGAATGTAGTTTGAAAGTTCAAGAGTGATGCCAGAATAGCTTAAGCTCTAATGTCGAATCCGCGAATCTGGGATCTGTCCTCTGGAGACTTTGTACCAAATTCAGACCCAAAAGGTTGACTGTCAAGCGTGTAAAATGCAGACAATAACCCAACAAAAAAATAAACACGTTTAAAAAAGACAGTTACAACATAGTTTATTAATATTTCTGGCTAATAGCCTTTTTTTTCCCAAAATGGGCGTACAAACAGGTACACCATTTGCAAGTTATCTTTTCGTGACGAAGATAAGTTGCAAATTGCGTACTTGTTTCTATGTCTATTTCTTGGGGGGGGGGGGGGGGGGGGCGGGGGAGGTTTTGACTAGAAATATTAAGAGCGTCATAATTCAGTGGCACCCTTGGTGGGGGAGCTGGGTGGCTCGGTGGTATAGCTTTCGATTCTCGTCCAAAAGGTTCCAGGTTCGAGTCCAGCTTGGGTCAACATGATTTCAGACCCTATTCCGTGCCCCGTCTTTGACATCACCTTCGTGGTGGACAAAAGACGTTAAGCCCTAAACGTTTAAAGGGACACGCCTGACCTTTTTTAAGGTTTCAGTTCGCAAAAAGCTTTTGCTGGGATTTAGTATACATACCCACTTAGACAGTGACCACCAAATGCTTTCAAAGCGAAAAGAGGCCCACCGGAATCTTTTGACTGATAAATAAAAGGTTGCTTCTGATAGGCCATGGTAGCTGACATCATAACTATCCTATACGACCTTAGGTCATCTGCATAATTATAATCAACCAGAGACAAGATGGCGGATGAACCAGCGAAGAAAAAAAGAAAGAAGTATCATCGACTCGCGCCAACAATGGCAGACTCGGAATTGAAGAGAAGAAAGAGGAAGAGAGACACTAAAACCCTAAGTAGAATTGACATCGGTCAAGGGAATCTGAACATGTGGCAACGCGTAAAGTAAGAGCTTGGCTTGACCGCCCACTCGCTTTCCTGCTGAATCAGTAAGTAATCTACGGTCTTTGTCGATCTTTCTATAGTTCCGTGAGCGCTAGAGGTTTTCAGAATTCATGATCTTCAGTAAAATTTATCTCTTATTGATTTCGCAAGGTTTTAAACCTGTTTTATCATATAGTTTTATCACATTTTGTGCTACAGAGATCTGAAAACTACGGTGTGTGTCAAAGTTGCACATCGCAGGAGGTAACATGTTTTTCAATGTCTGTGCCGGCTCTCATTAACTCGATTCAGAGAGGTAGTGTTTCTGCTGCGATGGTGCATTTGTCGTTTCCAATGATGCTTTCAGTTACGTAGACTTCGATGTGTGAGATGTGAAATTGACTGCAGCGCACAAAGTGTGTATAAATACCAATGTTCTGTTTCAATGATGGAAGACGGTGCGTATTTCCGAGGGGTAAAAGATCAAAGGTCAAAATAGGCACCGTGAAATCGCTTTGCACGCACGACCTCGGTGCACTACTGTACGCACGATCGTTACTAGTAAATACTAGCAGGTCGAGCGGAACCCGCATTATGATTTTGACAGCATAGCGTGTAGGGAATGTTTATTCTACTTTCTCGTGAAAAAATACAACGGGATGCCGGAGAACAGCAGTACACATGTACACTGACAGACCGACCGCGTGACCTGCAGTATTGCGATGCACTGATAGTCGGCTGGGTTCTGCCAGTAACGTAGGCTCATAAATATGCATATTAATTCAAAACGAGGCCGATGCAGACGATAAATTGGCGACTCGGGTACAAAAACAATACACCCTCCAAACGATGAATTTCGACATGTACTTACATCATAATGCTTTAAGATAATACACAGGGGACCCATACACATATTGTCAGCAGTATCTGTTGCAGACAGTTTTTTTTTTTTTTTACCGTATTGAGATGCTTGATCTAGGGGAATATAACTTTAACGTTTCTGTCCTTGGTTCTCTCCGGCTACCCTCAGGAGCAGATCGGGGCGTATGGGGCGGGGTGTGAGTACTGTACAGGATACCCCAATGCGCACAAGGCCATCGGGCCGACGTCGGCCGATGTCCTCCCGATGACCTTGTGCGCATTGGGGCCGTCCTTATACTTACCCGAGTAAAGTATTTGTGTGCCCGCTGGGCACTGCGACCTGCCCCATCTCACGAACGTCGAGCCTGAGGAAAAAAGGGTAAGGAAGACAAGTTTATTTTTGTCTTTTTGTTTTGTTTTTTAAATGTTCAGACAGATAAGGCCTTCTTCCCCGCCTGCTTGGCCTCCTTGAGGAAGGGTAGCAGCTTGCGGCGCACGTCCCTCACCCGAGGGGTGAAGTCCTCAGAGATGTAGACCCGGGACCTGTTCTCCTTCAGCGTTCTGCGCTCAAACAGGATCCGCTCCTTGTCTTTGTATTTGTTGAAGCACACGATGATGGGGTGGGGTGCCTTGCCCCCCTTCAGACGATGGGCACGCTCCACCTCGATCTCCTCCTCTATGCCCATCTCGTCCTTCAACATTGACTTGACAGCTTTCTCACAGTCCGCCCAAGTCTCTGAGCGCCCCTGGGGGTGGGGGATTCCGTGAAAGATCAGATTCTTGCGTCTGCTCCGCCCCTCCAAATCATCCAGCTTATCCTCCAGCTGCGTTACTTTCTCCTTCAACTCTTTGTTTTCTTTCATCACCGCAGTAAAGTCACTCTGAATTCTGTCCATCTGCTCCTGCATTGTAGCTTTCATACTGTCCATCTTTTTGTCCATCACATTCAACATTTTAAACACATCCGCAATAGTCGGCTCAGTCAGACACTGCGTTTGTCTCACGACTGGGCGACTGGTTGTCTTGGTTCCCCTGGCATGTCAAAAGAGTCTGTCGTTTCGGTGGGCCTGGGTTCGCTTCGACATCGCCGCACCGGAGCAGAAAGCCGACCAAAAACACGAGTATGACTGCCACCGGTCCGCTGACACTGATAGTGCGGTAACGTAGGGCTGCCTTCCTCTGTGCTTTGCGTGCCATGAAGTTTTGAAAAGTCCAGTAAAAGGTACCGCAAATGGCACGAAAAGCTACCGAACTGATCGGCATGATGAGCTGAATCACCCTGTCGTTGTTCAAAAGTCACTAATTAAGTAATTATGTTGCAAAATGCTAAAAATGTGCGGAGCCGCTCTTCTACTGTGTGACGTCGATCGTGAGCACAACTCACCCCTCTGTGTGTGTGTATGTGTGTGTGTGTGTGTGTGAGAGGTGATTGAGTGAGTGAGTGAGGTAGTGAGTGAGTGAGTGAGAGAGAGAGAATATGGATGCTTTTTGCTATAATTGCGGATCTTTAGCCAAGATTTGGATCCAGACAAAGTAAAGGCATGTACCATGTGTAGGTCTGTCTGTCTTGCTTGTCACGATAATCCCGCGACACAGTCACGCATGCACGCACGCACACACACACACACACATACACACACACACACACACCCACACACACACACACACGCACGCACGCACGCGCACATACATGCCCTTGCACACGCACGCACACAATCGCGCGCGCGCACACACACACACACACACACACACACACACACACACACACACACACACACACACACACACACACACACATACACGAAGTTTTTTTTTCCATTTCCGCTTTATTGGCACAATGCGAACTTTTGCTGTGTAATACAAAATCATTGCGAGCAAACAGCGCACATAAGTATTTTGTCGGGGCCATACGGCGGGCAGGGGAGAGAACCACACACTGTCACGGTGTACTCAAACCATCCACTAGTACCATGATTGGCATCGCTACCAACTCTGTCCTCGGGCTCGGCGTCCAGACACACGAACTCCGACTGAGCTGGCATATTGTCCTGGCCTGACGACAGGTAGCCGTGGTACTGCAGAGTTGAACTCGCGGGGCATCTGCCAAATGTGCAATGGATAAACGAGTGCTTGTCTGAGACTTTAGACCATGGGGACTGTTCCAAAATCAGAGACCAGAGGAGAGGCGTACCAGAAGCAGTTACTTTGACGACTGTGTGATTGCAAAAGACACTTCTGTGTCGCGAAATTTACACTTTCCCTACATTGCACGCCTTCAAAATACCAGCGGAGAATGACATGCTCTGCAGAGACGTATGTTGTAGACTGAAGAAAAAGCTTTGTGACAATGTCGTAAAGCTCTTGCACACTCCTTGTAGTCTCCACGTGCTTTGTGAGAAATGTTTTGGTTGTCACAAAGTTTGTAGACTCGACGAGCTTTGTAACAAAGTGTTATACAGTTCGTGGAGGAGACTCCAGGGAGCATCCAGATGATTTGTGACAACGTTTTAGTCGCTACAAGCTCGTGGAGTGGTGTGATAATTGTTACATTGTCACAAAACCCGTTAAAAAGACTCGCATAGTGCGAGTGTGCGGTTTTGTTGTTGTATTAGTGGGGTAGGGAAGAGGGTGGGGGTCTATCATAAATTCACTATGATGTATTTTTGTAAATCAATGCGGCCTTAAATGATAGTAACCACGCATCACGACTCCGTTTTACAGTAATAATCTGAGCTCTCTGGGCTCTCGACCACCTAAGATGTGAAAGTCGGTGGAGAACAAGGGCCGTTCATTCTCTCGTGCGAGTATGGTAAACCTTTCACAACCTGTTTCTCTACAGGCTGGGGAAACAAATGAGGAAGGGGAGATTTACGGCCTGCGCAATCATTAAACGTAATAACCAAGTTTTCAGGAATGACTGAGATCTCATTTTACTTTTCACGTTTCACGATTACTTTCTCGCGGATCAGTATGAATCACAAGACCTGAAAACAGACCAATCACGCATCACTATTTTAGGACGTCACCCTCTGTGACATCAGTACATCGATACAGTGCATTAGTTTGTATAGAATAACACTCTTACTTGTTTGTCCCCGGTACCATGAAGGTCGTAGAGTATGTCGTATGACACATTGCACACAGAACGTCAGTATAGTGATGGCCATTCACCCAATATTGCGCCCCGTACACTGATCCAGTGTCGCTTCTGGCGTTGTAACGTGTTTGGTCAAACACAGGGTTTGGACTGAGGCACAGTCTGTTGGCTCCAGAGCCTGTAATGGCGTTGCCAGATCCAGCACCAAAACCTGTCGTGTGAGGTGAGGCAATATATGGAAATCAATACAGTATAACACAGTGCATACAACCAATACATACATTTCATGTTTTTGAGACAACCCCCTTCCCCCTTCCCCCCCCCCCCACGTTTTGGTTAATTGTTTAACTCATTCTACCCCAACACCGAAATCCTTAAATTTTGCCGTTGTCCTCTGAAGACTGCAGTGCAGTGCAGGACACAGATCGACCATGATAGTTCAAGGGTGTTGCCAGAATAGCTTGGCGCCCATAGGCGCCAAGCTATTCTGGCATCACCCTTGAACTATCATGGTCGATTCTTATCTCCCTGTGGTGTGTCTGGGGTAGAATGAGTTAAAACAATGGAAATGCATATTTACTTTCCCCAAAACACAATGCCTTTTCCCCCTTTGCTCAGTTCTTTTCTCATTCACCATGCTTTCTTGTTTGCTGCTAAACATTACACCACGAGTATGTTAGCTGAACTTTATACGCACTTATGATGATGAAGACTAAGTAGGAAGAAGAGGATTGCTGGCTCCGAAAACGACTGAGTAGCCCTTTCACTTCCTCAGGCAACCGCTGTGAGATGCCCCTAGCAACCTGCTTGGTGTTAAATCTGAGTGAGTGACTATCACCTCTGTCATAGGCGCAGACACGTCGAGGTAATACAATTCAAAGCAACAACACAATGGAATGAACCATAACCCGCGAAGTCTCTTCTATGAGAGCTATAACCCACAAAGGCCCTTATGTATGCGAGTTTTCTTCGCTGTCAAGGGTCTCTATCTGTTGTCTTTGACTTGATTCTGATGTTGAAATATCTCGATGAAAAAGCCTAGCAGACTTGCCAATGCGTCAGTGAGCTCTATAAGGGGCACGCGATATTTGTCGAGATACGTCATATCTAGAGTATTGCGTCTGTGTGGTGCTTTAACGTCACCGTACCTGTCTGATTTTCTCTAGAAGTCTAAGTTTTTACTTTAAAAAAATGTTCTGCAGAAACTTAATTTTTCCTGATAAGTTCAAAAGATACAACGCTGGCTAACAAATGCATCCAGTATCTTTTTGCAATCTTGCTATTTCCAAAATTTCAAGTCAATATGACAAAAATTATGGATTTTTATTTGATACAACCAACTTTCTATGAACGGTCTTTTAACCCGTTAATGCCGAGACAACCAATTTTAATATGCTTGGAGGTTCTCCTAGGCACCCCTTGAACAGAGCACTTCCAAAAGTTTCAAGCTTGTACGAACACAAACATAGGAGATTCTCGTGTTTACATACACGCACGCACGCACGCACACACACACACACACACACACACACACACACACACACACACACACACACACATACACGCATACACACATACGAAGGCAACAGAATCCAGTCGCATATTCTGCTGCCAACAGTGCCCGCAGTGAACTTGTCCCTGACACACAGACTGTTTATAGTGATTTTAAACCTGTGATTAGTGCGTACATAGCCCGCGAGTGGCAGTCCGAGTGAGACAAAGAGGAAGGGAACAAGCTGTATGAAGCTCTTCATACGGTGTCCGACAGTCTACCTTACCGCTGCGGCAGCCGCCGTGAGGAGACTGTCCTTACTCGGCTCCACATCGGGCACACGTATGTTACGCACTCCTACTTAAACAGGATGAGCGTCCATGGTGTTTTGCCTGTGATGAGCAGTTTTCTGTTCGAGACTTTTTGCTGTATTGTGCCGATCTAATTGACACGAGATATAAACACTTCACAGCAGACTCCTTTAAGGTTTTGTTCCGGGATGTTCCCCCGGACAGAATCTTCAATTTCTTGAGAGAATGCAATATTTTTAACAGGATCTGAGCATTCATAGACTGTCAATTTCTTTATTTTGCCCTTTTTGAAAGTCTGTAGACGTTTCTTTTAAAGACTCTTGCTACATTTTAGCCTGACATATTTTAAAGATATATTTACATCTTGTCTTAAGACCTTGCTTTTAGTCTGGCTGACCAGCTTTTTACCCATCCCGCCGTGAAATGGCCTTAGTTGCCTGCTCGGCGTTAAACCCAAATAACTAACTAACTAACATATGGAGCTTCCCGCCAAAAGTACGTTTAGTTGCGAGGTTAGCGTAACCTGACATTTTTTTTTTTAATCTGGTTACTTTAGTTTTAAAATTTTTACATCTGCCCGCCTATGTTGTCATGGATATTCATTTGAATTCCCACCGTCGCGACCCGTCCTCAAAAGACTCTTCCATAAATAGAAGAGACTCAAAAACAATCAAAACACACAAAAGCACTCATCGGCGTAAACAATGGCCAAAACTGTTTAAGTGTTGGCGGTTGTTTCAGAACGGTTTTATATGACTACACAAACAACCGCCAAACACATAAGAGGGTTAAAAAGTTGAACTAGTGACAAACATATTTCGTAATGTGTAAATCTTGTTATATTGCTGTTGCACACATACTTGGATGTCTTGTACCTACCTGAATAGACAGTCTGTGTTCCATCTGGACACGCCGAGCGACCCCATCGGATAAAAGTCGACCCTACAGTAGACCGAAAAAAGGGTTAAATTATTCAGAATCACACACCTCTGTTATAATTTTGATGCATCCCTTTACAATAAACGCTTGTGACTTTCATTAAGCATTTATAGTACGTATTTTAATACTTTTTTGTTCGTAGCTTATTATCAGACGGACTTCACTGGCAGTGGACGCAGATTGCGTTTTTGGAATCATGGGAAATTCTACGTCAAAGATTACCAGCCGTCAAAGGAACGTGGACACAAAGGGGTTTCAGCAAGAGCCTGTACAAAACCTCATGAGCCCCCGCAATTGCGGGGGCTCATGAGGTTCTGTACCTTTTGCAGTTGGGTGGTGTTCAATTTGTCTCCGTTTTAAAGATGTTAAAGCTCAGTAATGTCCGTCACCTTCGAGAAAATCGCCGCACCCTCTCTTGCACGCCTTATCACTTTCAAGATTTTATAAAACAAAATGTTTACCCTGCGCTGTTTGGAGTGCTGCGGTTTTGCTTCTGAATTCGGCTTGCATGGCGGACATGTTGTTTTTAATGGCTTCGAGTTCCGCTCGCAGGGCAGACAACTCTTGTGCCTTCTGAGTCGTCACTGCCTGCCACGGTCCAGTGTCGTCGGATCTGAAAATGGACATTTCTCGTTCATGCGCCTAATTGTGATTACGAAACAAACAAAGTATACGCTTAAGAACATTACGTCCCCAACCATTTAAAGGGACCTGCTGCAGGTAATAATCCTAAGTGTCTTCTTTATAAATGTTCAAGCCGACGTCATGTCTAGTTACGCTAGTGTGAACCTCGCTGCTGAACGTACTGTTGGCGGAAAGCGCCGCGTGTGTGTGTGTGTGGGTGTGTGGGTGTGTGGGTGGGTGTGTGGGTGGGTGCGTGCGTGCGTGCGTGCGTGCGTGCGTAGCGTGCGTAGCGTGCGTAGCGTGTGTACACGACTATCTCCGGTGTTTGTGTAAGTACAGGTCTGAAACTTTAGGAAATGCTTGTTTCAAAATGTTTTTAGGACAGCCCCCGAGCATATTTATATTGGATGTCTGATTAAAGAGAAAAAATGCCTTTTTTAGAAAGTCAGTTGACTCGCATTTGAGTCCGTAATTTGTGTTGTATTCACTTGACATTTTCAGTAGAGCTAGAAAGAAAGACATTGGATGAGTTCGTTAACCAGCATTGTACCTCCTGAACGTTTTTGTAACAAATAATTCATCGCAGAACAAAAATGTCAAGACGAAGAATTGACACAATGTTCTCTCTCTGTCTCTCTTTCTCTCTCTCTGTCTCTGTCTCTCTCTGTCTCTGTCTGTCTGTCTGTCTGTCTGTCTGTCTGTCTGTCTGTCTGTCTCTCTCTCTCTCTCTCTCTCTCTCTCTCTCTGTTTCACTCTGTCTCTGTCTCTGTCTGTCTGTCTGTCTGTCTGTCTGTCTGTCTGTCTCTCTCTCTCTCTCTCTCTCTCTCTCTCTCTCTCTCTCTCTCTCTCTCTCTCTCTCTCTCTCTCTCTCTCTCTCTCTCTCTCTCTCTCTCTCTCTCTCTCATACCTCGAAAACAGAAAACAGAAAGTAATTGCTAATGGAGCCTACTCTTCTACTAAAGATGTTAAACTCAGGGTTCCGCAGGGGTCAATCTTAGGTCCTCTTTTATTTTGTATTTACATCAATGACCTGCCTCTAAGTCTCACCCCCCACCCGGGTCTGCCCTGGGGGACTTGGGTGGGGTTAGGTACTTTTTAGTTCCCAGGGTCACCCTGGTCAGCCCCACAGGGTGAGTTTTTCTCTCTATTCTGGGGCATGTGTTTCTGTCTACCCGAGGTCCATTCTCCTGTATTTGCCTTTTTAAAACTCTCCCTACTGTCTGCACTGCCTGTAGCTCTTGATATTGGATGTGTGTTGCTAAATGGTCTTAGCTTTATTTAGGCCCCATGTGTTAGGTTTATTTAATGTATTTGACCGGCTGGCGACATACATTCAATGTTCTGTTTAGTTTTTTTTTTTTCACAAGCAGTGCAGGCACGTCCTGAGAAAGCCTTGTTGCTGTCGGGACGTTAAGCAATGTACAATCAATCAATCAATCAATCTAAGTCTCACCAGCGAAGCAACACAGTGTGATATGTTCGCCGATGATACCTCAATCCACACAGCTAACAAAGACATACGTGAAGTTGAAAACGGCCTTCAAAAATGTCTCGACGACATATCAGCATGGTGTAAAATCAACTCAATGATTCTGCACCCTACTAAAACAAAATCTATGATTATTGCAACGCGCCAAAAGCACCAGTTAAAACCTTTAAAGCTTAATCTATCACTCGGCGACGACATCATAGAACAGGTAGCCGAACATCGTCTATTGGGGGTCACAATTGATAACTGATCAGCTGAGGTGGCAGATGCACATTTAGAATGTCTGTAAAACGGTCTCTAGAAATGTCTTTATGTTATCGAAATTAAAGTATTACACAGATAGTGAAACCAGAAAATTGTTCAGTAATGAACACATCATGCCACATATAAACTACGCATCGACGGTGTGGGATTGTTGCAGTGATGTCCACTTAAAAAGACTAAATTCTTTACATAGGAGAATGGCAAAATTAATTCTTCCCGACCCGCACTTGACGACCGAGGAAAAACTCAGTAACTTGAAGCTGGATTCCTGCCCCTTCAAAATCATTTAAAATATAACAAATGGGTACTGGTGTTAAGTGTGGAACCATAGCGCTCCAGAATATCTAACAGAGTTGTTTAAAAAATCAGATTCTTGCTATGGGAACATGAGGGGTCTTTATATTGTTCCAAAACCCCGAATAGATATATTTAAATCTACTTTGTCATTTGCGGGTTCCACACTGTGGAACTCACTCCCACATCATGTCAAAGCCACTCCGACATTATCTCGTTTCAGGGCAAGTCTTTATAGGTATCTGACATTACTCGGCAAATAATAATATCTAGTTATTCGTAGACACACGAATGTACGTGTATATTCTAACAAACATGTGTATGTGTGTGTGTGTGTGTGTGTGTGTGTGTGTGTGTGTGTGTGTGTGTGTGTGTGTGTGTGTGTGTGTGGACGCGTGAGTGCGTTTGTGCGGGGCGTATGCGCGTGTTTGTTTTTAGTGGACTATATATTTTGTATTACTGCGCTTTGATGTCCCTGTTTTATGTATATTTTGAACTTAGTCGTAGTTGTAGCAACGGCAGGTACGAAAAATGACATAGTCACTGATTGTGTTAATATCTTCACCGTTGTAAAATAAAGATTCATTGATTCATTGATTCATTGATTCTCTGTCTCTGTCTCTGTCTCTCTCTCTCTCTCTCTCTCTCTCTCTCTCTCTGTCTCTGTCTCTCTCTCTCCCTCTCTCTCTCTCTCTCTCTCTCTCTCTCTCTCTCTCTCTCTTTGTCTCTGTCTGTTTGTCTGTTTGTCTGTTTGTCTGTCTGTCTGTCTGTCTGTCTGTCTGTCTCTCTCTCTCTCTCTCTCTCTCTCTCTCTCTCTCTCTCTCTCTCTCTCTCTCTCTCTCTCTCTCTCTCTCTCTCTCTCTCTCTCTCTCTCTCTGTGACAGTTTGATTTGAGCAAATTAAAACCGAGTAGTGTGCGTAGTTGGCGAGGGCGGGTGTACCAAAAACAAACGTTAAACGTTTAGGCGTTGACGTCTTTTGTCCACTGCAAAGGTTATTTCAAAGACGGGGCACCGAAAAAGTGTCTTAACAAATGTTTACCCACGCTGGGTTCGAACTCGCGACACTTCGGACGAGAGTGGATGGGAATACGCGTTCCTCGGGAGGAAAGATAGAGGGCTTGACAAGGTCTTTTTCCAGTAAACAAAACGTCTTCAGGCCGTCTTCGGACCGACGTCGGCCGCAGTCGGACCGCGCACGAATGTGCGCGGTCCGACTGCGGCCGACATCGGTTCGTTGGATGTTGCTTACACATTTGCTTCATAGTAACATTTAGCATTTGGAGACCAAAACTGAAAATGACAATTTTAGGTCAGTGTGCTGGTTCGTTGGTGTTGGATTTGGTGGTCGGTTGGGTAGTGGTGGGGGCATCTCTGGACCTGTGGGACCCCCTCACGATGAGCGGGTGCACTGTATGTCTTTTATCGAAAAAAAAAGGAATGTCGGCGTAGATCGAACGCTGAAGGTGACCCCATCTTCTTCGGGAAATATGGATATAGATTACGTAAGCACGAGAAATAGACGCTAAACAAAGCATCGAAACTAACGAAAGGATGGGGTGTGAACGTGAAACAAAGTATGAAAACAGAACAGAAACGTGCTACATTGCTTTCTTTTCTTTTTACAAACCTCGTCTCGCAGATGAAACGAAAAATCTTGCTGCAAGTTACATCGTGCCAATTGTACTGGTTATTATACAAATGCAAGAGCAAACAGTCCTCTGATTCACCGTCGTTTGCAGTCTTTTGTCCTGGATACCAGTCATCGAAGGTCAAAGTTCGTCTGTCGCTGGCCCAAACCCAGTGTCCGTCCACAAACGTGTCCAGTGCACCCAGAAAGGCGTTGATATCTGATACACACAATCAGTATCATTACATTCAGACTGGACACTACAAACCGGACCGATCATGGTAGTTCACAGGTCTTTTCCCGAATCGCTTGGCGCCTTTAGTATTATTCTGGCACAACCCTCGAAGTCTTAAGATCTTTTCCCTGAACTGGTTTGTAGTCTTCCGCAGGCAAGAAGCCGAGACACGCAGTGAGAAACACTGCTACCACTGGACCCGGTGCGCGAAGGCCATCTTGCCGACGCGGGCCAACGGCGGCCGACGTCGTGGTGACGAGAATATATTTATATTGTTGATAGAATATCAGGCTAATAAAGACTGCTGAAATACGAGTATAATACATGCTGTAACCGCGTCTTTCAAACCCAAGACGAGGAAAACTGAATGGAATAAAAATATTTGATGGGCTCCAGATTTATTGGAACATTTTTTCCCCCCAGCGACAGTACATAAAATAAAATAGAAATAAAACTTTTTCTTACATCCCCGCGAGCGTCCCAACTCCTTTACAAACTCATTTTCCTCAGTGGTCTCTATCTCAGCCAGATGGCCACCATATAGTCCACAGATCTCCTGCAATCATATCATTGCAATATAGCAATCTTGATGACCATCGATGCTTCCATCGCGAATTGTACGTAGTGAATGGTAAACCAATTCAAACGTTTTCCTGGTCTGTGGTTTTGGACCTTACGACTAAGAGCCGTAAGGTCCAAAATGACAGACCAACACGCACGCACAGGGAACACAAGTTGAGGCGATAGAGGTAACAGTATGGTGATGTGAGATTTTTGAGAACCCGTAGTCAAACAGAAATAATACATTCTTGTCCCGTCAGTTTGTTTTCTTTCGACAATCAATGAAACGCATTTGGCTTTGCGTCTTCTGGCACAACGCACGTGATTTCAAAGATGATTCTATTTGAAATTAATATTGAGAAATTACCATTACCATATATGGTATATCCAACGAACCCGAGTGAGGAAGTTACACATGCGTGTATACGTACCTGTGCGTCTGCCCACGTCACTTCCTCAGTCCCAACACCGTAACAGGACGACTTGAACTTGGTCCATCCATCCGGACAGGTTTTCGCTGTCATAGAAACTTGTGTCGGTGAATGTTAAAACTGCTTATAGGAGGGATGGGCACATGGATAAAGAAATTGTACAAAAACTTAGAGAGAAGGGAGAAACAGTGGCAATAAAACTTTATTTTTCAAGGACGGAAGTGTTGGCTGCAAACACCACTTCGCATCTTCGCAGTTCCCTCCGTCAGTTTCTCCATTTATTTTGTCAGTTTCTGGTCGGTGACGGACACACTGGTTCTCTCCTTTGATCAGATACTCATGCGTAGTCGACCCAGGGGCCAGTTGCATGATGAGTGAGCTTAGTCTTGCGAATGCCAAAAGCAAAGTCAGCTGCATGAGTGGGCATTGTCCTGCTTCAGCCACTAAGCAAGGTGCTCCGCTATAGCGGAGCACCTTGCTTAGTGGCTGACGCAGGACCACTCTCCCTCATGCTAGTGGCCTTGGGGAGGAAACTAGTGTGGGTCAGGGGCTTACCAGGATGGGAGCAGACAGCACCAGTGATGAATACGATCACCATTTTGAACAGAACACGACCACACATTATATCAAAAGTTAGAATAGAACTGAAATGTGTGATGACAACGGCGTCCTTAGAAACTCTGCTGGCGTTGGTAGGCCCTACACGTGGCTGCTCGGCTGTGGTTCTTTGATGTAATCGGTGCAACAACGCTTCGATAATAAAACGCCAACTGGCCGCCTGTACAAATATACTTACTTTCAAAGCGGATGCAAAATAATAGATGTTTTGGATGGTGACAAATCCTGGAAACGTATCCTGTTTTCATCTGTAGCAAGTGTGAACAAAGTAATTTTAATGTTGTATGTATACAATCGTTCTGTGACAGCTGAGCCTCGTTCATCAAAATCTGAGAGGTGACAATTCAGCACCAAACCGGCTGGTGTCACTAAGGTTTGAAAACATTATCTATTCGGGTATACGTGACAAAAAAAAAATGCTCATATTGTTATTGTGTAAAGTGTCGTGCGCGCACTCACACACACACACACACACACACACACACACACACACACACACACACACACACACACACACACACACACACACACACACACACACACACACACACACACACACACACTCGCACGCACGCACGCACGCACGCACGCACACACACACAAACACGCAACAAAATGTTTCTGACAGGAAGTTTAGTTAGGCTTGCGTCTCATCGAATCAAGGTCCAACAGTGACTGTCGAGCGTTAAAATGGAAAGAACTACCTACAAAAAAGAAAACAAGCTTTAAAAAAACAGGTACAGCAAACTTTATAATATTTTCGGTTAAAAAGTTTTTTGTTGTTTTTTTTAAACTAAAAAATAGACAATCATATAAAAATACAATCGGCTGTTCATCTTTTTTAGGCGAGAAGTACAAAACTGCCAGTTGATAAGGTCGTCCGTTGTATTTCTATGTATGTCTATTTTTAAAATTTAACAAACTTCTTGTACTTGGCTCTTGTAAGCGTGTTTCTTTCTTTGTTGTATTTCTGTGTCTCTTCGGCTAAACAACACTGCCACACTGTGGATATGCTTTTAGTTTTTATACTAGAGCTGCCGTGCTGCAAGTGCCAATAGTGTACATGTGGTATCTTTCCGAAAGAAACGCAACCACTTGTATGAGAGAACTGAACACCAAAAACTGCCGTCCGTTTCGTTGGAATTCACGTGTGTATACACGATGTACTTTCTAAAATTCGTTTGGTAGACAAATTCAAACATTTGCTGACAGTGCATTTGCTGGTTAAATGATAATGTAAGAAATCAATTTTGTTTTGTTGAAAACGCAACTGCTTGATTTTTTTAAATCACGTGTTTCGATAATTTGCTTAGCAACTGAGGACTGCTCATGTTTGTTTGTTTGTTTAAAAACTGATTCGATAGGAAAATTAATAATAAAATTAGAGAACCAAAACCTCCGCTGCACATACTTTTTTCTGCAATGTAAATTGCATTCAGGCCATTATTATGCTCCAGCGATTGTCGAAATGAAATGAAATGAAACTTTATTTTCCAAGGATAAAAGAATAGTTGCGCAGACCTTTTTTCATTCTTGTCCTTAAGATGAAGAGCGCACTCATATCATGTTGATTAGGCAAATATGGCAGATACACTAAAATAAGCAACTTTTCTGTTTTACATGTTTGTAAATGTTGATTATTTAGGTGCCTAAGATAAGCAAGCAGTAGGTCAAGACCAAACAGGGCGGATTCTCATTCGTACTCACGCCAGTGACACTGCACATTGGTCGATTTTCAGCTGTCTTCTGCAGATGCTCCCCATTGCACTTTCAGTTTCCCGTGATGGTAATGCCATTGGCAACGTTTATTATGTCATTGTGAGATTTTCAAATGTAACATACTCTTTACTCAAGACATAACAGACTCTTTGTAACAGTATTAACAAATGATACCAAATAGGCCGAAACAAAGCATACTTACCAAGACGATCCTTGCACGTTGCAGTGAAAATTTCGCGTTTTTATTGCCTTACAGTTTACTTACTGCAAAGTGCGTTCCACCGTAGAGCAAACGAAGATAATTGTAACCGAGAACAACAGCTTTGCCATACTCACACAGCCGTGTCTAAAGAGCGCTTCAGCTTTAACTCTTTTCATCCCGATACACCGATGCCAGAATAGTTTGTAGTCTGGTTGCCATTTAGTGATTTTTAGTATAACCTAAAAAAAAATGTACTTTATAATTGTTCTGAGCGGTTTTCAACTCTTTGGTACCCATAGATTACAGATCCAACTGTGATGACACTCTGTCACTGTTGAGCATTTTGATATATTCAAGATGGCCGCCAAGATGGTTGCCAAACTATAAAAATGTCATAAAACGTGTTCCATGCAACACAGAGGGCTATATTTTAATGAAATAAACACGAAATATGATTTAGGTGACATTGAAATGAATAAGTATACTTTTGATGTTCGTTTACATGCATATATTATTCAAGATCCCCCACCCGGGTCTGCCCTGGGGGGACTTGGGTGGGGTTAACTACTTTTTAGTTCCCAGGGTCACCCTGGTCAGCCCCACAGGGTGGGTTTACCCCTCTATTCTGGGGCATGTGTTTCTGTCTACCCTTGGTCCATTTACCTGTATTTTCCTTTTTTTAAACTCTCCCCACTGTCTGCGCTGTCTGTAGCTCTTGATATTGGACGTGTGTTGCTCAATGGTCTTAGGTGTATTTAGCGTATTAGACCGGCTGGCGACATGCATTCAATATTGTGTTTAGTTGGGGTTTTTTTCACAAGCAGTGCAGGCACGTCCTGAGAAAGTCTTGTTGCTGTCGGGACGTTAAGCAATGTACGACCAACCAATTATTCAAGATGATCGACAAGATGGCCGCCAAATCATAAAAAATGACGTGAAACATGTTCTACGCCACACAGAGCGCTCATTTTGTGACAGAAACCAGGATATATGATTTATGCAATATATTGCAAGAGTTTAGACATACATTATTAATGACGACCTGTAATTAGATGCTGATTATTCAAGATGTCTATCAATATGGCGACCAGTATATATTTTTTTTAAAAACTGACCCCAATATATGTTCTGGGCCAGACAGAATGCTCATTCATGTTGAAAACAGCAAGAAGTATAACAGTTGTCGCGAGTGAAACACACAATATTTCTAACATTTGATTGGGTGTACATTATCCCATATGGCATCCAAGATGGCTACCGGAAATTACTATGATTTAAATGGAACATGGGCTCTCCATTACACCAGTCATAATGCAACACTTTTCTAATCCGAACAGAAAATGTAAACAGAGGAAAAGTCACTGATATTTTGTGACGTGACTGTATAGAGAAGTATTTCTAGACCTGCAAGAGTACTTAGCATGTGAAAGTTCAGTCTTTTATGGGTCAAGGACACAGTCAGTTACATCTCGCATTCCTCTTCTTCGTCGTCTTCATTTTCTTGCACAGCTGCACGTTTTTTTCCACAGGTTTTGGCAGTTCTCATTGAGATGACACTTGCAGAAGACTGTCATGTCATTTGTGCTGTGGCACATCCACAACGTGCTGTTGAACAGGGTTTATCTGTGCCACAGCCACACTTTAACGTCCTCAGTACTTCCGCAGGTGCGGCTTCGATGCCAGGAGGCAGCCTGATAGGCATCAAAGCTAAGTTGTCCTTGTACCACCCAAAGCCAGCTGGACTGCGATGTGGTGGATCACGGTTGAGAGCATTCTTCCAGAGACATGCTTGCAAATGGGCATGTTTCACGTTCTCTTGGAAGGCTGCTGTCGTTGGTGGTAGTGACGTCAGCTTGGGAGTGGATAAAACCTTCGCCTTGGACGTTCTTACTAGCCATGCTTCGTACCTTATCTTTGACGTGCTCTCTGTACATCTGCATCCATAACCAGCACCAATGAAATGGGTTGCCTGGTGGATGATGTCACTGAAACTGGCATGTGGGTCCCCCAGGCTTTGAAGACGAAACCCTTTGAGAAGCACCCGTAGGCCTGTTACTTTGTCTACGCCCCACATATAGGCGACTGTGTCACACCCTGAAAGGGCTTGCGCTGCAATCAGTTCAGGAACAATATCCTTGTGTTTCTTCACACTTGCCGCTATGTCAACAGAGGTCTTCAGAGCGCTGGTGCCTTCCATCACAACGGCAGCAGTAATCTTGCAAGACATGTAATAATGTAAGAGCAAAATAAACACATCTGTGTCATCTGACATTATCCCGGTGGATGTGTACCCTTGCTCCTCTGCCGCCCGGACCATTTGCTGGGCAATAATGCTGTAAGCTTCTTCATGAGTTGTCCGCATATAATCTGCTGGGGAGGGGATAACCTTCATGATTTCTGTTGGGATGGGATCATCACCGGTCAGTAGCAGCTTGTGTTGAACGATTCCCTTGGACTGAAGACCAGCCACTTTGTCTAGCAGTTGCTCACAGATGATGGCGATGAGCTGTGTTTTATTTTCCGTAACAGTTAGTGCAACGTTTGGAGGTGGTAGTGGAGTGTCTGGTGACGCCTTGTGGCTGTTTCCACAGCACGAGAGGATCTGGTGGTACGTTTGGCACCACTTTTCAACTTAAACAGTTGATCTATCACCTAATCTGCAATGTAGCCTTCACAGGACAATAAGCGAAATTTACAATCTCAGCCTCAGGATGTAATGGGTTAGAAAAGTCTGCAGTGTGAGGGCAAAGTCCATTTTGTGAAAAGTGAGGTTTTCAGTGTATTAAATGACATGAAAGGCAAAGCCCTTATGACTAACGTGTATGACCGATCCACACATGTCTGACAATAAGGGATAGTTTCTGCAACAACAATGTTTTCTCAAAATTGAATCAGTTTTCACAAATCTGTCAAACCCCCATGACCCTCACCTTTGCGATGAGTCGACTAAATTAGTATGGATAGGAAGGTCTTATCATCAGCTACCTTTGTGCCAAATTTTATTTAAAAGATTGCAAAAATGTTCATAATAACTACAATTCATATCAAAAATTGGCATTTAATACACAGTTGTTGACCTCTTGTGACATTGACCTTTTCGAAGGGGTCATCCAAATTAGTATGCATAGATAGGTCTTACCATCCGGTATCTGTGTACCAAGTTTGGGTTTAAAGTTATGAATAATATTTGAAAAAAAAATCTTTTGTCAAAATATGGCTATTTTTCACCTATTTCCTCAGCTCTTGTGACCCTTGACCTTTCCGTGGAGTCATTCAAATTAGTATGCATAGATAGGTCTTACCATCAAGTATCTCTGTACCAAGTTTGGGTTTGAAGTTGTAAATAGTATTTGAGAAAAAATAAATTATGTCAAAATACAGCTATTTTTTATGTTTTTCCTGATCCCCTGTAACCTTTACCTTTGTCAGAGGTAACTCAAATTGATGTGATTAGAAAGGTCTTGCCACAAAGTATCCTTGGGCAAAGTTTGAAGACTGTAGCTTGAATAGTCTCCGAGAAAATGCCAACGATAAAGTTTACCACGGACGACAGCAGACGGACAGACAACCACTGGCCCAAAACATACTCACTTTTGCTTCGCACGTAAGCCAATAAACCACTAATGCCACAACAATGTGCTGGTCTGTGATATTGGACCTTACGACTTGAGCTCATCAGGTCTATTCTGACACTATAGTGTTAGGCTTTTGAAGCCGTAAGGTCCAAGCATCACACACCAGAACACACCGTCAGGTAGATTTGCGTCGCCGATGTTGCGGTCTTGGTCTGTGATACTGAACCATCACCTTTTTCCGATGCAGACTTTGGACTTAACGACTTAGTCACAAGATCCAAAATCACAGACCAACACACAATGTTGTGCAATAATTTTGAAACCCTGAATTGCTGATACTACTGTGAGCTGATCTGTGATTTTGGTCCTTCCAGTCGATCCGACCTTTACCACCCACAGAATTCTCCCCAGGATCAAGCATCTCAACACAGAAAACTGTCTGCAACAGATACTGCTGACAGTATTATGTATGGGTCCTTTGTGTACTATCTTAGAGCTTTATGATGTAAATACAAGGCCAAATGTCGAAATTCATCGTTTGGTGGGTGTGTTGAGTTGTTTTTGTACCCGAGAGCGCAAATTATCGCCTGCATCGGCTTCGTTTTGAATTTGTGCTTATAAGTTTACTAGCCTACGTCACAAGGCAGAACCCGGTCAATACTGCAGACGAGGTCATCGGTGTGGGTACACACGCGTCAGTGTAAACATGCACTGATGTTCTCCGGCATCCCTTTGACATAATTTTCCACGAGAATGTAAAATAAACCTTCCATACTCGCTATGCTGTCAAAATCAATGCGGGTTCCGCTTGACCTGCTACCCTGAGTACCGATCGTGCTGGGGGTTGGCTTGTTCGACTCGGTCTCCGCGCCAAGCGACTGAGCCAGCGTCACGAAACAGAACAGTGGTATTTATACCCACTTTCTGCACTGCAATTTTACATCTCACACATCGAAGTCTACGTAACTGAAAGCATCCCTGGAAACGACAAATGCACCATCGCAGCAGAAAGACCACCTCTGTGAATCGAGTGAATGAGAGCGGCCCGCACAGACAAAAACGTGTCACGACCAGCGATGTCAGTGCCGCAATTTTGACACACACCGTAGTTTTCAAATCCTTGCAGCATAAAATCTGATGAACTAGCTCGTAACTTTATGATAAAACAGGTTTAATATCTTGCAAAATCAGTAAGAGATAAAATCTACTGAAGATCATGAATTCTGAAAATCACTGACTAGCGCTCGCGGAACTATTGGAAGATCGACAAAGACCGTAGCCGGATTACTTACTGATTCACATATCAAGAAAGCGACAAATTCCGGATGGGTGGTCAAGCCAAGCTCTATATTCCCTTCTCCGATGTCAATTCTACTTAGGGGTATCTTGTCTCTCTTTCTCGTTCTTCTCTTCAATTCTGAGTCTGTCATTGTTGGCCAGCGCGAGTCGACTGATACTTTCTTTTTTCTTCGCTGGTTCATCCGCCATCTCGTCTCTGATTGGTTATAATTGTGCAGATGACCTAAGGTCGTATAGAATAGTTATGACGTCAGCTACCATCGCCCATCAGAAGCAATCTTTTGACTTGGTCCAGCCACAAGATTCCTGTGACCTCTTTTTGCTTTGAACGGACGAAAGAAAGCATTTGGTGGGACAATAGGGTGGTCATTGTCTAAGTGCGTGTGTATGCTGAATTCCAGTAAAAGCTTTTTGCGAACTGAAGCATTAAAAAAGGTCAGGACTGTCCCTTTAAGATAATACTGTCCACAGTAGAACCGTTTTATCTTGTGCCGCCGAGAAGCTCATATCTATTCTTCTTTTGTCATTATATTATCTGTCAACTCGCCATCTTCTGTATATATTTTTTTTGTTTTGTTTTCATTGTTCTATAATTTGTCGCCAACTTTCTACTGATAGGGTAGCCGGCTGGTTAGTACAGTGTCCCGTGTTATTTATTGGCGGATTTGAAATCTAATGGCAACGTTCTTTTCATTGAACATAAACGTGCCTGTGTATAGGAGAAAGAGAGGGACAGAGATGATGTGAGATGTGTTATGACAGTGTGCGGGTCTTCCAACTGAATGGGTCGCTGGGGATCGATGCATCTTTGTTTCGGGTGGCAGTATCTCAGGTTAAAACACATGTACAGTTGCTGTCGCTGCTAATTTCAGTTTACCCATTAAGCCCCGAACACCCTACATCAACAGATGGACGGACCATGATAATTCAAGGGTAGTGTCGGATTAGCTTGGCGCCTCCGGAGTTGGAGCCTCTAAGGCAGTCAGTCGTTGCATTCAACTTCGTTCTGGCAGCTCCTGCGACGGCGCCGGTGCCGAACTGTAATGGCTCTGCCGTTCCTTTGGATCCATCAGCGTCGTGGGGGGGGGGGGGGGGGACGTGCTGCATGGGCAACAGCCTGGCAACATGAAATGTATGTATTGGTTGTATGCACTGGCATATTGTCCTGGCCTGACGACAGGTAGCCGTGGTACTGCAGAGTTGAACTCGCGGGGCATCTGCCAAATGTGCAATGGGTAAACGAGTGCTTGTCTGAGACTTTGGACCATGGGGACTGTTCCAAAATCAGAGACCAGAGGAGAGGCGTACCAGAAACAGTTTTGACGGCAGCGTGATTGCAAAAGACATTTCGGTGTCCAGAAATTCACACTTTGCCTACATTGTACGCCTTCAAAATACCAGTGGAGAATGAATTGCTCTGCAGAGACGCAAGATTTTATAAAACAAACTGTTTACCCTGCGCTGCTTATAGTGCTGCGGTCTCAGTTGCTTCTGAATTCGGCTGGCATGGCGGCCATGTTGTTTTTAGCGGCTTCGAGTTCCGCTCGCAGGGCAGACAACTCTTGTGCCTGCTGAATCGTCACTGCCTCCTAGGGTCCATTGTCGACGGATCTGAAAAGGGACATTTCTCGTTCATGCGCCTTATTGTGATTACGAAACAAAGTATACCCTTAAGAACATTAAGTCCCCCACCAATGAAAGGGACCTGCTGCGGGTAATAGTTCGCAGTGTCTTCTTGTTAAATGTTCATAGTACGTCAGCCGTACAATAAATATCATGGACAAAAGGGCTTTCAAATCACCACGTGAGGAATGTCATAAAATGAAAGACTTTCTGCTATTCTTCTCCTTTGTATGCAGAAGAGTTTTACTTTATGCACCAAGGGCCAGTTGCACGGTGCGCTGCTATCATAGCGGCGCACCGTTATAGTGGCTGGTGCAGGACTAAGCTCGCTCATGCAACTGGCCCAAGGGGCAGAAGAGAAACGTCTGTTATGTGCAGCTGCTCACACTGACGGATTATGAACAGACGAGCAATGAAAAACATCTTAGCTTAGGCAAGTCAACATTGGCAACCCCTTGTATATAGGCAAATATCAGTGTAACGCACGCAGACTCGCCCCAGTCGCACGCCACAGACTCGCGCACAACAGACGCATACACCGCCACCGACTCAGTCGGGCGCATTCACGCGGTAAAACTCAACACACTAGCTCTTTCTACTATGGACCTTTATATAAATAGAACGAAAACACTATCAAAATTATGTACAACACCCCTTCTCGCTATAAGCACATCAACACCGCATACACACACACAATGTAAACGCCTGGCTAGTTTATTGTCTCTCTCAATCCAACCTGTTTTACTGGTGTTCTCGCTTGGTAACGTTCTGTCCTCACCGAGGCGTGTAGGTCTTTCGTCGCACCCTTCCGAGTCGTCCCGTTTCTCTTACCGTGGACGTCCTCTTGACTCGCTCCGTAGCGCAGTTCCATCTGACCCGGGTGTCTCGGCACCGGTCGCTCACTCCCTGAGTGAAAAAATGACCTCTCAGTTGGTCCCTCAGCGGTAGCCTCTGTTGACTGACGTCTCGGCGTCCGTCGTTCCGCTCCACAAAAAAAACTCTCTACAATAAAGTTATAATATCATAACACTCGCTAAACCCACACACATTGGATGATATGAGATATATTACGTAACCTGGCTGATACAAATAACTCACACGTTTATTCACACACACACACGTGCTTCCTAACACGAACTCCTTTCGTAACCCACCATAACTCTGTCACCACATTGAAACAGACTATAACCTGACACTCTCGCCATACATTATTTCTACATTGGAAAAGACTATACCTAAACCAACCATGTACTACCTTCATAACGACTTAGGCATACACACCTCACATTCCTTAGTTATCCATCTTGGTAAATAACTACCTAGGAACATCACCGGTTATCTCAACGAAGTCCAAACCAACATAACTGAACCAAACCAATCAAAGCTACACAACCGAATTAACTCTTACTAACGCATACTATCTTTAACTTAGTAGCCATTAATAATACATATACAAACATACCTGAATTCTAGGTTTCAGAGTCAGTCTTGGAATACGGGCTAGGGTATCTCACACACGTCTGTCCACACTGACAGTATAGCCCCGTACTAAATTCCCTACGGATCTGTTCGCCTGAACTCTCGCTAAAACTCCGTGCAAAACGTTTCCCTATGATTGCACGTGGCCTGGTGCATACACGGAATATTTGTCACAAGACAAACTGCTTACAAGACCGTAACATACAAAAACTCCTGTGTGAACCCTTTGCGTGAGCATAGAGTTTCATCACACTCAGCAATCCAAGCCCGCCAAGGAGCAGACTGCTTTAAATTGTGTGGGGTCTCCAAGGCTTTCGATTGGATAACTTTTTTAAGATTAAACCGGAATAGCAATAATCTGCAGTCTGCTCCGCTTATAACAAGGTCGGATATTAAAAAAGTTAAATATAACAACACTTTTTCAGAGGTCGCGATAACACTTTTTGTATGTAAATGAGTTAGCTTACAACGAAATTCAGATGTGAATTCGGATCTTACAGCACATACTGGGGCCCTGGCGATTTCATATATCTGAACCTACTGTCACCTTATTTTACCGTGCAAAACGTAATCCAACCCTTTGGGTGTCGGTAGCGGTTTTAGTCGCGATGATTCCTGCAGGAATCATATCGTGACTAAAACCGCTACCGACACCCAAAGGGTTAAGATGTATGCTGGTTGTTTGGAATGCAGCATAACCTACTTCTAAACGCTGTAAGATTCAAAATTACAGACCAGCACACAAGAATTATGCAAAGACGTACTGTAGAGTGATTTCCACAGCCAACAAGAACAGGACCGCTGTTGCTGCCTTGAGACAAACCGAAGTGACGTCATGTTGACAAACTTGCTTTCATCTATGCACAAAAGTACAGACTGAGGGGAGTAAATGTGATGTAAGATTACATGGGTAACATTAATTATGGCCTACAATGATAATGCTGTGTTATCAACGTAAACTGACGTTTATCAGGAATATATGCTACTTATGTCGTTCATAGTATGTGTTTGTCTTGTGCCCCATATCAGTCAGTAGGCTAAGTCATATCATTGTTGTGCGATACTACATACAGTTTAAATACAGCAAATGGCGCACACATCTACGCACGCATGCATGCACATACGCTCGCACGCACACACGCACACACACACACACACACACACACACACACGCACGCACACACAAACACACACACACACACACACACACACACACACACACATGCGGCAGCACCGGCGCACGCACACACACACACACGCACACACAACTGTACGAACAGTTTACACGCAGTGACACACACATAAGCAAGGAAGCCGGCATCAGCCTACATTCACGTACAATTATGGACTTGTTTAAAACTCATTATACACCAAGACCGAAATCCCCAAATGTTGCCGTTGTCCTCTGAACAGACACTGCATTGCAGTGCAGGACACAGATCGACCATGATAGTTGAAGGGTGGTGCCAGAATAGCTTGGCGCCCATAGGCGCCAAGCTATTCTGGCATCACCCTTGAACTATCATGGTCAATCAATATCTTGCTGTGGTGTGTCTGGGGTAGAATGAGTTAATAAATTATGCCACTCGCTGATGCTAGGACAGCTGACCTCCCCTCTCTAGGTCGAACATTCTCAGACATGGCTTGCCTCCCTTAGACTATTACCGCCTCAGGCTTCGTCCCGCCTCTCGTTCATATCTGTCCGTCATACATTCAGTCTCGAACACAGCAGCAAGATAGATCAACCATGATAGTTCAAGGGTGGTGGCAGAATAGCTTGGCGCCTCTAGCCGCGAAGCTGTTCTGCCGCCTCCCGTGAACTATCAATCGTGGTTGATCGATCTCCAAATCTAGTATCTAATCTCATTAATTTTGTTCAGAGGACATCTTCCAAACCTGAAGATTTTGGCCTCTGGGTAGAATGTGTTTCACATTTATTGTCAATGTCTACGTTATGTTGTGGAAGTTGTCTTAACTTATTGTGCCCGAGGTACGAAATACCCGGCCCACATTTTGAAGTTATCCTCTGAGGACTGCATCACAATTCAGGAGACAGATCGACCATGATAGTTCAAGGGTGCTGTCAGAATAGCTTGGCGCCTGTAGGCGCCAAGCTATTCTGCCACCACCCTTGAACTGTTATGGTCGAGCTATATCTTACTGTGGTGTGTTGCGGGCAGAATGAGTTGAGGAAAACTTACAGATTGATAGCATTGTTTCATTGTAGCATTGTCAGTGCTAGAGACAGCATTGTTTCATTGTCATACAGTCTACTTCGCTTACTACATGAAAACCTGATACAGATTATCAGAGGTCCCGACGACACTTAAAAAAATATTAACTAATTAAGCCCGACGCACGTATTTCCCAAATTTTGGAGGCGTCATCTAACGACTATGCACCAGTTGCAGGAGATGGATCGACCGTGATAATTCAAGGGCAGTGCCATATTACCATGGCGCCGACAGGCGCCAAGCTAATCTGGCACTACCCTTGAATTATCATGGTCGACCCATCTCCTGCTGTAGTGCGTCAAGACTGAATGGGTTAATTACTTCGCTTTTAACAAATTGCAGATATAAGAATTAAACAAAAGTTTGGTTCCACTATATACGAAATTAACTGTCTTTACTTTTTTCAAAGAGTACAACATTTGATTGATTTGATTGATTGATTGGTTGGTTGGTTGGTTGGTTGGTTGGTTGGTTGGTTGGTTGGTTGGTTGCCGGCCGACCGACCGACCGACCGACCGACCCACCCACCCACCCACCCACCCACCCACCCATTCATTCATTCATTCATTCATTCATTCATTCATTCATTCATTCATTCACTGATTCATTCATTCATTCCATTTCATTCCATTCCATCCCATCCTTTGTTTGTGGTTGTCGATGACATGGCGCTCAAATTTGGCCTGATTTACATTAAAATGGAAGATACAAAATAATCAGCTTTTTCTATCTATGATATCCATCTGTTCCCGAAAGAAGTTGATGAACGGTGAAATGCCACAAATGATGCAAGATGTTTAAGAAATGGATATCACCACATGTTTCACGATGTTCACCTGGAAGTTAGACTTTGTAGCTCTTGCGGGAGATGGGTCCGCTACGGTCGTTCAAGGGTAGTGCCTGATTAGCTTGGCGCCTTCCAAGGCGCCCAGCTAATCTGGCACTATCCTTGTAATAGTATGGCCTTTTCATCTCCCGCAGTTGGTAGTAGTATAGTCTTAACCCATTTTACCCACGGCAGCTTTTCCAATTTTGGATGTGATACTTAAAGAATATGTACCTGATGCAGGAGTTGGATCGACCATGATAATTCAAGAGTAGTGCCAGATGAGCGCTGAGGGAGCCATGCTCATCAGACACTACCCTTGAGTTTTCATGGTCCATCGATCTCCTGCCGTGGAGAGTTGGGGCTAAATGGGTAAACAGGACGACTCCCAAAGTTTAAAAAGTCATAATCTGATGGGAACTAGAGTGGCCTCGAAAGGTAGGCTACTTGGTTACATTGCGCAGGTTTTTTGTTTGTTTGTTTGTTTGTTTTGTTTTGTTTTGGGGTAATGATTTAATACCTAATTACGTGACACTTTGGTGCCAGCGATATCTTTTAAGAAATGGACTGTCCACTGGTCCCTACTGAGGAACGGGCCCTGAGGAAGACTCAAGACTCTAACTGCGGAAGTCAGGTTGTTGAGAATTACCCCGAACAGTGCCGAGAAGTTCGAACTCCACCCAGCTGCAAGATGCACAGATCCTCACGAGCCCCCGCAGTTGCGTGGGCTCGTGAGGATCTGTGCCTCTTGCTGACACAACTTTGAATTCATGTTTCTGGGACAGCTAGTTTTGTTTGTTTGTTGTTGTTTTGGGTTTGTTTTCTTTTTTGTTTTTGTTTGTTGTGTTTTGTTGTTGTTGATGTTGTTAGGTGGGTTGTTTGTTTGTTTGTTTTTTGTTTTGTTTTGTTTTTTAATTAACGAAAATTTGCAGAAACACTGTCTGCGTCACCTGGCACTGAACGGGTTAATGTTTCTTGCAGCAGACGGAGCGTGTTGGCTGCTGTTGAAAGTGTCGTGTAAATAAAGCAGACCTGCCAAACGTGTTTTTTTTTGTTGTTGTTCTTTTTTTTTTTTTTTTGGCGTGGGGAAGGATTTTAACCGAACCTTGCTGCCTACCTAGCGGCTTCCTGTATCTACGTGTGTTAAAGCTGTAGCCAAGTACCGTAGGGGCTCATGAGGATTCAGTTATAATGTTCCTCTTGCAGAAGGTTGGTTGAGGGGATTATGAGGATATGTGCCTCTAGATTGTAAAACTAACAGCTGCGCAAACGTTTCTGGAAATGATTTTGACCGAGCGGCGCTGACCTATTTGCCGCTTCCTGTAACTACGTCACAAACCACGTCATCGCTGGGTGTCACTATTGTTGCACGGCACGTGCCGGGCGCGAGAGCACGCGCTGGAGTCATGCGAGCCACGCGCTCCTTGGTCTGGCAGAGCTGACCTGAAATAACTCGCCAGCTGTACGCTTTTCAATTTGATAATCGGTTGGGTCCGACCGTGTTCGGCAAGAGACATGGATTCTCATGAGCTCCTGCGGCTGGAGGGGCTCATGAGAATCTATGCCTCTTGCAGATGGAATGGTCATCACGAGGACTGCAGACTGTTCGGTACAGAAAAGATGAGTCTGGGATAAATGAGACGCGAGGCTGTTGCGCGGCCGCTTTTAATAACTTGAAGTACTTCTGACTGAGAACAACGATGACGACGACGATGATGAGACAGCTTGCTGCTGACGATGACGGTGAGGACGTTGGCGTCCTCGTCGTCATAGTCACCATTACCATCCTTTATCAGTACTAGTACTTACGGGCCGCCTCAAATAAAGTCTGACTGCATATTCAGCTTTCATTGCGTGAAAACTTTGAAAGGCGACGAGGATAAAGAAAGGATACATGGTAGTAGTAGTAGTAGTTGTAGTATTAGAGGTAGTACGGTAGCATCAGTAGCAGCCATAGTAGTAACACTTGTAGTAGTAGTAGCAGTGATGGTGGTGGTGGTGGTGGTCAGCGTTCCTTCAGTATTTTAAGCCCCATTCATATGCGCAAAAGGAATGTGTCTGGAACTTGAAGCCAGTGGAACTGTGCCCACACTGTCCTAAATCAAATCTCACTTGAAGACTTTTCTTCTTTCTTTCCTTTTTAAAAAATATTTTTCATGTTATTTTTTAAATTATTATTTATTTATTTTATTTTATTTTTTTTTGGGGGGGAGGGGGAGGGGTCGTGGGGGTGGGGGGCAGACCTTTAGCACGTAGTTTGAGTCAATATTTTTCATGATTTATTTTTTTCTCTCCAGATTTTCGTATTGCTCTAACAAGGAGATGATAGATGTCAGTTGCTGGGAAGCGAATTGTTTGTTTAAAAGTGGTGTATGTTTATGTGTGTGTATGCTCCTGTGCGTGTTTTTTGTGCGCAGTGAGTCCAGTGTTTTCTGGAGAGAGCAACGCGTCATAAGAACTATGTATTATAGTATTAGTAGTAGGAGTAGCAGTAGTAGCAGTAGTAATAATAATAATAACAATGATGATGATGATTGATGATGATGATGATAAGAATAGTGGTTATAATAGTAGTAGTAATAGTAGATGATGTATTAGTAGGATGTCGTGATTTTACTCGTCTCCCCCATTCCCCGCCCCCCCCCCCCCCCCCCCCCCCCCCCGTTTTTGTGGAACTCTGGACAGTGACCTGCGGCATTTGGACCTAATCGGGGAGAAGACTAGGGAAAAAAAGAGGCCGGTCGTCGATACTTTCTGCGTTTCCTTTCGACAAATATTTGCAGACTCGGCTTTTTAGACCGCAGTCCAACAGAAAGAAAAAAAAATCCCTCGTCTGCAAGATGCGTAACACTCTGGTTGTTTCCCTGGATTCGCTACTGCTCGTAAAAAATATCCCATCAATTGAAGAAACCGCCGACAAAGCGGGTCATGTACAACACAGATTTATTAACCCTTTGCGTGTCGGTAGCGGTTTTAGTCGCGATGATTCCTACAGGAATCATCGGGACTAAAACCGCTACCGACACACGAAGGTAGGAGGTAGTCATTGGGGCATTGAACCGCTACCGACACGCGAAGGTAGGAGGTAGTCATTGGGGCATTGAACCGCTACAAACACGCGAAGGTAGGAGGTAGTCATTGGGGCATTGAACCGCTACCGACACGCGAAGGTAGGAGGTAGTCGTTGGGGCATTGAACCGCTACCGACACGCGAAGGTAGGAGGTAGTCATTGGGGCATTGAACCGCTACCGACACGCGAAGGTAGGAGGTAGTCATTGGGGCATTGAACCGCTACCGACACGCGAAGGTAGGAGGTAGTCATTGGGGCATTGAACCGCTACCGACACGCGAAGGTAGGAGGTAGTTATTGGGGCATTGAACCGCTACCGACACGCGAAGGTAGGAGGTAGTCATTGGGGCATTGAACCGCTACCGACACGCGAAGGTAGGAGGTAGTCATTGGGGCATTGAACCCCCTGCGATTATTAGGTGCTGACCAATCCCAGTGTCGGAAAATGGAGTGACTGCACGACAAAACGTGATGATGTCATCGGTAACATATCCACACTGGGACATACACTTCTTAATTGTCAACTACGGGTCAGGTTATCTGAAATCTGCCTTCGTCAGATGGGTAATTAATCAGGTTTTGGAGAAGAATTTTTTAACCTTTTGATAGAAGTTTTTCCTGCAGGAATCATCGCGACCAAAAAACAACAACAAAAATCGACCCTACCGACAACCAATGGGCTAACCCTCTTGTGCATGCAGCCACCGGTACTGTTACAGTATTGTTAGCTGTGCGCACAAGGGGTTGGCATGCGCCTTGTGTATTCGATCATGTGTGTCCTCCTCAGCTTGCACTTTGACATGAGTATCTGAGCTTCTCGGACGCAGGAGGCCACGTTGGTTCTAAACTATACCGAAGAGCAAAAGAAATGCGACATTTTTGGAATCATCGGAAACGCTAAAGTGTTTTTGCTTTTTTAAAAAAATGTATTTCTTTTGCTCCGCAGTATACACAAAATATGCGACGTGTTTGGAATCATATTTTAAACATGTCGCATTTCTTTTGATCCTCAGTATACAATCATTTTAGCGTAAGGCCAGCCGGATCGATATTTCACGGGACATAACCTGCACGGTACGGTGTATCCTGCATCGATTGCGCACATACGACCGTACATTTCAATGTCACACGTCTGTTGAAAATGTCGATTATGACCTTTTCTACTAAACCTTGTGTGTGCTTTCTCCGCGACGCGAGCTCCATAGACATCGTTGTTCGGAAACCAGAACCCAATGCGCAAAAGGCCATCGAGTCGACGGCAGCCGATGTCGGCCCGATGGCCTCTTGCGCATTGGGAAGTGGGTCAACATTGCACTTGTTTCGAAGAAACTAGAAAATTATGAATTAAAAGCCGAGACTGACATGCGGTATTGACTGGCGGAACACAGTTTTTCGGGGTCTTTTAATTCACTGCTTTCGTGGAGACACCTGCAATTTTGACCACTCTATTTCTGAAGGCCCGCTGTTCAACGCCAACGCTATGAATGGATGCCCTTTGTCTGTTTCTCTCTTTCTCTCCCGCCTCCTCTCTCTCTCTCTCTC